>CM039470.1:85355-221831 GCA_022433065.1 Begonia loranthoides
TTCTCTTCCTGTCATCCGCTAAGACCTTCGAAGAAGACAAAAGTTTTTTTCTCTGAGAAGAACCGAGAAGCCCTAAGCAGCGCTACTATGTCTTCTTTTATTTTCGGTTCCCATCGATTCTCTACCTTAAGAACCGCGAACCAAACCGAAAATAGAAGTAAGAACCGAGATCAAACCAAGTATAATTTTAAGAACCGAGAACCAGAACCGAAGCTCAGTTCCGGGTTGATTCTCGATTCTAGTCGGTTCTTGCCCACCCCTAATCAAAACTAACCAGAGACAAAGTATAATTAAATCATAAATTAAAAATATTAGATAACTAACATTTTTTTAATAAAAAAGGCATTGAACTTTCTACTTTATCGAACTTGTAATTTTTTATGTTTAGAAATTTGACTTTTATCTGCCTTACTTTTCGGATCAAAATTATTTAAGGTTTTTAGAATTTCTTTTATTATCGTCGTCATTGTGGTTTCTTGAAAATCATTATCATCATAATGGATGTATAGAAAATAAATGTGTGAGAGGTGAATAAAATTATTGCCTTGTATATACTAGGCAGTTAAGGGTTTGCTGAAGTCTGTCTTTGAGTATGTATAAATTGTCAAGGAAAGATAGAGAGTAGGTAGTTCTTGGTGAGTACGCTTGTAAGAGGTTCTTGGTTTTGAGAGAATCTTGAATGCATAAAAGAGCTAGGTGCAACATTGATAAGAGGCTTGTATCGTTTCTGAATTTCTTCTAACACTAAAATGTGTGTTGTGTTTGTGTTTGTGTCCGTAATTTGTGCAATGAGCGTGGAGTGATGGAGATCTTGAAGCAAGGAAGCATATCAAGAAATTTACTTGTGACAATGACTTGAGTTTGTGGAGGGTTAAAATGAAAGCACTTCCGATGTACCAGGGCATTGACTTAGACGCAATGATCAAGCTAGATGAGATAAATAAAACTAAAGCTTTAGAGGTAGAATCCAGGCAATGCCATACTATACAGTCTCCAAGATGAAGTCTTGAGAGGGGTGACAAAAGTGGAAACAGAGTTGGGCGGATTAAATTAAACTAGAGGCTTGTACATGAAACTTCATCAACCAGTTTAAGGATAAATAGATGATAATTTCATTGGCCCTCATAAAACTTCACCTTAGATTAATATTTGACAATTCATGCTATTTTCTAATTATTTTTATTTCATGTCCATATTTATCGATTATTTGATTATTAATTAAGTTTAATGATTAATTTATAATAATGAATGAGAAAAGACTCATAAGACTCGTAACTTTTAAAGCATAGAACTTAGTAACATATGTAGTTAATTTATAGATGCACATATTTTGCTTACTGAAATTATTACTCATTAGTTTTTTTATGATGTAAATAGATTTTTATCTAAAAAATAATTAACGTTGTTCAATAAATTTTTAAGAAAAGGTAAATATATAGTATAAGTTATAGCTAAATTTAATTTCTTGTTTAATTTTAATATTATTTTTAATAAATAAATTCACATTTAAAAAATACTACTTGTTTAAATTTGTTAACAACTAAATAAATTATGTTTTAATATTTTAATTAATAAAATTTAAGTACTTGTTTTATATTTTATTTTGTTAGAAAATAAATTTTTAATTTTGTAAAATATTTTAATTTTATTCAAGGTAATTAAATATTATTAAATAAAATTATTTAATGTTTCACGAGATATAAATTACATAGATAATTATTAGAATATTTTTTCACTTAATAAATTATTTTGATATTTTTGTGGCATTGCATGAGTTTTCTCCTACCAAGATTTAACTAAAAGTCCGAACTACCATCGCGTTTCTCCATTAATCAATTTGACACCCACACCAATTCCACCTGGACATAAAAACAAGGGAAAATAACACTGCAGATCCTGTAGTTCATGATCAATGATAAGTCAAATTCTGGAGATTATTTTTTAACAACTAAAACCCTAAACTATGAAAAAATGTCGCCGGCAACCTCGCAGTCACAATTTCTGTCCAGGACCGTCGAAGTTAACGCCCCATTTGTACTCTGTCAAGCAGCGTCAAACGGATTTGATGGACGTCAAGCTTCGTCCTTCCCTGCAGTTCGAAGAAAGATGAACGATGGCGGGCGATGGCAGGGACGAAGCTGGAATCGTCCAGAGGCGACGGACGGACGACATTCGTTGGCCGTTAGATTGAGCGAGGGACGTCCCTCATCTGGATCGACGGCCAGGATTGAATCTGGCGTCTCTGCCAGATGCGAAGACGGACGTCGATCCTTGGCTGTTGGATCCTCGTCTGGATCGAACGGCCAGGATTGACTCCAAATTAACTGGGTCACATGCGATCTTAAAACGCCAGAATTCCCCCATTATGACGGACGTCCTTGGGAAGGCCACGGACGTCCGTCGTTCAATACCACGTCGTTTTGCCTGAAATGTACGCATCCAGCCTCTAGACGGCGTCGTCAAGACCATGACGGACGTCCGCCGTAAAAGGATGGGCGTCCATCAGGCTCGAATTCATTGTTGTTTCGCTGCTGTTCCGTAGCTATTTTCCTTCAATTTTGAAGCATGATTAACAAGTTTTAATTACTATGAACTCGCTTCTATTCTGGTTTTCGTTTTCTGTCAATTCAAAGTTATATTCGTACATGTTAGTTGTTGGAAACTAGTTGCCAAGTGGCTGATTATATGTTGTCATTCCTTGTTATATTTTCAAAGCATAATAACACGTTTTATTCTGTTATAGCTTCGTTGTTATGCGCTGTTATGTTCTATTGATAAATTCAGCACGTTAAACATGTACTGTCAATTAATTCAGCATGTTAACATATGTTAATTATTGGAAAGTCGCTGCTGTTCCGTTAATGTTCTACAGTTATTTATCGTTAATTCCAAAGCATATTGGCATGACTTATTCATTGTTAAACCCGTTGTTGCGTTGCTATGAATTCTTGGCAAATTCCGAAGTATGTTAGACGTTTCATTCATTCTTAGAATTGTTATTCTTTTACTGTTAGTTTCCGTGGATATCGATGCTTGTTAGCATATTGGTTGATTGTTTTGATCATTGTGCTTGTGATTAATTCCTGCTAGTGTAGAGGGCGTTAATTCGCCGTTGGAAGTGAGTGTATTTCCGTGATTGTTGCCATAGTGCATTCCTTGATGAATTGGATTGTAGTTCAAATCTTAATGATTGTTTGAAGTGATTGTTTGTATAGGATAATCCTTTGAATTATCGAATGTTTGCTAGTATAGATTTGCTTGCTAGAGTCGCTAAGTTAATCGTTCATGGTCTTAGAAACCCTTAAGAGATACCACGTCCAGGTTGATATTCATGATGTGAGCTAAAATGAGTAATAATGTACGTAAGGGAATTAGTGGCCGGGTAAATGGTTCGGATCTAAACGGTAGACTCGGTAAACCAAATTAAGATCTTCCCTTCCATGGGATAGATAAGCTTGTCTACTATAGGGTGTTAAATGTCGAGTTTTCCCCCATTGCCTATAGGGTGTTCTAATCTCCCAACTCGATAGTGGCCGGGTTAATGGTTCGAATCTAACCGGTGGACTTGGTAAACCAAATGAGATCTTCTCATCTGTGGGATAGATAAGCTTGTCTACTATAGGGTGTTAGATGCCGAGTTTCCCCCCATTGCCTATAGGGTGCCCTAGTCTCCTAACTCGAGACTCGAGTATGATATATGTAACAATGAGTAAAGAACGGTTGGGCGAATCTCATTTCGACATAATGAGTTAGAGGCATTCTTGTTGTGTTTTCAATTCCTTAATAAGCCTTTTTGGGCTTACAGTTTACTTGTGGTGTAGGTGCTCATGATGATATAATTTATTTAAAGAGGAGCGGTTGATGAGGGATTTGCACAACGAGCATTGTGGTTGGCAAAGTTCAAGGCTAAAGGTTAAAGATTTAATGGTAAAGATTAAAAGGCTAAAGAGCAATTAGTTTTGTACATATAAATGTAATTAGTTATTTTTATTCCGTAAATAGTTATTTAAGCTTCCGCTACGTTTTTAAGAAAAGGTACTTATACTCACATGTACATGGTTTAAATAACGAGTATAAGAGAGAATTTAACGGTTCGATTTTTAGAATAAGAAGACTCTGATTTCAATTAATGACATTTTAAGTTGTTTTTAAAAGTTTTAAATTTATCGTATTTTTTAAGGAAAAGAAAAACCGGGTCGTTATAAATACAACTTGTTGTTACCCGTCTTTCGAGCATATAACTCCTCAAGCTTGTTCCACATGCTTGGTGCATTCCTTTCCTCAATGACATGGTTGAGGACGTTATCATCTACCCACTGTCGAATGTACCCACATACCTGACGATGACATAATTTTCATTCAACATCTGTTTTATTGGTCGGCTTCTCACTGGTAAATACTGGCAGATAATAGTCTTTCACATAAAGGAAATCTTTCATCTTTCCCTTCCAAACATGATAAATTGGAGTCATTCAAATTAACCATTCGACTTGTATTGCTCTCCATGATTCGAGTAGGCACAAAAACAAGAACCTTGCTCTGATACCACTTTGTTGAGAAAAAACACATAAATCAAATATGCGAAATATGGCTTTTTCAATATTTAGTACCTAATTCAAATCACAAACAAAAACCGAGTGCAGATGCAATAACAGTCAAGTGATAAGCAAGACAAATTAATCAAATCAACGCCCACAAATTTTTAGCGTGGAAAACCCCAAATTAGGTAAAAATCACGGGACTGATTAGGCCGCTTAAAACTTCCACTATCAACGATAATAATGGGTACAACCAAGTCTCAATACAGCACAATCATCAGATGAAATCAAGAGAGTAACAAAGAACAAGAGAATCTGATTTCTCTTGTTCATTTTTATCCTACGAGATAGACTTACAGAGCTCAAACACAGATCTTCACCATTCAGATTGATGCCCAAGAAGTCACGAACCCGTTGTCAAACTTTCACGCCGATCCAACGGTCCAAACTCAGGTAAAATGAACGTTTTGGAGACTACCTAGGTAAAATCAGAAAAATTGCTCTTCCCTCTCTCTTTTTCTTGCTACTGTGTTCTATTCTTCTTTTAGGGTTTACTCTTCTTTTAAATAAGGGCATGGGCCCTTATTTGTCCAGCCCACAATAGGCCGAACACAACACGAGCATCATTTTCATCAACCACATCCTCTTTCATTATGTCTTGGATATGGCTTTGCTTGTGATTCTTGTCATAAGACATTCGAAGATGAGTTAAGCTTCAGGTGCTCTGCTTGCAATTTCAACCTCGATGTAAAATGTGCATTAATGCCGGACATCGACACAGAAGAGAAAGAATCCATATGATATTTTACTCATCAACACCCATTGACAAATTGCAGCAAAGATAATGATACTCCTTTGAATTGCTTTGCCTGCGAGAAAACATCCTCTGATTTGATCTATGGTTGCACTCCCTGCGAGTATTTTCTTCACAAGTCTTGTTCTGAGATCTCAACTCGTGTTTTGCACGCCATGCATCAGCAACACCTTCTTAGTCTCAGAGTAAAGTATGGTGAGTGCAGTTGTTGCCAATCATATGGTCACACTTGGAAATTTGATCTGAATTTGATGTTGGCAAGATCTATTATTGTGGAATATAAGCATAGATCTTTTAATTTTACATATTTATCTATTCTGGTTTGGTTGATTCATTGAATTTAATAATTTTAATGTATTACTTTATGTCGAATCAATCATTTTTAGTTTATCACTGCATAACTAAATTAAATTAATGACTAACTCAATTCTAATCTCCCATATAAAAGATCATATAATTTTGTTTGATTTAAATTGCTAAAATAATTGATATTCATGCATTAAAAGAAACTTGATAACATATGCAATTAATTTATATATGCACATGTTTTACTTACTGAAATTATTTCTCGTTAGTTGTTTTTTTTATGTAAATAAATTTTTACATGAGAAATAACTAAAATTGATCAATAATCTTTAAAAAAAAAAAAGTGAATATATAAAAGAGGCTATAGTTGTTAGGAGAATATATCTAATTTCTTGTTTAGTTTTAAAATTATCTTTAATAAATAAATTCTATTTAGTACTTTAACATTTAAACTTAAACAATACTACTTATTTAAGTTGGTTAGTAGTTAAATAAATTATGTTTTAATTAATAAAACTTACATAATTGTTTCTTATTTTATTTTGTTAGAAAATAAATTTTTAACTCCGTTAAGTATTTTAATTTTGTAGATGGTAGTTGTATTTTATTAAATGAAGTTATTTAATGATTGATTAGAAATAAATTACATGGACTCATCCTAATAATTATTAGATTATTATTTTTGCTTAATAAATGATTTGAATGTTTTTGAAATTTTACTTATTTAATCCAGCCTAACTTTTCAATTGATTTGAGAAACATTTAAGTTTTGAAATTTTTGAAAAAAAAACTGAATTTGCAAGTCATTAGAATTGATACGAGAGCACTGAGTTTATAAGATTATGTAGATTAATTAGGCATTAGAATTGATATGAGAGCACTGAGTTTATCATTTGCATCAAAAAGATTATCTTTAGTGTTATGAGAATTTGTTGCTCAGTAAAGATTTTCTTTAATGGTACGAGAGCACTAATTTATGATATTCTGTAAATTAAATGTTTAAAAAAAAAAAAATCAAATCGTAAAAAAGAAAGTCTTTGAATCCTTCATATTATTATCGACATAAGAACAAGAACAGTCAAAATGTAACAAAAATAATTTGATCACGATTAGAGATTTTCAACTGGGGACAGGACATTGGAAGCCATGAGAGGCTTCAGTGTTGCTTGCTGTGCCACTCCATCTTGTTTCTCCATTAACCAATCTTACATGCATACCAATGTCATCAGAACATAAAAACAACTAAGATGACTTACTTTTTCTGCTTCATTCTAAATTTTTATTACGGAATTGCCAAACCGAGTTAAAAACATCTATCCAACTCAATCAGTCCTGCCTACCTCCCAATAAATAACCCCACATATTGATGAAACCAGACTGTCGTTGACAATCCATGTCCATCACTTCTCTCTTTCCACGAACAGCGCCATTACTTTTCTTTATCTCCCTTCTCTGCTCCGGAGCAATTTCAGGATGATCTCATTTGGCATGTGAAGAAGTTATGGGATTTCTTCTTCTATTTACACTTAATTCGCCAACGTTTTCTTTCTTTCTGAGTTTTATTTTCTGAATTTCTTCCGAGCATTCCTCGCTAAATCTCGAACTTAACTTCAACATTGACGAAGAAAGATGGAGATTTCCTATCCACGGCATCCTCATCCCCTCGCTCTGGACAAGCTCATAGGCCATGAAGATTATAAACTTCTTCACTGCTCTCTCTGTCAACAAAGATTGGACGGTAACCCTTTCTATGCTTGTGTTGATTGCAAATTTTATATTCACAAATCATGTGCTAATCTTCCAGTTGAGATCCAACATCATTTTCATCAACCACACCCTCTTTCATTACGTCTTGGAGATGACTTTGCTTGTGATTCTTGCCATAAGAAATTTAAAAAAGAGTTACACTTCACATGCTCTGCTTGCGATTTTGACCTCGATGTAAAATGTGCATTAATGTCGGACATCGACACGGAAGAGAAAGAATCCATCCGACACTTCACTCATCAACACCCATTGACAATTTGCAGCAAATATGGTGATACTCCTTTGAATTGCTTTGCCTGCAAGAAAACATCCTCTGATTTGATCTATGGTTGCACTCCTTGTGAGTATTTTCTTCACAAATCTTGTTCTGAGCTTCCAACTCACGTTTTGCACGCCATGCATCTGCATCACGCTCTTAGTCTCGGACCAAGGTACAGTCGGTGCAGTCATTGCAGAATTCATGATCACACTTGGAAATATTATTGTAGCATTTGTAATTTTCACGTGGATGTATTGTGTTTGATTGAATCCGACAAAGATGCTCAAAATTCAGAAAGATCATGCTTTTTGTGTGGCAAACAACATTTGGATTCAGATTCATGCGTTGACTCAGTTTTCTTGATCAGTCAATCATGTATCCAATTGCCTGAAGAGATCGAACACAAATTTCATTCTCACAAGCCTCTTCTATTGTTAGCCGCAAAAGATTTTTGGAGTGATTCATGTCACAAATGGTTTCCTAGTCAATCATGTTATGGTTGTGAGGAGTGCAACTTCCAAATGGATGTGAAATGTAGTCTAATGCCAAGTATTCAAGATGACAAGAGCGAGGAGTCCATTCAGCTACACATTCCTCCTCATTTTAACCATCAACATCCACTACATCTAATGAGAGAAGAAAATGACATCAATTGCTCTGCTTGCCAAACAACTAAGTTTTCTCCTATTTATGGCTGCCTTCAATGTGAATATTTCCTTCATCACTCTTGCCTTGAACTTCCAGCTCAGATCGAACACCCTCTCCATGACAGCCATGTGTTGACCCTACAACCTCTTTGTGATTCTTTTTGTCAAATCTGTGGCAGAAAATACAATGGCTTTTCTTTTGGATGCATTCAATGTCGTTTCTTTATCGGGATTGAATGTGTTTTTGAGCTTCGACCCACATTAGTAGCTCATAAATATCATCATCATCTTTTGCGCTTGGTTGAAAAATCACACTGGAATACATGTAATTTTGATTACACATTTTGTCAATTCTCTAAAGAGTCAAGTGAATTTGAGCTCACTAAATCATATTCACTACGATGCATCGAATGTGACTACAATCTTCATCTTTTAAGTGGTTCTTTGCCTTGCACCATCAAATACAAAAGTCATCTTCATGTTTTGACACTTGTGGATTCCATGGTCGAAGATTATTCTGACGAATATTACTGTGACATATGCGAAGAGATGAGAAATCCCAAATTATGTGTCTACTATTGTCACAAGTGTAAATTTATTGCTCACGCTCACTGCGTAATATTCGAGGTATTATTTTAACATTTAATTACTTCTCATTATTTGTTAGTCTAATTTCAAATATCATTTCATTATAAATAGTTTATTTTCTTATTATCTTGTAGATTATAAATGCATTGAAGAAAACCTCCGAGAAAGTTGAGTTGAGAATTGTGAGGGACTTGAATTTTAAAGACAATACAAACCAGTTGGATAACAATGTAACGGGAGAGAAATCAACATTAATGGATCTACTCAAGTCTCTAAGTGCAAATGAAGTGTTTAGGTTGGAAGCCTGTTTTTCCTGGTGCAAAACTTTTTAATGCAATTCCAGATCTGGACAAGACTCTAGGCAGTGGTTTTGAAGACGTTGGCAGTAGTTCAGAAAATGATTGCAATGACATTATTGAAGAATTTTCTTGGTATAATGATGACATCTTCTCCAAAATTAGTAAAGGATTAAAATGTTTTGAACTAAACGTCAAATATCATATTCAACCGGATGAATATGAACTGCAAGTAGTTGAAATAAAAGGCTACATGGTCACTTCTAATTTTGCCTCGCTCTTTATGGCTTTGTTAACTATATACGGGGACTTTGGCCGCCCTAGCTCTGAAAGTACGGAAAAGACCAAGTTTGTTTCGCTTTATTTTCTGTGTCGCGTATTGAGTGACATGTGTAGAACTTTCATTGTGGACATTACTAAGAAGCGCCTCTTCACTTGGGCTTACTACATAAAGCAAGTTCATAGATTTGGTTTTAACTTAAAATTTCTGGAACCTTTTCTTAGAAGGATTTTATATAGTTATTACGGTCTTCGAGCAATAAAATTCTGATTTGAATGATGAGACTGAGAATGTTGAGAAAAAGATTTCTGATTTGAAAACTAAAAGAGAAGAACTGAAAGGGTATCGACAACAACACAAGCTTGGTAAGATAGCAGAAGAATCGGCAGTCATGAGGAAGATTTTCACTGAAGCAAAGAAACTAAAATGGACAATTGCAGGCAAGGATATTTTTGATCGAGAAATCCAAGCAAAAGGTTTCTAATTCAAAAATTGAAATAAAAAGATTGAAAGGGCGTGTGAAAGAACGCAGGCGGGGTTAGCTAATAAAGGATTTAGCTTTCATGTCCAAATTCGGGGTAAGGTAATACAGAATTTGGCTCACATGTTCAGAATTTATTTAACTGATGCAGAGCAACTAAAATAGAAACCAGCAGCCGAAGGTATTGTTTAAATTTGCACTTTTCACTATCATTTTCACTTCGATTCGAGTAAATTTTGTAAGCTTCAGTTTGTTTTATGCATGAGTTGTATTAGCAAATCAACATAAATTAGACATTATTTCTATCAAGTCTTCTTCTTATAATTGAGAAAGCTCTTAGCAAATCAACAAAAAGCTTCATTGAATCTTTTATCCTACGTATTTATATGAGCTAAACAACCCTCTTGTTCAAGTAGTATAATCAACCAGAAAAGACTCATAATCTTGGAGGATTGCAACTCACCCAACTAACAAGTTGAGTCCTGCTTTAGTTTTGAGTTAAACAAGCTAAATATAACACGAGTCAAATAGAGAGTTTTTAGTTGAACAAACTGCCTCACCCAAACTAACGGGTCCGGAAAGTTTTACCAAATCGTAAATCTCTTGAAAGTCTATTGTTTATATGGTGACTGCCATTTTAAAAATGATTACAAATTATTAATGAGGAAAGGTACCAAATTTAAATTGACTTAAATGTAATGCTACGTTAGAATATTGCAACACCATCAAATTTTTAAAATAAATTTAAATTTTAAATTGAGACAAAATCATAATATTTATAATAATCGATAAGGCCAATTTTTACAATGCGATGGTTAGTTGTTCACGGGGAGGTCATATGCGTCTATACTGTAAAATCGATTTTCAACAGATTTTAGCTAATTGAAATGATCTTCTTATCAATATATAAACCATTTCGATTCCATCATGAATGGAGATTCGAAATATCACTCACTTCTAATGGTCCAAAAACTAAAATCTTTGAAATATCACAGCAAATATGATTTAAAGTTATCTTACCAATTGAATTATTAATTCAAAATATACTCTTGGACTCATTCAAGAAGAATGACGTGGAGAAAAAATTTAATATAAGTTAAAAACAAACTAATTGAAATATTAGTTGCGTTTGAAATTTGGGATACATAAACACAAGCAGACTGATACACCTCCTGCCCTTGCAATTAATCCGATGACCATGAACAAAATAAACTACAACAGCACAACAACGAAACTGATTTCCCTCCAAAATTCCAGGCGCCTCTCTAATTCCCCAAACAACTCCCAAATACCCCAACCCATCAACAACAATAATTATCCCATAAAAACCCACTTCACAAACATTAATAATAAAACAATTATAATAAATAAATAAACTATAATAAAAACATAAATAATAATTAACATATTTCCATGACTCATTTTCTCTTTTTCGCCTTGCATACACAGCGAGTACTTATCAATACCCCCTCCCAAAGTTTTACCTTGTTCTCAAGATGGAATTAGGAAAACTAGTAATTAATAACGTTAAAATTCTTCCAAGTTGTATCATCGACTGAAAGACTCTTCCACAAAATCAGAACTTCCATTCTGGAATAATATTTGGTCATACATTGTCAAATCCTTCGTAAGGCCTCGGGTTTGACATTCAATTCATTGTCAGCCTCGAGTAAAGGAGGGAGAAGTGATGAAATTGAGTGAGTCCCGATCGCCTTTCAAAGTTGCGAGATGTGAAAAACATGATGAATTGAAGATCTAGGTGAAAGATCGAGTTTATAAGCCAAAGAGCCCACCATTGCTATTACTGGAAACAATCCATAGAATTGAGAACTAAGTTTCTTGTTCCGTCACTGATCTAGGGATTTCTGATGATAAAGCTGCAACTTAAGATAAACAAGATCATTTAGTTCAAAATTTACAACTCGACAATGACTATCTGTCACTTTCTTCATCTTGGATTGAGTCTGATTTAAGTGATGCTTTAAATGTCTAGTTAGCATCGGAGTCTTGGAGTAGGGAGTTCACTGTGGATAGCAGAGAAGTGCTTGACGATGAGATCCATTACTTGTAATAAGTATCCATATATATTAATATAGTTGTGAAGGATTTTCCTTTCTAACATGTGTAATATCTTAATTTTCCACAACGGAACGAAGTAAAGATAATTGAAAAATTATTTGAGTATAATTAGATAATTGAAGATTTATTTGATAATGAAAAATTTAATTGGAAAACATTTAGATAATCAATGAGGATTTATTTAATGAAAAATTAATTAGGATATCTAATCAAAGAAATTATACTGGATAGATATTTATCATCAGGCAATACTGAATAAATTGATAATTGAAAATGAGTTGAGAGTAATTTAATTAAATGAAGAATTTAATTAAATGAATTAAATTAAAAGAAATATGAATTGAAATAATTAAATTAAAATAAATGAAAATGTAATTAAAAATGTGAAGATGTTAGTTTGGTTCGGTGTCCGGTTCGGCCCGGTTCGCTGCTGGTTTGGTTCGGTTAAGGGATAATTGGTTTGGTTTTAAAGAAAAACAAAAAGGGCAAAATTAGGTACGTAGTTGTTGAAGGGAAGAGAGATCGAGAGAGGAGGGGGTGACAGAGAGCGACAAGGGAAAACGAGCGACGAAGGGGAGAAATCGGGACAGAAGTGTCGGCGACGATGGAGCTCGGGCCTCGCCGGCGTGCGTGAAGGTCTGGCGAGCTGCTGATGACGTCGCGGGTGTACCGCTGCTATGCACGGGTTGGACAGCTCGGAAATCACGATTTGGGGCTATGATTTCCCGACCGAGGTAAGCTCTCCGTTGATTTTCATGCTTTGTGTTTTGGTATTCTGATTGATTGGACGAATTTGCTTGGATGGTTGCTGCGATTGGATTGTTCGAAATTGCAGCGGTGAATTTGTTAGATGTTGGATGAAGGATTGCTGAGATGAAACAAAAAAAGCAGGGGTTTGGCAGGGAAGGGCCGGCCCGGTCCTGTTGGTTATGCATCGAACCTGGTTTGCGGTGATGGCCTCCTGGCCGAGACAATAATTCTTCAAGTTCCACTTGGCAATTTATGAGACAACCTGTGGAAAGAAGAAGAAAATAAGGGAAGCTGTCGAGGAAATAATTGGAGCAGAAAACAAAAGAGACAATCGAGGTTGCTGAGTCTTCCGGGATTTCCTCAGCGTGTTTTCCTTTACTCCTTAGCAGGTAAATGATGGAGACATAAAGAGAAAAAGGGGGCTGAATTATTCGGCCAGATAAGAGGCAAATTTATCACATTTCTTTTATTTTCTCTGCATGCTTCCTCATTATGTTTCCCTTTATACCTGGCGGAAGAGAAGTATATGGCAAAGAGTAGAAGAGAAATATATGGCAGAGAGAGTGGACGAGCAGACAGCTCTCTGGTGATTGTGATTGAAGGTCGAGAGTTGAAGGAGAAGAAAGAGGTTGTTGGCTGGAGGTCCCTGCTCCTTCTCTCGGGTCCTCTTTGATTCTTCAGGTAAGGAGTCTCTTCTGTTCTTGTTGAAAAATAAAAGTGTGCTAGAAGTTGATAATATGGTCTGCGATGAGGTATGCTTGGAAGTGACTCTGTTTGCTATGCTTTGTTGTTGGTCAAACCTTACTCTGTTAATTAATTTTGATGCTAAGTTGTTATTGGGTGACCTGTGACAGGGTGAGTATTTTGTATATTGATAACTGGACATTAAATTATGGATTATTCTCCGTTAGTGATGATGGGACTGGTTAATGAATATCATGGTTTTATCTGATGAAATGTCCTGCAAAATTGGATTCATGCTTTTGGGAATTGGATTTTATTCATGATTTTGGTTCTGCCTACTGTTGGGGTGCATATACCCTGTTAATTTTCATTGGTCTACTACTCTAAATGGATAATAGGTTTACTTTGGCACGGTTATTGGATTTGGTTTCTCTATGAGTTATTAATATGAAAAAAGGATTTATCTGTTAATGGATATTGTTCTCTGATATAATTATTGTGTTGTTAATGGTTTGGAAATAATATTCTGTTAAATTGGTATTAGCAGATTTAGAAAATGGAGAATATAGATTTTACTCGGTTAATGAAAAAAGACCATTTGGTAACTATTGATTGAGTGAATTAATTAAGATAGAATATTTGGACGCCGTTGAAGAAATTGTATTGTGTATTGTGTATAAATTGGGTAATTATGAATTAAGAAAAAATGTATAAATTAGGATTACTCTTTTATTAGCTATAAAATTAATAAAGAAAAAGTAATTGAAAATTGTTATTCGGTATCAAAGTTGGGGTTCATAATTAATAAATAAATGTTAATTATTTTGAAAGTATTAAAGGGAAAAGAATAAAGTGTTAAATGCGTCACAGACAGCATGTAAGTTGATACTTACTGTGTTTTGGTCTTCAGACCCTATATCACAAGAGTTAGGAATTGTATGCTAATTGTTTACCGCTTTATCAAGCATGTCTATTGTTTTGATAGAATAGGCAGAGATTGATCATGTTTTGCAAATTGTACTGTTGCTTGCAGACTGTTTATTATAATTAGGTTATTTTCGTGATATGTTTTATAGATGAGCATATTTAGAGATTATAGAAATATATGTATTCAGGAGTATGACGTATCATGGTTTTTAAACGATACAAAAATAGATTTTTATGCATGATTTTGAAAAGAAAACGAAAACGAATAAAATGAAAAAGATAAAAGTAAATGAATAAACTGAATAAGTGATAAAAAAGTTTCGTGGGTCAGAGTGGCTTGTGGGCCCGATTACCCCGAGTAGTGATAATGACGTGAAGATGTGAGCAATTAGTTGGTCATCGATCGACGTTAAGGCTGGCCAACGCAGCGGTGTATATGAGGTCGTTTAAATGTTGATGTGCACAACTGCTAGTGCGCCACGATCGATGTCGGAGCCGATTGTTGTGAGTTGATACGTACAACCGCTAGAAAAGCTTCTGGTCGATGCCAGAGCTATTTATACTGGGGTGTGGGGTCATTGTGTATTGATGAATACAGTAGCTAACATGCGGGTCGATTGATGTCGAGCCCTTATCACATAACGGTTATCAATTGACGTTGGAACCGAGTGCATTGATGTGCATAGTTATGATGATTTTCTGATTGATGTCGGAACCAGGGGTATTGAGGTACACAGAGACTGAAAAAGAAAAGGAAAAGAAATATCAAAGAAAATGGAAAAAGAAAAGATAAAGAAAAGGAAAAGAAACATAAAAAGAATCAGGTTTATTTATTTATGTTGCAATTGATATAAATATTTTAAGTAAAGAGTTTTAATAACTAAGTTTTATAAAGGAAAATTCTTCTAACGTTTTTATAAAAAGAAAAGTTTTAAATTTTACGCGTTTTAAAAAGGTAATAAAAATTGGATCGTTACAATGAATTACGAGTAGTTTGCTTTGGATTGAATAAAACCAACTATTTGGATAATTGTAGAGAACTTAGCAAACCATTAATGAGATACTTGTTTTAAGCCATATAACGACTTGTTAAGGCAACACGCTAGGTTCTCCTATGTCGGTGAAGACTAGGAGGTTGAGATATATAGATTTCTTCATGAAGAAATACGTTATGAACGTCAAGTTTGTGAAGAGATCAATTTTTTGCGGATGCTAATGTACATAAACAAGGAAAAATTGTCATTTTGCTAGTGGGAGAAAAATTGTCTATGTAATCAATATCTTCCTATTGTATGTAGCATTTTGCCATTAAACGAGCTCTATAATGTTTAATGGTACCATTTGAGTTACGCTCGATTTTATAAACTCAACAACAACTAAGAGGTTTCTTGCCAACAGGAAGAGGAGCAAGAGACCGAGTGTTGGTGGCTTCTAAAGCAGCCAATTGATATTGTACTGCTTCTTGCTAAAGAGAATGAGAAGCTGCTTCGATATATGAGGTAGGAGCAAAATCTTGACTTAGAGTAGCAATAAAGAATCAATGTTTTTGTGAGCAACGATGATAAGAGAGAAAATTGCAAAGGGGATATCGAGTACCTTTTGATGAACAAGATAACAAAGGCAACAGGCGTCGGGGAGAAGCCACATGATTGAAAACATAATCACGAGTAGTGAATACTTGATCAATCGCAAGGTCATAAAGTTTGCAAGTTTTTTGGCCAGAAAAGTACACAATTATCCCATAATTTGAATGTTATTTTCCTTGATTATAATTCACAATTATGATTTTCTCAGCAGTATGACTATAGTTTATCAAAATATCATTAATGTTTGAGCGAATTCTCTTTGGGTTGGACAGAAAAACTAGACTTTTAGATTTATTGTATTTATTGGATAGGGCAAAGCAGATTATAGTCCATGTACTTAAGAATTAATGACAATTGATATCCTAAATAAGTTTTTTAAACAAAATAAATCTTCTTCTTTGGATTGTTAGCAAAACACTCAAACCAATCAAATATTTTGCATTTTCCCACATGTTGGTAATTTTATTTCATTGATTTCACACGTACACTTAATTTCAAATATAAATCTCAAACTGGACTTATTTTTGAGTCTTTGTAAACAAGTGCGTGGGAAATTGAGTGAATCATGGTAAGTTAAAATAAATTTTGCAAGCGAAAAATTTGAGACATTTGACAGATTTTATTTTAACGTGAGTCGTTTTACTAACGATTCAAAGTATATGAAATTTTATATTTTTGGATTTTTTTCGCATAAATTTCATTGGTTTTTCTTTCTCATTTAATTGTTGTATATAATATATGAAAAATAAATTAACATAAAATTATAAATATTTTAAAGATCTCTAAATTATTTTTAAGAACCTGCAATTGTATACTTCACATAAAACAATATGCGTATATTATCATTAGTGTTTTATTTTTATTTTTATTAAAGTCCACGTATTTTATTGTCATAAAAATATTGGTATTTAATCAATATGTCTCCTATAATTAGAGTGTTATTCCCTTTACTTTTTATTATTTCATTGTCTAATTAAGTCCACGTTTTTTTTAATCAATAGCACAATTTGTCTCCATATTTTGAAACTAAACGTATCAAAACAAAATCCGTTAAAACTTTTATTTTGAAGCTTAAGTTATAAAAATGTCTCCTATAATTAGAGTGTTATTCCCTTTAGTTTTTATTATTTTATTGTCTAATTAATGCCATGGAATTTCAATTTAGTTTCAAACATGTGATTGTGTTCATCATCAAAAACTTTTTTCTACGTGATGAGAATAAAAAATAAATAATTATCTCAAAAATAATTTTAAATGAGTCCCAAATTTAAGTAATAAAAAACTGTGGTAATTGTAATTGAATAAAAATATATATGGAGTGTAGTGAAATAAGAGGTGATCATCTTAATGAGACAAAAAGACCAATAAGAACAAAAAATAAACGATAATCCAAATTACAGAGACAATTTGGCTTTTTTTTTTAGCTTCTAATAACATATAATTAGTTTAAGTTTAGCTTAATTTTTTTTTTCAAATAGACTAAATTCTAAATAACCTAAAATTATAGACTTGATAAATATAAAATAATTGTTACAACTTAGAGGCGTGTCAAGTCTGAAACATCAATTTGAACTATCCGACCATCAAAGGAGACCTGACTGCCTAGTTCAAGACTTAGTTTAGCAGTGTAAGTCTTAACACCATATATTTAAATATAAGTCACAATCCAAATAAAGATGTATTGACTTCAGATATTGATTATAAGAATTTAAAATGATAGAATAATAAATTAAATCTAACATGAAATAATGTGTAAGAATCGAAAGTGCACACCCATATGTTACATACTAGCCAAACATTAAAGAAGAAAATATATAACCTCACCAAAGAAAAATAAACAATTGAACAAAAAATGAAAGGAATAGATAGAAACTCCAAAGAACCTTAGATCACTTCTTATCTAGGTCACTACAATTTTTTTGTGAAAAAAATATGGTCTATTGAGTCCAAGTGACCAAACTCAAAAGAAAATTCTAATATTATATCTAAAGCATTGGAAAACTTGTTGTATTTGATTAAAACTTGCATGACTGAAAATGGATGCATGCACACATTTTTAACTTAAAATATTAGCATTTTAAAAATTGGTTTCATGAACCAACGCTCGGTCAAATATTGAAAACAATGTATATGCTATATCATAACATAAAAAAATAATAATAATGTTACCATTATTTTTCTTAAAGAAACAATCATAATGAAAATAAGGTCAACTCATAAGTATTTCACATTGATACTTGTAGGCAATGGCTGATTGAAGAACAATCGAGATGTAACAAAAATTAGAGTGCACAACAGTTGGTTCGATTCGGTTTTAGGGTCGAACAAAAACCAAAATGACTTTTTTCAGTTTGAAAAAAAGGGTACCGAACTGAAAGTTAAGAAAGCGAGAAACCCAACCTGTTACGACCCAGAGGTAGGCTGGATAGAAAGGTCGGGCCAAGCAACCCGACCCTCGTAAAGAACCTGATCGCCTAGCCCAAGATTTGATAAAATATTGCGGAAGACTTGTATAAAAAATCCAGCCGTAACCCACTTGTGGTGGACCACGGTCCATATAGTGATCGCGAGAGTTTATAATAATGAAAAAATAATAAATTTAAAATTCCAAATAAAACTGTGCATACAAATTTTCTACTATCACTAATTAGGAAATAAAGATACAATTAGGAAATGAAAGAGGAAATGGAAGCAAGGTCTTCACCTCGATCCCGCGCACGTCTAGCTACTCTTCTCTTCACTTGGAGTGGATGGGTCATTGGGGTGGGTGACTAGCTCAATCAGAAACTTATACTAAATGTTATGCGCGTATATAACTTGTTTTACATTTTTTGTAAAAATTATGGGTTTTAGGTAATTATGCACATTTTTCAAACACATTTTTAATAATTTTTATCTTTTAAGAAAAATCCAGCCTCAAAGGCCCTTGACGAGATAACAAGAAAACATGGTTGTATACATAGACAAATAAGTAAAAATATTCTCGTCGTATTTTATCTTGAAAACTGTTAACAGTGAAAAAAGAGGGTCACTCAGGGACTCCGGTCAATCATACGGAAAGGCGCCCAACATCGCGAGAAACACCTCATGAGCCTAAAGGAAAAAAATGATGGCAATCCGAAGACCCGGCTCATCACCCAAGTTTTCGGCGAGCTAGCTTTTAGACGACACATCCCGTAATATATTTTGATCAAGTTTAGAGATTCAAAACCCAAGGAAGCGTCATCACCTTCCTAATCCCATCTTCCACAGTGCACAAACAACCATCTCCATGTAGTATGAGATGTACCGGGGATAGCCTCTTGATACTTTGACACGAAAATTGTCTAAAGTATCAGGAGGATTCATCGTACCAAATCAGAACCCAAAAAATACATACCATGAAATCAAGTGCACGAAAGTAAACATATAAAACTCTAATACATAAGTAATATAAAAATTAACGTGTTGTCGAACAGTTCCCATCAAGTTTTTTATATGTGATAATCCACAAAATATTATTTTGGAAAACTATGCTAAACAATACAAGCAAATAAGTATAAAACTCCTACTTCGTTGGCGGTTTTTCCTCGTATGTGAAGGAGCAGCAACCTCAGCCACCAACTCAAAGTCTTCGAATTCATCAGAGCCTAAAACACACCAAACACAGGAATTTTCATCAATAAATCCCAGTGATTAAGTGGGAGGGTCCTATACCAAAAATAAGATCCCAAACGAGGTGTGATTGATCCAATAACACACTTGTCTATACAGCGGGATTGACTCAGGACTATCTCAAGGCAAACTACCCATTTTTGGTCACTTACGGTGGATCGGCCCATTACCAGTTGATCATACCCCTGTCATCCAATCGATTGGTTAAACAGTTGATTGTCTAGAGTCGCCTCTAGACCCTTGGTGACCAACCGGCTCATTTATGGTCGATCGACCATTGTCTTTGTAAAACCCGAGAATTTTCAAGAGAAAATTTCACGTGTAAATTTTTTTCATTGAAATCAGGCATGATGTTGAACAGTTAACGTGAATTATTGTGTAATGACACTTGTGAAATTTGGGTCAATTGGTCAAATAAGTGAAATTGAAAATTTTCTAGTGAAAAATTTAATTAAGAAACATAGGCTATGAATTTATTTGAACTGATAAAGATGGTTGGGAAATGTTGGGATGAAATGGGAAGTTGAAATGAGAAAAGTGATTATATGATGTGTATTTATTGTATATGTATTATTATATTAGTTTAATAAAGGAAGGTAAAGTGTGTGGGAAATAAGAGATGTACGTGGCCGAAAATGAGAAGGGAAGTGATTAGAGGAGAGAGAAAGGAATTTGGAAACAAATAAATTAAAGATAAAAGAAAGGAGATTTAATGGAAAGAAGAGGGGATAGGGTTTATTCTCCCTTTTCCCTGCTTCCTTCGAAAGAGAGAAGTTGAACCAGCCACCAAGGGAGAATCGCAGGAGAGAGAGAGAGAGAGAGTGACTACGGCGGACAGCAGAAGCGAGCCGACGAGTTGGGCAATGAGAGCTACTGTCTGTTCGGGTTTTCCAACCGTATGCTGAAGTGCACTTCGTCGGAGGACGATTCGTAGGGGAAGGCGAGTCACGACAGAAGATCGAGTCCTCCGAGCTGTCTGGATGACGAACAACCGAACCTTGGAGCTCCATTTACTCCGATTTTGAGGCTTTGGTGAGTAATGTCGAATCTGGTTGAGTTTTGGTTTCATTCACAGATTTTGTTTGAGTTTTCCACCTTGGTTTCGGACAGTTTTGGACGGAGAGGGAGACTAATCAGCAGAGGAAAAAAATCAGTTTCCTCCATTCTCCGATGTAGGTGAGGATTTCTTGCATTTTGACACTTGTCTTCACGGTTCTGTAACCTGCTCTGGATGAGGAAAAATATCGATGATATAACTCCGATTTTTGCTTAGTTTATGGTTCTTATTTTGTTGCTGTTTGGATTTTGTCTCTGGACTGTTATATTGGATGATATTTGGATGTTGGTTTTTCTTTTTGCTCTAATAATGGGTCCTGAAAGGTGGTGTATTTCTTGACTTTTCTCTGCTGGGTTTGCTATGCATTTCTAACCAAAGTGTGATAGACACTGATGAAGATTATATCTTGTCGATTTGGGATTTACTCATCACTTCTGTTATTCAATATGTAGTTAAGAAATTGATGTAGGTCCTGTTTGTTCTCTTCAACTGGTCCTGGTAGATGTAACCCGTTGTGAAATGATCTTGTTCCTTAGGTGTTCCACCGAAGTGGTGATTTATGTGCTGTAAACGATTTCTTGCTTGTAAGATGAGTTACATGAATCTGATAGTTGTTATGTTGGGAAATTATGGATTGAATATAGTAGAGAATTGTAACTTCAAGGTGATGTGAATCTGAATATCAATGATGTCTGCCCTTGGATAGAATTCGAAAGATTGTTGAATTTTCAGACTTTGTAAATGTTGATAAGATGCATGTACTTTTGGATTTCAAATTCTATATTAGTGATAAAGATTGTCAAGGAAAGTAATATGTTGACTGTGAATTTCTCCCCACCTTATTTATTGCTTGGATTTATGCATTGTTAAGGATAGAGTTTCTGTTCTTTGGGGCTGTGTTATTTATCAAGAAGGCAATCTAGTTAATTGGTCATTGTTGAGGAATTGGACTCTATTGCTTGAAAATTTGTTTGTCTTGATTAACAATGGCTAATAGGAATTGATCTTTAAGGTTTGACTATGTGTAATGAGAATGTTGCCAAGGAATAAAGTTGAGAATTTTGTTGGGGTTCTTAGATTAGTCGTGCATGTGTCAGTTGGGTTCCTAGATCGATATAGGATCTTTTCACCTGTTTATTGAGAGTCATTGACAAAAGTGTTTGTCTTCTGACATGTTTTAGGTTCGAACGAGTTTGTGGATTTCGAGGTTACTGCTCCTTCGGTTAAAAAGAGAGATCGCCATCGAGGTAGGGGTTTTATACGTAGTTGTTTTGCACTGCATTGCATCGTTTTCAAAACTGTATTTTGTGGGATACCACATATGAAAAACCTGACGGGGACTGTTCGACAGCACGTCAGCCTTTTATATTATTTATGTACGAAGGTTTTACACGTTTACTTTCGTGCATCAGATTTCATGGTGTGATATACTGGATACTGTTACGGGATTGATGGATCCTCTTGGCACTTTGGACGTTCCGGGCGTCAAAGTATCGAGAGGCCATCCCCGGTACATCTCCTGCTGCGTGGAGATGGTTTGTTTGCGTGCTGTGTGAAATCTCAAAACCTGATCAGGGTGTATCACAGAGGTGTCGTTGACGGAATTTGCTCATGACACCCTGGAATCACGGGTGTGTCGTTGACGGAATTTGCTCATGACACCCCGGAAGACGGGCCGGGTCTACGGACCGCCGTCATTTTTCTTCCTCCAGCCTCATGAGGTGCTGCCGGGAAACGATCGCCGCCTTTCTGTGCGTTTGTTCGGGGGATTCCATGAGTGTTCCTCCCTTTTCACGGATTACAGTTTCTGTGATGAAACACGACGAGGGTATTTTAACATATAGTTGTCTACATACACAGCCATGCTTTCTAAATATCTCGTCGGGGGCCTTCTGGCCAGGTTTTCTAAAGGAGAAAATGAATTTCAAATGTTTTTTTTAAAACCTGCATATTTCTCAAAACTCATGGTTTCCAAGAAAACGGTAAAATAAGTTTTACATGCGCATTACATTTAGTATAAGTTATATACTGAGTTAGTCACTCACTCCAATCGACTTATTTTTCCAAGTAAAGAGAAGATTAATTAAATTTGAGTGAGATTCAAAATAGGGACTCTGTTCTATTTCATATCTTTTATCTAGTTAAACTTTCGTTTATCGTTAAGCAAATATTCGGGAAGATTGTATAATCTTTAATCTGGATGGCTGTAAAAGAGTACTAAACTTGGTTTGTGGATCTTTTGTATTGTATGCACAGTATCATTAGGACTTAAAAGTTTATTATTTTCGCATGATTCATTTTTCTTGCAATCACTATATGGATCGTGGCCCATCATGAGTGGGTCGCGGTTGAGTATTCATACATGTTTTTCGCAATGATTTAAGTAGCCTTGGGTTGGGCGACTGGGTCTTGTACGAAGATCGGGTTGTTTGGCTCGACGTTTCTGTCTGGTCCCCTTTCAGGTCGTGACAGTCTTCGGTCGATCGATCGCAAAATTTTGGGTCAATCGATCACATGCTCGCTGTCGGCTGAAGGAAGAAGAATAGGTCTTCTTCCTTCTCTCTTTCTTTAATATTTCTTTATTTTAATTAATTACTTAATTTAATAAATAATACATATACAAGGATGTATTATATATTAAACAAATCTAATATAATTCCCAACTCTAATTCTGATTCGCTCTAAACGCAAACTACAACGTCTTTGTAACTGAATTACTTTCTCAATTTCACTTTTTCATTTATTTACCGCTTGGTAATTTTCTAATTTTACTGATTTTGACCGTTTGACAAAATTTTACAAGTGGACTCTACGTTACAAATCAAGTCAACTTTTCAACGCATTGACCAATTCAAATGTGAAAAATTTACATGTAAAATTTATTATTTAAAATTTCACAGGTTTTACAGAACTGGAACCAAATTGAAACTTTCGGATTGGTTTTGATTCTACTTATTATATAAAATACTATTTTTAGTTTTATATATATATATATATATATAATTTACTAATGTAAATCTAACAAAAATATTTTAAACGAAAGTAGACAAATTGATGGTCCTTGGATGAGAGATTGGACGAAGAGATGGCCGTTAGATACAAGAGGGGATGAATTGATAGACGTTGGATGAGACTTGAGAGAGCGAACGAAGGGATGGTCATTGGATGAGACTCATGAGAGAACTGACAAATTGTTGGCCATTGGATGAGCAGGGTTGGACGTCCGTCAGTGATGAGGGACGTTTGACACTAGGTGATAGATGAGGTCACGTGTAAGACACACAATATTTTAAAGGAAGACGGATGAAGGGATGATCGTTGGATGAGAGAGCAAACAAATTGATGATCATTGGATGAAACTTGAGATAGCAGATGAATTGATGGTCATTGGATGAGACTCATGAGAGAGCGGACGAATTGTTCACCGTTGGGTGAATAAGGTTGGACATCTTTCAGTGATGGAGGACGCCCAATGCAAATGATGGATGTCCTTCAAGAGCTAGGGATGTCTTATGTTAGTTTATGGACGTCCTTTAAGAGCTGAGAGGTGTCTGACGTTAGGTGATTGACATCTTTTAGGAGCTTGGGATGTCCGATGCTAGCCATTGCTAGGTGATGGACATCCTTTAATAGCTTAGGGATGTTCGACGCTATTTGATAGACAACCTTCAAGGGATGGGGATGTCCATCAGCAATGAGCACGCGCTAATGTCAGTTCGGTTCAGTTAGCTTCGGTTTGGAATATGCAAAACCAAACATCGAACCGATAAGTTCGATTCCTACAAAATAGAACCAAAGTTCGGTTCTTGAGGTGTTCAAAACCGACGCAATCCAGACCAATTGATTGGTTTCTATTCGGTTCCTTTGTTTTGGTTCAGTTTTCAACACCAAAAACAACCTAATCACATTTAGAGATTTTCAATACACGTTGAGTCCCAATTTTAAGTCTCAAAGCCTAAAAATAACATTATCATAGAATTAATGCTTAAAATCTTTAGAAGAAATTCAACTTTGGGCTAATTAAAAATGACTAAAGAATGATTGAGTCGAGAACTCAAAACAATGCAAAAAAGGGCTCTAAAATGATCCAAAAATATTTGGACTTAAAGTCCAAAATGGGCCCAAAACGACAATTGGGTAGTGGCCCAAAATGTGGGCTCAAACCAAACATACAAAACCAGCCCCAACCAACTAAAACCAAGTCAATCAGAACAATCCAAAACAAAACCGAAATAGAGAAAATTGAGGGGAAAGCCCAAGACAAAAGATGTGAAATTAATTAAATATGTAATTTTTATTTTCTTAAAATAGAAGCCAAATTACAAAGCTAATCCAACTATAGTGGTGTGGATAAAAATTACCGTGTCTCAAATTTATACAAGATTAAATGTGAAAATTGACCGAACAATCATTTAAAATTCAAACTAAAATTACGAGTTGTAATGAAACAATTAAAACAATAGAGACTAATTTGAAACGGTTATTAAACTATAAGAGTCAAAAACATATTTGACCCCTGCTTTTCTCTCTTTGATTAGCCATTTAGATTTGGCATCCACATAATTGCATTTAAAGAATTATAAAATTCAAGCATATTCCATTTATAATTAAAATTTTGAAAAAAAAATAGAGAAAAAAGGAAAAAAAAAATTATATCTTGAGATTATGTACATTTGTTTTTGTAAGAAAACAATTCTTTAGCAAATTATAACTTGAATTTTGTGTCACAGTCTATAAGTTAAATAATAATCATTTAAATTTTATCATTGCATGACTAATTTAAATAAGTGTCCATGATTATTGACAAAATTCAATTCTAATCTCACATATAAGATAAGGTTTTTTAGTTGTTGTAATTATGGAATTGATTTACCAAATATTGATACTCACATGGGTGAATGTTTCTTCCTTTTTATTCATAAGGAGTGAGAAGGGATCTTGTTATGCACAGCAGCGCAGGCAACAACATATTCACCCATGCTTATTAGTCATCGTTGAGTGGTGTCCATAACTTGCTGAGTAAATGAAGTGTGTGGTCCCTGCACCAAATTAAGACTAATTGCATATAAGTATGAAGAGATTGAGAAAAGATGAAACTTTCCAATGTGACATCTTCCATTTAGAGGTGAGAATGGAGGATATTGGATAGGAGCTCTTTCACATATATGATGTAATTATTGAACTTGACCATTGTACTAAAAGGACTTGTCCAACTGTTCAAAAACAAGTTCTTCAATTGTTTATTAACCGAAACCAAAGAATTCTGAACAACAAAAAAAAAAGCTAATCTTCTAAACCAATTGTTCAGGCAACAATTGAATGATATCAGAAGAATTAGGTTAATGTTCAAGTTGATCTCAAACGATAGGATTGAATTTGCAGTTGACCTAAAAGGAATTCACTGTTAAAAACTTCGTTCTCATGCTCTAAATAAATCAAGATATTTTACATTGTTAAATAAATTAGTTTGTGCCAAAAATACGAAGGAAACATATTATGTAAAATTGCACCACACCGAGTTAACAAGCACGCAACTTAAACATATTATGTGAGTTTTGATTAATTAATCAATAGCTGACAAACGATGCTAATTTTGAAAACTTCAGCTTGCATCTATACCTAATGGTGGATTCTATTTTTCAATCACCTTCCAAGTTTATTGATAGATTAATTAATTAAAATTTTCCCCAATGTTTAAAACATGTTATCGAAGTCATTTGATTGGTTATGCTTGGCATGTGTTGAGAATCGAACGCAAAACGAAAAAGAAAAACTATGGAAACAGAGACACCAAGATTTACGTGAAAAACCCTTAAAAAAAACCACATGCAAAGGAGAAATTCACTAATATGAAATTAAGGTACAATGATTTTTTGATTCAAGTATCAATATATGGAGAAAATAGAAAACTCTAATATTGGATACAGGCCCGACCTTGCCCAACTAGTATTTAGGTCACACCTAACTTTAATAATCACCACTTTGACACGAATTCTACATGAGAGATCTAATGCAGACTTCTCGATCCACCTTAAAACGAATCCAAAACACTAAACTCTGACAATCTCCATCTTCAAAGAAATTTCAAAGCAAGGAAAACAAATCTGCAAAACTCTAACAAAAAATAACCTCTTCTTTCACAAAAGCCCTTGCAGGGCCAACTCAATAATTGATACTGATCAAGTTTAAGCCTTAAACTTGAGAGACACACTCGAGAAAAAATTACATATCCTCCATGGTACTATCGAATTATCAGAGTTGTCGCAACGAACAGCACTTCAATATGCTGAAAACTCCCCACTGGAATCAATACCCTTGAACACATTCAAACTTAAACCAAGAAAATTAAAAACCGATAAAGATAATAGGTGGAATTCGACTTATTTAATGCTAGAAAATGCTAAACCATATTGGCAAGTTATTTATGCTTTTATTAATATGAAAATACAAAATATTAATCTTGATAAATCTAGTTGTGATATAACTAATACATTTCTTGATTTTTTAAAACCATTTTATGATGCTACAAATGAATGTTCGGGAATTTATTATCCCACTTCTCATCTAATTCTATCAATTTTTGTAAATTTAACTGGTAATTTTGCACAATATGGACAAATAGATGAATTTAGAGATATACTTTATAAAATGGAAACAAAATTTAAAAAGTATTGGTTTGACTTTACTCCTATTTTTTATTATGCATGCATAATGGATCATATGTATAAATTAAGAGGAGCGAGTCTCATGATTAATAGAATTTCTACTAATTTGTGTACTACTTTTTTACTTTCTAGTGATCAAATATCTCATGGAATTGTTAGTTTATATTCTTCTTATGAAAGTAAATATTCTAATGTTAGTCGTTCACGTCATTCTTCACATGCTAGTTCTAGTAGTGGTGGTGGTAGCTTAACTCCACAATATAGTATTTATGATATTTGAAATGAATTAGATACGGATGTTTATTCTAGTTCTATGTTAAATGAACTAGATATTTATTTTGACACTCGATATCAATTTTCTCGCGATGAGAACTTTGATATTTTAGATTGGTGGAAAAAGTCTTACACTACATATCCTATTCTTTCTATAATGGCACGTGATCTACTAACACCTCCGGTCTCTACCGTAGCATTGGAGTCTATTTTTAGCGCAGGTGGACGTGTGTACGATGAACGCCGAGGAAGACTTGGACCCAACCTTGTGGAGGCATTCATTTGCATGAAGGATCGGAACGACACCATTACGAGAAATCAACAACGAGAGGACGAAATACTAGAAGATTTCAAAATTTTGGACGTTGAAGAATAGATTTTCATTTAAATTTTGATATATTGCAATTTGAATTTTTTAGGATTTTTTAACTTGTAATTTTATTTGACATTTTGCACATGATTGACAACAATTAGATGGGTGTCAACCTAGTTGAGATGTATTTAATTTGCAGTGATGCAAGTGTCAAATTGATAATGAATTATATTTTTTTTATATAAGTGTCTCAAATAATTTTTTTGTAAACAAATAATAATATAACATATTATTAATCGATAATGTTTGTGTAATATAAATTCAACAAATAAACAACCTATTAAATCTATTAATATTAATCATATCAAAATATAACTAAAATTAAAAAAAAGAAATATATATATATATATATATATATATATATATATATATAACATATTTATTATAGTTTTAATAACTAAAATTTTATATATATATAAAATAATTTTATTTATGTGTGCGGGGCTCGTTGAGCTCGGCTCGTTAAGCTTGTTGAGCCGGCTCGGCTCGGCTCGGCTCGTTAGGCTCGTGGCTCGCAAGCAGCTCCACTTGAAAATTTTTTGGGGTCAGTCCGTTAGGCTCGCCAAGCTCAATGAGCCAGGTCTTCACAGGCTCGGCTAGCTCATTTAACATCTCGAACTAGGATAATCCAATCTACAAGTTTAAACTTAGACGTTTATGTGACTGTTTAGCATTCCCAAAACCAGCATTCAATATCTATTCTTAATCAATCAGTGAGTGAGGATTTAAGAACAACTGATACAAGCAATTCAACTAGTAATTGGGCAGCAAATGACAGGAAATAAATCGACTAAAGAATAACCAACACCCAAATAAGACTACCTCATCCAAAATATGTAATATTTGAGCAGCAAAACAATGACACTACTTGTGGTGTAGGGCCTCTATTGGCCAAGACTCAACTCAATTTCTTACCTCTCGAAGATTTTCCTTGCACTATACCACACTGCAACAACAGTCAAGAAACATGACAGAAGGAATGGCTCACTCCAGAAACCAAACAATAACCTCCTCCTTCTCACTCACACTCACACACTCGTTCATAGGAAGGAGAACGACAGAAGGCCTCACGCTTACCCACTCAGTCGCAGCTCTCAGTAAAATGCAGAATCCAAAAGCCATCACCCAGTGCCACCATCTTATAAATGAAGGAAGACCCATGTGAAAGCCATAGATTGATGGACAGTTGTCCAAACCAAGAGAGGGTGGGCCAGTAAGAGTTGACCACGTAGAAAGTTGTCCAAACCAAGGGAGGGTGGGCCAGTAAGAGTCGACCACGTACAAAGCTGCCCAATCGTCTCAAGAGAAAAGGAGAGCTTTGGGAGAAAACACAAAACATGGCGTCAACCCGTAGATCACACGACGACCAAAAACCCGATTTTGCCACAGATTTGCGTTTACGGTCGCACCATGCGACCACGTCCAGGTAGATGATTCGACTACAAAATCGACATATTTGGCAGATTCAAAACTTGTTGTTTTTCAGTCGAACATCACGTCCACGTCCAGGTTGATGATTCGACTACAAAATCGACATATTTGGCAGATTCAAAACTTGTTGTTTTTCAGTCGAACATCACGTCCACATCATCGACTGCAGTGCGACCGAAACCCAAATGCAATCTGAAATGCATTTCGGACGCAAAACCCCTGACCCCAACTTCGACCTCCATAAGACCAAAAATGAAAGTGTAACCCGTAAAGCATTTCGGACATGAACCACAACAGCTTCATCGACCGCAATGCGATCGAAGACCCGAAATGCATATTTTCTCTTAAAATGTATACGTTATTCGTCCCACTATCTCTTCTATATATTTACACGGTATTATTTGACAAAATACCGCCCCGCAATATAATATCTTAGTTTCTCAAAATTCATTACATTATATAACGAGGGAAATTATCAGGGTATTACATAGTAGATCTCATTTAGAGCTTTGTTTTCTCTATAAATTGATGTAAGCTAGAATCACAAAATTCGCTATTGTATTTTGATCTTCATTGTAGATTATTCCTCTGCCCACAGTTTTTTCCTGAAAGGGTTTTTCCACGTAAATCTGGTGTCCCACATCATTTTCTTTTTTGATTATCATTCGATCTCTAACAAATGGTGTCAGAGCTTTGGTTGTGGGAGTTCGTGTTTCCAAGTGTGTGGAAACAAATTCACTCTGGTCGTTTCGCATCGAACAAAGTTTGTGTAATTTTTCAGAAAATTACAACTTTTGGAAAAAAAAAAGGAAAAAAAAAGAACGGAAAAAATGTTCCCACTGCCATTCGTCTTACTCATGAGATTTATTCTCTCTATCGTCCAGCCGCCATCAGAAACAATTGCCATGTTTTTTTTATCTCTGTTTGGAGTTCTCTAGAGCAGTTGTGTCTCTAAACAACATGTTCGTCATTGGAGGGTTTTCTATTTATCGTCAGTTGCCATAAATCATTTATATTGTTGTTCTCCATTCTTGTTGTCAAGCAGTTTCGATTGGGGCTGCCGCGATAATATTCTTTGCAAAGTTGGATTTTTCCCAGAGGTAAAAATTGTTGAAAATCCTTTGGATTTTTGAATAATTTTTTGGAGATTTAATTTGATGATTTATGGCAGATTTGGAATCGCAGGAATATCTCAATCTTGGAGATTGTTTTCGGTTGAAATTCAAATAAGTTTTGGATTTTGTAATATTTGTGATTATTCTGGCGATTAAATTTGATTTGATTTTAGGGATAATTTGTTATGGCAAAACTATCTGAATTTTGGGGATATTTTTTATAATCTTTTGATATTCATGGTTTTTCCCTCCAATTTTTGGGATGAATATTTTATTGAAGCCCTTGATTTTTTTTGTCAGATATTTCGTTAAAGATTATGTTTTTGGGGACGATAAGATCTTTGAAGCAGATCTTCCACTCAATATTTCGTTATGGTAAGATAACGATAGTGAAATTTTAAAAGATTTTGAAAGACAATTTTGAAATGGTAGGTCAAGAGGAAAGATATACTCGCATAAATTTAGATGACTCTTTGTGGGATTTGAAGATGTCACCATCGTTGCTTAAGTGTTTTTAAATCTAATCAGCATCAGTTTCTTAATTTACCCTAGAAGACTTTTATATTGGTGATCTTCATATTTCTTTGAGACAGGCAGGTGGGCCCCGTTGTAGATCTTTTTAAAGGTGTGGAAGAAAAAGATTTGAATACTTAAAAATTGGTTCATTGCATCAGAATTTGTTTCGAGATGGAGATTGTTAGAATTCAGGATTTTAAATTCGTTTTGTTGGGCCAGGCTGACGAGCACGCACTATGGATCTCTTTCATAGAATTCATGTCAAGGTGGAGATTGTTAGATTTCGGTGTGACCTGAATTCTATTGGGCTGGACCGGTTGGCCCACATTGTAGATCTCATTTAGAGTTTTATTTTCTCTATAAATTGATGTAAGCTAGAGTCGCAAAACTCGCGATTGTATTTTGGTCTTCATAGTAGATTATTCTTCTGCCCGTAGTTTTTTTCCCGAAAGAATTTTTCTACGTAAATCTGGTGTCTCACATCATATTTTTTTTTTATTATTATAGTTCGATCTCTAACACATTTAATTGAAAACATAATCACATAATGTTGGAGGAGGAACATGAGGCCTTTCTCAACAATGTAAAATAGGTGAAGAAGGAAGAGTAGGTGGAACATGAACCAGAGGAGGTATTGATAATGTTTATTGCTCGATGGTTGGAAGAGCCTCTTAAGGGAAGGTATCTCAAACAACATTGGGAATGACACGTGTTGAGTGTGGGGAAGGAAATGAAATGGATTCATAAGGAAAAATATTTTCATGGAAAAGTATCATGACTAGTGTATACTTGATCAATTGCAAGGTCATAAAGTTTGTAACCAAGAAGAATACACAATTATCCCATAATTTGAATCTTATTTTCTTTTATTAGAATTCACAATTATGATTTTCTCAACAGTATGACCATAGTTTATCAAAATATCATTAATGTTTGAGCTTAATCAGGCGAATTCTCTTTGGGTTTGACTGAAAAACTAGGCTTTAAAATTTATTGTATTTATTGGATAGGGCAAAGCAGAGTATAGTCCATGTCCTTACGATATCAATGCCTAAATAAGTTTTTCAAACAAAATAAACTTTGTTAGCAAAACATTCAAATCAATAAAATATTTTTCAATTTCTCACACATGGCTAATTTCAACGCACTTTAGTTATTTTATTCTATCGATTTCACGCATATACTCAATTTCAAACACAACTTTCAATTGGACTTGTTTTTGAGTTTTTGAAAACAAGTATGTAGGAAATCGTGTGAATCATGGTAGGTTGAAATGAACTTTGTAAGCGAAAAATGTGAGACATTTGATGAATTTTATTTCAACGTAAGTCGTTTTACTAACTATTCAAAGTACATGCAATTTTATATTTTTAGATTTTTCACATAAATTTCAATGCCCCTTTTTTCTCATTTAATTATTATAATAATTATTGTATATAATAAATGAAAATTAAATTAACATAAAATTATAAATATTTTGAATTTCTATAAATTTTTTTAAGAAACCTCCAATGGTATTTATCATTAGTGTTTTTTTTATTAAAGTCGACGTATTTTGTTTTCAAAACAATAACATGAAAAACAAATATCACGACTAGTGATATTTGTTTAATTAATAGCACAATTGGTGACCACATTTTGAAAGCTAACAGATCATAACATAATTCATTAAAACTTTTATCTTGAAGCTTAAATTATAAAAATGTCTCCTATGGTTCGAGTATTATTCCCTTTAGTCTTTATTCAACAAAATACGTAAAACTTGAAGACCAAAACAAAAACAAAGTTAGATTTGACATATCATTGAAGATCATAACAAAGTTAGATGCGAACATCATGAATTTTAATCTAGCACAAACATCCTATTTTTCGATAGCTCTTCCTATTTCTCCTTTCTTTATCCTTCTCTGTCTCTCTTGTCGGATAAGAAAATGAGCTTTGATAACTTTTTGTTAAGAATTTAATATTAACACACACACATGCTGGATAGGAAAAGGAGTTTTCATAACTTTTTGTTATGAATTTAATATTAACACACACGCGCGCGCACACACACACATTTCGTAAATACACATTTCGTAAATCTTCATTCGTCATAAATTTAAACGTTTTCTAAAATATTATTGCAAGGTAACATTACTTTATTTTAATTTTTAACTACCTTTGTAATTATCTACTTTTTACTAATTTTAACCATTTAAACAAAAATTAGATATTTAACATAGTGCTTAATGACAAACATTAAAATCAACCATGTTGTAATTTAACTTCACTAACTATAAAAAAAAACTTTCTTGGATTGTATTTACTTATAAAATAAAATTTTTTACTATAACACTAATTTTATTATGGAGCAGATAACTAGAAATATCTCCATATATCTTTAAGAAAATTTTAGAGTAAATACCAAAAAAAAACTTTTTAACCATAGAGTCAGTGACAAATTAACCCTTAAATTATTTTTGTTAACAAATCAACATTTTAACTATGAACAATTAATAAAGTAATCATTCCAATCACTTTTCTGTTAAAAAATGCATTCTGGTTGCCCATGTCAGTAACGCGAACACTTGTCACGGGTACTCTCACTTAAGTAGCAGGCACCTGCGCAAGTCACTTAGAAGGCTGAATCTCAGCTTTTGGATGTCGTAGTTCGTACTAAGGAGTTTGTTGCAGATGCCCTTATTTAACCTTTGGGCACTTGCGGAGTCGATTATACATATAGGTTGACGACTGCAGTTAAACAACGGTTACCCGTGACAATGAAGATATAAAGTCGTAGACACCCTCTATAAAAATTCGTGCCAACATTAGGTGCTTTTCGCCGAAACTAGAGCGAACTCCGTCCAATTTTCGTCACTTTCAACTTCATCAATGAACAGATCTTCTAATTTTCAGTTAGAAATTGAATCTCCCGTCGATTTTGCTCCCCTCCATTCACAAATTTCTCAAAAATCCGGCCTCAAAATTTTTTTCCTCAAATCTCATGTACAATGGTAGCATGGGCTCCAAAACTCACATGATACGGAAAGCCGCTCTCTCTCAATCTCAGGTGTTTCATCTTGTGCTTGTCAATCTCCAAATGAATTTTTCTCACCCGAATTGAGGATGTTGTCAATACGGGGGAGAGGTACGATAACAATATTAAATGTTGGTCAATTATTTGTTCTACAAAAGTAAAATTTCATAAATTCAAGGAGTTAGAAATTGAACCTATGTTTGAGAAAATTAGAACTGTTGGGTTGTTCAAAATGGACAGTCATTATTGTGAGCACGTTGTCAATCTATTTTATGCGAATTTGACCATGCACACCCAACCCTTAGCAATTAAGAGTTATATATTTGGATGAGAGATAAGATTAACTCCTGATGATATAATCGAGTTGGTTGGATGTTTCACAAAGGACCTAAGCGATGAGTATTTTCATATATCTCGGGAGCCAGATTTCATTCAACACGTAGAAAGGTTGGCATTGCTTCAACAATTGCACCGCAATCTCGACATTGGAGCGTTTTATAAGCAAAAATCCAAGGACCTAATCACCAAAGCTCGAGTTACCCATCATGTTAGCTTAATAGGTATTAAGCCTAGCTATTTTAATAATGCGTTATTGAATTATCTCTAGTTTTTTTATGAATTATAAATATGATTTCAATTATATATATTATTAGTCTTCATTGAAAAGACCCTTTAATATGAGTATTTAAGTGTACTAACATGTTTGTTGGAGTTCTTGTAGTTAATGTCTTAATTGTTTGGGACATACAAATTTTAATTCAAGCAAAACATGAAATTGCAGTCGATTGGAATTCTTATAGAGAACATGAATTTTCTGAATTCAACAAAGATGATCGACCAATGAAGAAAGGCGGTCGACCAGAAATCTTACACAAAGCTCAAAAATTTAAAATCAAAATTTTATACTACTGCACTATTATATCTTGTAATCATTATGGAAATCATGACCCATTTCGTGTGAGTTACAACTATTGATTTTATTCAAGTGTTCTGCAACTATAATCTAGCCTTTGGTTGGGTGGTCGTGTCTTCTCCAAGGATAGAGTCGTTTGACCAGACATTTCTGTCAGACCCTCCTCCAGGTCGTGACAGTGAGATTGTGCACATTTATTAGTATGAGTTGCACACTCGCAATCAATAGAATTTTGGTTCGTCTTTCTCTTCAAATATGTGCTATCATGAGAGAATCCTTTTTAATTAAATTAATTTCATAAGAATATGTACCTGATCGCAACAATAATGTCTGATTTTCCCTGATTTAATTATTTTATTTATTTATTCTGTGTCAATAGATAGATAAGACTATAGTCTACAAGCATGCGGAAATTTATTATTCAAATAATTTATTGTGTTGCTCTTTATTTTATTGGAAAATTAACAAAACAATCACTATACTATGAGATCTATGACAAGCCAACCACTAAACAAATTTTCCTACCAAATAAAACACTCAACTATGAAAAAAGAATGAAATAAACATCGCGGTTACGTTTTCCGTTGAAAGACATTGTCTTTCTACTGCAAAACGTTGTATTTCTACTGCAAAAAGTGAATAATTGAAATACGACTTAAGAAAGATTACTTTCCTCAAAGGAAAGACAATGCTCCGCAGAGGAAAGATGACTTTCCGCAATGGAAATTCGACGTTCCGCAGCGAAAAGACAACTTTTCGCAGTGAAAAGACTACTTTCAAATAAAACTGTGAATTCTTGTAATTAATTATACAACATTGTTCCTAAAAATTATTCGAGCTCCAATCGTTTCAGAATAATCATGTCTGCACTAGAAAAAGCTTATGGACAAGTAGAAGTTCTTAAATTGACAGTGAAATGAGTGTTAATCACAAATCCATCGAACCCACTTGATAGAACTCTAAATTTAGACTAAATTAATGACGTGATTCATTTCCCAACAACCAAATAAATTCATGTAGTGAGCGACGACTGAGAAGATATTTTCAATGAAAAGCTTCTTACTCTTTTATTTTCAAAGTAAGTTTATTGTTAACGACAATGATTGCGTAGTTTATTTTCTATAGTTGAGTATTTTATTTATTATAAAAAATTATTTAATAATTGACTTGTTATTAATTCTATATTACCGTATTGTTTTGTTAATATTTATTATTATTTTTAATGACATTTAAGAAACAACTATGGAAAGTGATTTCTTCCATGGGTGGATTTAGACTTATGAAATATTGTAATATTATTTTGTTATCTTTATAAATGTTTTGCATATTGATAGTGATTTCCACAGCTGATTAATTTAGTCTTGACAAAATATATATTATCTTTGTTAACATTAATGGTTTTAGGGGATTAATTGTTTGATGGATACTTTAATAAACGTATGATATTGCACTTACTTTTTATACTGCATAATGGAATAATCAAATAATAAACAGTACTTAAATTAATTATTACCAAAAGGCCATATCTCTCAAATTATTATATATTTATTTAATTATTATTATCATCATCATCCAAATAAATTTAAAGTCAGATATGGTCCCCATAGATAGCTGAGTGACCATTGAAAATTAACAACACTGGATGTTAATAAGTTGTTTTGCTACAACAATAAAAGAAAAACATAAACATTATCTCTTACAACTATTTTGGACCACTCGATATAACTGAAATGTCATGGAGTCCTCGCAGAAGAGGTTTTCCCCATTGTTCAATTTGCTTACCTCTCTCTGCCTCTCTGCTCAAAAATATATTTCAGCAAGACCTCACATGGCAGATGGGGCATAAGTACTCAGCAAGTTATGGGATTTCCCTTCTATTTACACTTCATTTGCCAGTGTTTTTTGTTTGTTTGAGTTTTATTTTGCGAATATCTTCCTAGCATTCCTAGCTGAGACTTGAACTTAACTTCAACATTGACGAAGAAAGATGCTGATTTCCTATCCACGGCATCCTCATCCCCTCGCTCTGGACAAGCTCATAGGCCATGAAGATTATAAACTTCTTCACTGCTCTCTCTGTGAGAAAAGATTGGACGGGAACCCTGTCTATGCTTGTGTTGATTGCAAATTTTATATTCACAAATCATGTGCTAATCTTCCAATTGAGATCGAGCGTCATTTTCATCAACCACACCCTCTTTCATTATGTCTTGGAAGCTCCTTTGCTTGTGGTTCCTGCCATAAGACATTCCGAAATGAGTTATGCTTCAGGTGCTCTGCTTGCAATTTCGACCTCGATGTAAAATGTGCATTAATGTCCGACATCGACACAAAAGAGAAAGAATCCATCCGACATTTCACTCATCAACACCCATTGACAATTTGCAGCAAAGATGGTGATACTCCTTTGAATTGCTTTGCTTGCAAGAAAACATTCTCTGATTTGAAATATGGTTGCACTCCCTGCGAGTATTTTCTTCACAAGTTTTGTTCTGAGCTTCCAACTGCCGTTTTGCACGCCATGCATCCACGCCATGCTCTTAGTCTCGAAGTAAAGTTCGGTCAGTGCAGTTATTGCCAATCTAATGATCACGCTTGGAAACATTCTTGTAACATTTGTAATTTTCACTTGGATGTATCTTGTTTGATTGAATCCGCTAAAGACGATCAAAATTCAAAAAGATCATGCTTATTGTGTGGCAAACAACATTTGGATTCAGATTCATGCGTGGACTCGGTGTACTTCATCAACCAATCATGTATCCAATTGCCTGAAGAGATCAACCAAAAATTTCATTCTCACAATCCTCTTCTATTCTTAGCCGCCAAAGATTTTTCGTGTGATTCATGTCACAAATGGTTTCCTAGTCAACCATGTTATGGTTGTGAGGAGTGCAACTTCCAAATGGACGTTAAATGTAGTCTAATGCCAAGTATTCAAGATGATAAGAGCGAGGAGTCCATTCAGCCAGTCATTCCTCCTCATTTTAACCATCAACATCCACTACAACTGATGAGAGAGGAATATGACATCAATTGCTCTGCTTGCCAAACAACTAAGTTTTCTCCTATTTATGGCTGCCTTCAATGTGAATATTTTCTTCATCAGTCTTGCCTTGAACTTCGAGCTTAGATCAAACACCCTCTCCATGACAGTCATGTGTTGACACTACAACCTCTTGGTGATTTTTTTTGTCAAATTTGTGGCAAAAAAAACTATGGCTTTTTTTTTGGATGCATTCAATGTCGTTTCTTTATCGGGATTGAATGTGTTTTTGAGCTTCAACCCACATTAGTAGCTCATAAATATCATAATCATCTTTTGTGCTTGGTTGAAAAATCATTATGGAATACTTGTAGATCTTCATTTTTTCAATTCTTTGAAGAGTCAAGTGAATTTGAGTGCATTAAATCATACTCACTACGATGCATCGGATGTAACTACAATCTTCATCTTTTATGTGGTCCTTTGCCTTGCACCATCAAACACAAAATCCATCTTCATGTTTTGACACTAGTGGACTCCATTGTTGAAGATGATTCCAACGAACAATATTGTGATATATCGAGGAGATAAGAAATCTCAGATTATGTGTCTATTATTGCAAAGATTGTAAATTTATTTCTCATGTTCACTGCGTAATATCTGAGGTATTATTTTAGGATTCAACTATTTCTCATTATCTATTAGTCTGATTTTACACATTATTTCATTAGAAATAATTTGTTTGTTTTATCTTGTAGATTATAAATGCATTGAAGAAAAGCCTCGATAATGTTAAGTTCAGAATTGTGAGGGACTTGAATCTTGAAGACAATATAGACCCTTTAGACAACAATGTAATTGGAGAGAATTCGACTTTAATTTATCTACTCAAGTCTTTAAGTGCAGAGGAAGTGTTTACGTTGGAATCCCTTTTTCCTCGTGCAAAGCTTTATGAAGTGCGTACATATCTTTCAAAAGATGATACCAGTAGTTTAGAAGATGATGGTAGTAGTTCAGAAGATGATGGCAGTTGTTATGAAATGGATTGGAATGACATTATTGATGATGTCAACAACAAAGTTGATAAAGGAATGAAATGTTTTAAACCAGCTTTCAAATATCATATTCAACCGGATGAATATGAAGTGCAAGTAGTTGGAGTAAAAGGTTACAGGGTCACTTCTAATTTTGTCTCTCTCTTTCGGGCTTTATTAACAAAACATGGGGACTTTGCCCCTTGTTCTAAAAGTAAGGAAAAGATCAAGTTTGTTCCACTTTATTTTCTCTGTCGTGTATTGAGTGACATGCGTAGAACCTACAATGCAGACATTACTAAGAAGCACCTTTTCACTTGGCTTTATTACCTAGACCGAGTGCATAGATTTGGTTTTGACTTACATTTGGTGGGACCTTTTGTTCAAAGGATTGCGAGATGTTACTATGGTCTACGACTAATGAAATTTGAAGAGGAAGCTCATGAAAAATTTGATCGAGAGATCCTTATTCTCAAGCAAAAGATTTCTGAGATGAAAACTAAAATAGAGGAATTGAAATGGCGTCAATAACAACACAGGGCGGGTAAGATATCTGAGAAATCGACCATCATGGAGGAGTTCTTCACTGATGCAAAGAAACTAAAATGGGAAATTGCAAGCAAGGGTATTGTTTAAATGTAGCACTTTCCACTCTCCTTTTCACTATGATTCAAGCATATTATGTAAACTTATGTTTGATTTATGCATAAGTTATACTAGCAAATCAACAAAAATTAGATATTATTTCTACTTGACTTCTTATATTACAGAAAGCTCCTTCTTTCATCATTTCAACGAAACCTTTTATTTTATGAAGCTTTATATGTGGAATAGATTAGACGGGGAGAGGGCTTTATTAGTCCATTGGATCTGACAAAAACAAAAATATAATATTTGCAATCCGTTTTGAGCAAGAATCTTGTTACTCAACTATTCTTTTGGATAACACTGACTTGTTTTATATTCACAGCAAACAATGTTGAATAACCAGTAATAAATTATCTGTTTATTTAAGGATGGAAATGTTGGGATTAGAGGGTGTTGAGATTAGACGCTCTAATCCGACTTGCATCGAAACGATTGATCAAAGAAAACAGAAAATAGAAAACACACAGTTTATAGTGGTTCACTCTCAGTTTGAGAGCTACGTCCACTGGCCGCCAACAGATTTCACTATGATCAAATCAGAGTTACAGAAATTGTTTCTTGGTTTTGCCTCACCCTCACTGTTTCTCTCTACTCTCTCTCATACTCAACCTCCAAAACCCTAATTACATATTTATATACCTAAAGAAATAGGGTTATGAAAACAAGGTGAAAATACCAAAATACCCTAATCAACAAATTAGACTCCATAACTCAACAATCTCCCACTTGGAGACTAATCACATCATCTCTCCATCTGCAGCGGCATCATGCACATATCTCATCCAAGAAGTCCAACTGAAGTTGCGCACAACTTCAGCTTCTCACTAGTCACAGCTTTCGTCAACATGTCAGCTGGATTTCGACTCCCTGATATCTTCTCAAGTGCCAACACACCATCTTCTAAAATGGATCTGATAAAATGATAGCGTACCTGTATGTGCTTTGTCTTGCCATGATAAATTGGGTTCTTTGCCAAAAGGATGGCACTCTGGCTGTCACAATGCAACATACTCCCATCGTAGTTTTGGCCTAATTCTCGTAGAAAAGGTTGTAACCACATCATCTCCTTCGCGGCTTCTGTCACTGCAATGTACTCTACTTCACAACTAGAGAGAGCAACTACATCTTGAAGCCTCGAGACCCAACTGATTGCGGTACCACCAAGAGTGTAAACATACCCAGTTCTGCTTTTACTGCTATCAATATCACCACCGTTATCAGCATTAACATATCCATCCAAACCAGAATATGACTTTTGAAAACATAAAGCAAACCCTGAACTTCCCTTCAAGTATCGCAAGATCCACTTTATGGCTTCCCAATGTTGTTTTCCTGGATTACTCATATACTTGCTAACAACTCCCACTGCATGTGCAATATCTGGCCGTGTACAAACCATCGCATACATAAGACTACCAACGACAGAGGCATATGGAACTCTGGTCATGTAGCTCCTCTCTTCCTCGGTCGACGGTGATTGATCTTTAGATAGTTTGAAGTGACTAGCCAAAGGTGTGGTAACTGGTTTCACATTCTGCATATTGAACCTGCTAAGAACTTTATTCACATAGTCTTCTTGAGAAAGTTTGAGAACACCTCTATCCCTAGATATTCTCATTCCAAGAATTTGTTTTGCAGCACCCAAATCTTTCATAGCAAATTCTTTAGATAACTCCCTCTTCAGCCTGTCAATCTCAGTCAAGCTTGCTCCAGCGATTAACATATCATCAACATAAAGGAGTAGTATAATGTAGGAAGTATCAAACCTTTTAATGTAGCAACAGTGATCGGCTTCACATCTCACGAAGTTCTTACTATTCATGAAGCTATCAAATCTCTTGTACCACTGTCTTGGAGCCTGTTTCAAACCGTACAAACTTTTATGAAGTTTACACACAAACTCCTCTTTCCCCTTCACCTCAAAACCTTGTGGTTGACGCATGTAGATTTCTTCATCTAAACTGCCGTGAAGGAAAGCAGTTTTCACGTCCATTTGTTGCAAATGAAGATCTTCTTTCACAACCAAACTCACAACAGTTCTGATCGTCGTCAGCTTTATCACTGGTGAGAAGATCTCAGTGTAGTCAATGCCTTCTTTCTGCTGAAAACTTTTGACAACTAATCTAGCTTTAAATCTCTTGCTTCCATCAAGTTCTTCTTTAATCCGGTAAACCCACTTGTTATGCAGTGCTTTCTTTCCCTTCGGCAACTTAGTCAATTTCCAGGTTTCATTTGACTTCAGTGAGTCCATTTCATCTTTCATGGCTGCCTCCCACTCAATCAAATCATCTGACTATTTGACTTCCTCATAACATCCTGGTTCACCTCTGTCAGTAAGCAAAATATAATTTAGAGACGGGGACCATCTTTGAGTTAGTTTGCTAGTTCTGGATGATTGTCTTGGTTCTATAATCGGCGTTTGCAAATTTTCTTCTGGAGCTGTATTCTCATCAACTTCTTCTTCAATAATACTCTGATATTCTTTTCTAGTCGGAGTATCTTCTTCTGAAAAATCTCTGAAGTTGACTACAGTAGACTCTTTCAATACTGAACTCCCACTATCTGAAGTGTTACCAACTGCATCTTTGTAGAGAACCTTCTCGTTGAAGATGACATTCCTACTGCGTATGATCTTCCGATTTTGATTATCCCAGAAACGATAACCAATCTCGGAGTCACCATAGCCAATGAAAAAACACTTCTGAGATTTTGGATCAAGTTTGCTTCTATTCGAATCATCCACATGAATATAAGATAAACTGCCAAATATTTTCATGAAAGAAAAATCTACCTTTTTTCCGGTCCAAGCTTCTTCTGGAAGTTTAAATTCAAAGGTACGGAGGGTCCGCTATTGATCAAGAATGTTGCTGTGCTAACTGCTTCTGCCCAAAACGTTTTAGGTAATCTGGCATGCAATCTCATGCTCCTTGCACGCTCATTCAACGTTCTGTTCATCCTCTCAGCTACTCTATTTTCTTGAGGCATTCGAGGAATGGTCTTCACCATCTTGATTCCATTTACAGCACAATATTCTTTAAAATCTGCATTTATATACTCATCTCCATTGTCAGATCTTAGACATTTCACCTTCAGGTTCGTTTCATTTTCGACAAGGGCCTTCCACTTTTTGAACACACTGAAAACATCAGATTTTTTCTTCAAAAAATAGACCCATACCTTTCTTGTTGAATCATCTATGAAAGTCACATAATAGACTGATCCACCAATAGAAGAAACTTCTGCGGGTCCCCACACGTCGGTGTGCACTAATTCAAGTCACTTCTTCTTTGGCTCTTTCCCAACCTTTAGGAAACTGACACGCTTTTGCTTGCCAAGAATACAGCTCTCACATAACTGATGCTCAACAGACTTTAACTCTGGAATCTGACCACCCTTGACAAGAATTTTCATTCCTTTCTCACTCATATGGCCCAACCTGCAATGCCATAAATCTGTGTTGCTTTGACTGTCAACACTTGCAATTGTATCTCTGCATGTAGATGTCATGTATAGGGTTCCTGTTTTCTGACCTTGAGCAACGACCATTGCTCCCTTAGTTACCTTCCAAACATTGTCCCGAAAGTGACGTGGTAACCCTCACTATCAAGTTGTCCCGCTGATATCAAGTTTCGCATCAAACCCAGAACATGTCTCACTTTACTGATACTTCAAACTGACCCGTTTGTTTTCTTTAATTTTATGTCCCCGATGCCAACAATATCCAGTGGCTCACCATTTGCAAGATAGACTTTCCCATGATTTCCAGCTACATAATTTTCAAGTAATTCTTTGTGTGCCGTGGTGTGAAAAGATGCTCCCAAGTCCAAAACCCATGAGTCTATTGGGCTATCGACTGAAAGAATCAATGTGTCTGTATTTTCCTCAGTTGCTGCATTTGCTCCATCACTTTTGTCAATACTGTTTTTCTTCGGTGCTTTGCAGTCCCTTTTGATGTGATCCTGCTTGCCACAATTCCAGCACTCAAAGTTTCTCCCAGATTTAGACTGACTCCTTCCATTTCTCGACTTTGATCTGCTTCTGCCCCGATTAGAATTCCTGTTACTAGTTTGCCCTCTGTTTTCCACATTCAATGCTGAGCTCGTCGATGTTTCACCAGAATCAATTCTTCGAACTTCCTCGGCTAGAATTCGATCCCTCACATCAATAAATACCAACTTTGAGCTTCCAATTGAATTACTGACTGCTGCTCTCATAGGCTCCCAACTATTTGGTAAAGATGCCAGTAAAATTAGGGCACGTACCTCATCCCCAAAGTCGATCTCTACAGAATTCATCTGATTTACCACTGTATTAAATTCGTTCAGATGAGCTGCTACAGAAGTGCCTTCAGCCATTTTCAGATTGAACAATTTCTTCATCAGATGCACCTTATTATTTGCAGATGGTTTCTCGTACATATCAGATAACGCTTTCATTAATCTTGCGGTGCTTTTTTCCTTTGCAACGTTGTGAGCAACGCTTTTGGTTAGCGTCAATCGGATGACTCCCAAAACCTGTCTATCAAGAAGATTCCATTCAGCATCTTCCATTTTTTCCAGTTTCTCACTCAACGGAATATGAAGCTTCTTTCCATACAAGTAATCTTCAATCTGCATTCTCCAGAAAGCATAATCAGTCCCATCAAATTTACTAATACCGTATGTACTGTCTTCACCAGTCATTTTATCAATACCTAGCACAAAAGTTTTATCCAAATTTTATCAACCAAAAGAAACAAAAATTCCCCTTTTTTTTTTGGTTTATTTCTGATCACAGGTCTGGTCGCCGGAGAAGAAACGGCTTGACGGATCGGTGGGTGGCGCTGCTTCGCTGCTGGAGGGACTCGGTCGACGACCGACGACGTGCAGCGCGGGTGCTTCGGATCGACGGGCGACACGGCTTCGTCGCTGCGGCTCTGTTCTTCGCAGACAGGAACGATCGGCGGGCTTCTTCGGGACGAACGACGGCAGACAACGACGCGGCGCGACTCGATTCCTTCTCCTCTGGACAAATCGATCGGCGGTGCGGGCGCTTCACTAGACAGACGCCGTTCCTCGCTGAGGAGATTCAGATAGCGGGCGCCGGTCTTCTTTGTTCCTGGAGGGAATGGATCTGCGGGCAGGAGCTAGGGTTTCGGGCAGGCGGGCAGATCCGGGCAGCTCCAATTTACTTTTTCTTTTTCAGTTTCTTTTCCAAAATCAAATCACGAACTTGTTTTTCCTTCGATACTTTCGACAAATCAATCCCTAATTATCGAAACCACTTCAACCAGAAGCTCTAATACCAGTTGTTGGGATTAGAGGGTGTTGAGATTAGACGCTCTAATCCGACTTGTATCGAAACGATTGATCAAAGAAAACAGAAAATAGAAAACACACAGTTTATAGTGGTTCACTCTCAGTTTGAGAGCTACGTCCACTGGCTGCCAATAGATTTCACTATGATCAAATCAGAGTTACAGAAATTGTTTCTTGGTTTTGTCTGACCCTCACTGTTTCTCTCTACTCTCTCTCATACTCAACCTCCAAAACCCTAATTACATCTTTATATACCTAAAAAAATAGGGTCATGAAACAAGATGAAAATACCAAAATACCCTAATCAACAAATTAGACTCCATAACTCAACAGGAAATACAATTTGAGCTAAACAAGCTAAATCCTAACACGAGTCAATTCAAAGATTTTTATTGAAAGAGCTACTTGACCAAACTCATAAGTCGGGCAAAGATTTACCAAATCTTAAATCTGTCTATTTTGTTTATTTGATGACTATGAAAATTGTTATTTTAAAAATAACTAGAGACTGTTACAAATTATTAGTTAGGTAAGTTACGAAATTTAAATAGATTTAAATGTAAAGTTACGTTAAGATATTAATACCGTCCCCTATAGTGACTATTATTGAGAGAGGAATGAACACGAAAGTAAAAAAATTTGTGACAATTCTGTAGAACTAGACCACAAATAAGCAATATAGGCACATCAATATCCAACAATTCTCTAAAGACTAGAATGGTAATGTTGAAAAAAAGAACCCAAATACATAGTGGAATAAAAATACCTTTTTTCTCTCTTTGTACAATCAAATAGGCAAAGCAAACCAACAAAAATAACGAGATCAGCAACACCAATTTTTAGCATGGAAAACCCTAAAAAAGTATGAGAGTAAAAAACCACGAAACCCGTAGGTCACTAAATTAAACCTTCCACTATAACAGAAATAATGGGTACACCAAAGTTCTCTCTAGCTTTAACAAACTAGAGGCAAACAATATTTATCAATATTGAACACACTAATCTTGGAAGATAGCAAAACTGTAAGAGAGGATAAATCTAGAGTTACCAAACTGCAGTCCCGTTTTTACCCCGACAGACCACCTTAGAGAGCTTCGACGACAATCTTCACCGTTCAGAATATACTCCTTGATGGCGTGAACCTACAGTTCAAATGTCAAGGTGATCCAATGGTTGATTCTTGAGAAAACCTAATTCTCGTATGACTGTCTCTGAAAATTCAAAAATCTCTTTTCTTCTTTCTTCTCTCTCACTTTATGTTTTATTCACTCTCTCTCTCTCTTTAGGGTTTCATTAATCACAAAACCCCCTTTTATACTCAGTCCACAAAATATGGGTCTAGCCCAACAAATATCCCCCTCGGCTCATATATCGGGCTCTAGTATGCCCGCTTTCTGCCTGCAAGTTTTAAACTTCTCTTGAGGTAAAGTTTTCATCATTAGGTCAGATCAATTCTCATCAAAGTCAATACCTTTTGTCTGACTGAATCCTTTCACAACTATTCTTGTCTTATGCCTAGGCTGCAATTTGTTTTCGCCTGACTTCAATCTTAACACACGCTTGTTTTTCAAAGCTCTCTTTCCTTTTGGTAGTTTCACTAAGTCATAAGTGTTGTTTTCATGCAAGGACTTCATCTCATCTTGCATTGCATACAACCACTCATTTTTCTTCCCATACGAAAGAACCTCCTCATAAGTCTCTGGTTCTCCCCCTTCAGTGAGTAATACATAATTACTGGTAGAATATCGTCTAGAAGGTTCCCTATCTTTGGTGGATCTTCTCAACTGAGGCTCAACTGGTGGCTCTACTGAGTTTTCTTCAACTGATTCATTATCAACTGGAAGAGGATAGTCTGTCTATGTATCTCTGTTATCATTCATAGGCACTATAGGTGGACGCACCATACCTGAATTAACTTGCTCTTCACTACTAGACTCTGGCTTCTCTGTCTTGACAAAGTCTGCAATGGTTTGATCTTCCAAAAAAATTGCATCTCTACTTCTGATAACTTTCTTGTTGATCGGATCCCAAAATCTGTACCCAGACTTCTCATGATTATACCTAATGAAAATGCACTACCTCGTTTTACTGTCAAGTTTAGATCTCCCATATCTAGGGATATGCACAAATGCCCTGCAGCCAAAAGCTCTCAAGTGCCCATATGAATTATCTTTCCTTGACCACACCCTCTGAGGTATATTATGATTCAAAAGAACTGAAGGCGAAAGATTTATCAAGTCAACCGCTAATCTCATTGCCTCCCCCCAATAAGATTTTGGCAGCTTTGCATGAGAGAGCATACAACGGATCCTGTCATTAATCGTGCGGTTCATCCTCTCTGTAACTCCATTGTGTTGGGGCGTTTTTGGCTATGTTTTTCTAAGCTTGATTCCATGAGTTCTGCAGTACTCCTCAAATGGCCCTCTGTATTCACCACCATTATCTGAGCGAACACATTTTAATTTCTTGCCAGTTTCTCTCTCAACTAACACCTAGAAAAGTTTGAAGAAATCTAAAGCCTGATCTTTAGTCTTTAAAGTATAAGCCCATACTTTTCTGGAATGATCATCCATGAAGGTAATATAATAATGAGTACCACCAAGACTCATAATATCCATAGAACAAATATCAGTATGCACCAAATCTAACACGTTTGGTCTTCTCGACGGAGGCAAGCTTGTAAGAGATACCCTGTGTTGTTTACCAGCTAAACAATGAGTGCATACCTCTAGCTCTATAAACTTCAAACTAGGAACTATCTGTTTCTGAGAAAGCTTTTGTATACCATTCTTACTAATATGTTCAAGCCTCATATGTCATAGTTGAGTAGACGAGTCATCAACTGTATTTACTTCTCCCCCGTAAGAAGTAGCCTGCACCAAATAAAGAGAATTGTGTTTCTTTCCTCTGGCAACCACCAACGACCCCTTAGTGAACTTCCATTTACTTTCACCAAAGTTCCTATGGTATCCCTCGTCATCAAGCATACCAGTGGAGATCAAATTTAGACAGATATCAGGAACATGCCTCACATTCTTCAGATGCAATCAACATTCAGCATCAGTATTCATGTAGACATCACCCATGCCTACTATCCTGCACTCTGCATTGTTCCCCATCTTCACATGACCAAACTCATCAACACTGTAGGTAGAAAATACATCACGCTGAGAAGTAACATGGTATGTGTAACGACCCGGATTTTTACCCTTTTTCAAAAATCGCGTAAAATTTAAAATTTTAAAATAATAACAAATATCAGAGTGCGCCTTCTAAAATGCCAGTCGCTACTGCTATTTCGTTAAAACTCATTTAAATAGTCGAAGATTAAAAATTGTCCAAAAAATATTAAAGACATAGCGGAAACGTAAAATAGAAACATCCATAATCTAAAGTTCTGGGTTTAAAATGTCACACACTCAAAATAAAGGAAATACTTAGTATTTTTACAAACCATGTTCGCCCCATAATCAAACCATACATTTTTATTCTTTCTTTCTTTGCCACACTCTACTGCGGTCGTGTTTCTTCCGGATACGCCGCAAGCTCCACGGGAAGAACCTCCTCCTCTGCTCCATGTATTATTATTTTATTACCTACATCACAAGTAAGGACGGCCCAGTAAAGGAAATGAGGTTATGCATATGTTATGCCTCTCTTTAATCCGTTATGGAATGGGGGCCACCCAAACCACCTTTTCATTTCTTTCGTTTCGTTCGTTTGTTCTTTACTCGTACTTCGAGTTGGAGATTGGAGGACCCTATGGGATGGTATAGTTGACCGGCTAACCTCTTGAGTGCATAATAGGTCCCGTTCCCGTCAAGGTAGGGGCTCTGCCTAGTTGCCAGACTAGACCGGACTACCCACCAGCCCCCAACTCCCTTTTTCCTTTCTTCTCTTTTCTTTATTATCAATTTACTCTTCCAATGTATGTGAGTACCATCTCGAGGGGACACTCCCGACTTTGTTTCTATTACCGTGAATGCATGAAGACACTTTCAAAATAAATAACGCATCCATGGAAAATAAATAACAATGATTTAAGATCAATCCAACATTCAAGGGCAGAATCTAAAACATGTAATTATATATATATATCGACAATAGCTAGACAATATGAAGCTAAATAAATGAACACATTGAACGATTGCACATGCCTTGGCAACACATAGTAGCGTTTAATAACAAGAAATCCTAACATGCTTTCTAACGACCATAAGCAGCAGTAAATAACACGGAAACATGTCTCTCAAGCAGCTATAATTATCAGAAATTAATAATCTAAACTAAACAGCGAAACGTGATTTGAAATCGAAAATATACAACACGAATATTAATCAAATTTAAACAAGTGGAACATGCTTTTTATTCCACAATAAACAGCAGCAAATAAAATCGAATGAAACAACAAAACATGCTTTTAAATGATAACAATAGCAATAGGAATTAACGAAAACGAAACCACAAAGACATGCTTGTTCAAAGACTGTAAACAGCAGCAATAATAATAAAACGAACAGCGAAGCATGCTTATTAACCACTAAAAATGGAACAACAAAACGTGCATAGTAAACGGTTATCTGTAGTAACAAAAGTATGAAAAACAGAGCAGTGGAGCATGCTTTTTAGATGACGAAACAAAATAGTGGAACATGCTCGTTTAAGGACCATAGACAGCATTAAACAGCAGTGATTAATAATGGAGAGAACAACGAAACATTCTTCTACTTAACAACTAATATAACTGTGGAAACGAACATCTTAACGTGCTTTTGAACGACTAATTTAACAGTAGAAACAAACACTTAAACATGCAAGTATAACAAGTAAAAACAGGATTAAAGGAGATGTGTAATGCAAGTGAAATGAAACTACAGATCATGCTATTTAAAGGTGAATGGTAGCAATTAAATATGTGCATACAGGAAATAAACAATGCACAACATGCTCTATACAGAACACAAACGACAGCAAGATATGCTTTACACAGGGAGTAAATAATGAATAGCATGCTTTATACAAGAAGTAAATATAGGATATAAATGAGCAACTAATAACATGCCTCTACGGAAGGTAAACGATCCAAGATACTACGAGAAAACGCAGGGTTAACATCAGTTCTTGAGCAAACATTTAAACGTAGATACATGGTTAAATAAACACTGAAACGTAAAACAGAGTACAGCAAGACTTATCCTCTCACCTTCATACCTCATTCATAGTTTTCACATCACTATACTTGTCTTTAGATAACATTCTTAGCAAAGTAAAGCAAATGTTGAAATGAAGCATCAAAGTAAATGAACAAGTAACTACAGAGTTCTATAAGCCAGGAAGAAATTTGCAGAAATAAAACGTCTAAGGAGTATACAGCTTATAACTACAACAATTAAGCAAAACACTAAACGCACACACACATTTTACTAGTGGGTAGGGCTTTGATGGCCAAGACTACCACTTCCTTACCTTGGTTGAAAAAATTAAAGAATAGCAGCAAAAGCCTTAGTGCATAGAACCCCCAATTGTACACTTTCTTCTCGTTTCAATTTAAAGAAATTCACGTAGCTTACTTAACTCTTCTTCACTCTCAGTGTCTTATGCACAGGGAGAATCCTGGCTCTTCTTTCTCGCTGAAGCTCACTCTCGTCTCGTAAGAACTGAATAGAAGTGCAAGGGAGGAGTATTAGAGGAGAAGACTTACCTGGATGGAGAGGGACAGCTTGGACACCTAGGGGACAAGCGTGCGTATAGGGAGGCTCTTTTGTGGACTACTGCCAGGAGGGGGATGACTTTTCTCGCCGAAAGTGAGAGTATTAACTCATTACACGACGAGTTGTCTGATTTTTATTCATTAATTTTTGCAAATCTGCTATTTTTCAGATTGGTGCGGACGACTTAATGGCGTCCGCAAGTGCAAATTTCGTAGTCTAAATGAAGGTCTCGGACGAGATATGGCGTCCCCATTCTCATCTGTACCGTCTGCACCGTCTGCAATCGAATTGCGGACGCGGTTTGGAGTCCGCAACATCGTCCTCATCGTCCGAAAGTGCCCATAATTTGGACAGAGTCGATGCGGACGATGCTTCCCCTCGTCCGCAGTGTCGTCCGAAAGTGTCCATAAATTGGACAGAGTCGATGCGGACGCAGTCCCATCTCGTCCGCAAAAGTTCGGATGTGTCCGAAAGTCCACAGACGAGAACAGATTTGATGCGAACGCAGTCATCCTCGTCCGCATAGGCGTATGAAAGTCCCTAGATAGCCTTTCCTTGCATTTTCCCCACTTAAATCAAATCCCAAGATATTTTCCCATGAATAAACATCGTAATTTAACATGAAATAACACGTCATGTAATATATGTTATTTCCAGAAACACAATTACATAACGTACACGAGAAAAATTAGGATCAGGGTAATACAGTATGAAGCACCAGAATCTACTACCCAACGAGGATCCTGACATGTGAGATTAATACTGCTATCATCGCAAATAATAGTCACATCTCCATCTAAAGCTGCTGTTGTATTGTCATCATCTATCTTCTCTTCATCTTTTCTGACCTTGTTTTTGTTCTCTCAACCATTTTCTACATTGAGATTTCTTGTGCCCTGACTTGTCATAGTAGAAACATATGAAGTCATTCCTTGTCTGAGACTTCCCTCGTGATCTGTCATTACTGTCATGGTTCTTCTGATTTCTACTCTTGTTTCTACCTTGTCTCTCAGAAACTAGCACCTGACTATGTGCACTTAGCCCTCGCTCTTTCCTTCTGTTTTCTTCATTCAACATGCTTTCTTTCACCATCTTCAAAGTGAGAACACCATTTGGAGCGGAATTGCTAAGAGAAACAACAAAAGTTTCCCAACTATCAAGCAATGAACTAATCAAACACAAAGCATGTATCTCATCATCTTGCTTCATGTCAAGTGCTGTCAACTGATTCAGAATTCCCTGAAAAACATTCAAGTGATCAGAAACTGGAGTTCCATCTGTGTATCGAAGATACATCAATTTCCTGAAAAGAAAAGCTTTATTCTATGCATTCTTCTTTTCATATAACTCCCTTAGAGTCTCCCAAACCTTGCTGGTGTTTGTTTCATTGGAAACATGCTGATAAACACTATTATCAACCCACTGTCGAATTTTGTCAACTGCTTTTATGTTCAACTTGACCCAATCTTTTTCAGAGATCTCGTTTGATTTGCCCTCATCTCCCAAAAGTGTGTCTTCATAATCCATACAACATAATAGATCTTCCATTCGCGACTTCTACATCGAATAATTAGTAGCCGTGAGCTTAATCATAGTATTGCTACTGTTACTAGACTCCTCCATTTGACAAGCACAAAATAATCACCAATTCAACCTAGCGCTCTGATACCACTTGTTGTGAAAAAGAACCCGAATACACAACGGAATAAAAATACCTTTTTTTTCTCTCTTTGTGCAATCAAATAGGCAAAGAAAACCAACAAAAATAACGAGAACACCAATTTTTAGCGTAGAAAACCCTCAAAAAGTGTGAGAGTAAAAAACCACTGGACCCGTAGGTCACTTAATTAAACCTTCCACTATAACAAAAGTAATAAGTCCACCAAAGTTCTCTCTAGGTTTAACAAACTAGAGGCATACAATATTCATCAAGATTGAACACACTAATTTTGGAAGATAACAAAACCGTAAGAGAGGATAAATCTAGGGTTAACGAACTGCAGTCCTGCTTTTACCCTGATAGACCGCATTAGATAGCTCAGACGACGATCATCACCACTCAGAATATACTCCTTAATGTCGCGAACCTACAGTTCAAATGTCAATGTGATCCAACGGTTGATTATTGAGAAAACGCAATTCTCGTATGACTGCCTCTGAAAATCCGAAAATCTCTTTTCTTCTTTCTTCTCTCTCACTCTATGTTTTGTTCATTCTCTCTCTCTTTAGGGTTTCATTAATCACAAAACCCTCTTTTATACTCAGCTCACAAAATATGGGTCGAGCCCAACATGTAAGTTGTATTTAAACCCTCTCTCTTCTTAAGTCTGATACTTAACGAGTTGGATTTGGACCCAATGGTTACAAATTTCAACAGTATCGCCAGGTATTCAACAATTGAGATAAGAGGTTATGAAGATTATATCGTAACTTGATAGGCCATGAAGATTATAAACTTCTTCATTGCTCTATCTGCAGACAAAGATTAGACAGGAACCCTTTCTATGCTTGTGTTGATTGCGCATTTTATATTCACAAATCATGTGCTAATCTTCCAGTTGAGATCGAGCATCCTTTTCATCAACCACACCCTCTTTCATTATGTCTTTGAAACCACTTTGCTTGTGATTCTTGCCATAAGACATTCCGAAATGAGTTACGCTTTAAGTGTTTTGCTTTCAATTTCATACTCGAGGTAAAATGTGCATTAATGTCGGACATTGACACAAAAAGGAAAGAGTCCATCCGACCTTTCACTCATCAACACCCATTGACAATTTGCAACAAAGATGGTGATAATCCTTTGAATTGCTTTGCTAGCAAGAAAACATTCTCTGATTTGATCTATGGCTGCACTCCCTGTTAGTATCTTTTTCACAAATCTTGTTCTGAGATCTCAACCCATGTTATGCACGTCATGCATCCACAACGCGCTCTTAATCTCAGAGTAATGGAATATCTGTGCAATTATTGCAGAAATTTTCGAAACACTTGGAAATATTATTGCAGCATTTGTCATTTTAACTTGGATGTATCATGTTTGATTGAATCGGCTAAGGATGCTCAAAATTCAGAAAGATCATGTTTTTTGTGTGGCAAACAACATTTGGATTCAGATTCATGTGTCGACTCTGTGTACTTCATCAACGAATCATGTATCCAATTGCCTGAAGAGATCAAACAAAAATTTTATTCTCACTCTGCGTTATGGTTGTAAGGAGTGCAACTACCAAATGGATGTTAAATGTTCTCTAATGCCAAGTCCATTTTGCTTTATTTTCTGTCGCGTACTGAGAAACATGTGTAGAACCTACATTGCTGACGTTGCTGAGAAGCAGCTCTTCACTTGGGTTTACTGCATAGAACTAATATGTGCATTTGAGAATGAAGCTGCTGGCAGATTGGATTGTGAGATTGTGAATGTTGAGAAAAAGATTTTTGAACTGAAAACTAAAAGAGAAGAACTGGAAGGGCATCGGCAACAACACAATCCTGGTAAGATAGCAGAGGAATCGGCAATCATGAGGGAGTTATTCTGTGATGCCAAGAAACTAAAATGGCAATTAGCAGGTGAGGGTATTTTTAAAATTAAGCACTTTCAACTTTCTTTTTCACTTCATTTCAAAGCATATTTTCTAAACTTATGTGTTTTAAGTATAAATTCTATAGGCATATCAACATGAATTGAACTTTCAACTGTATTGAACTTGCAATTATGAGAAACTTGCAATTTTTTGCAACTAGAAATTTGATCTTTTATCTGCCTTACTTTTTTTTATCAAAATTATTTAAAGTTTCTAGAATTTCTTTTATTGTTGTTGTCATTGCGGTTTCTTAAAAATCAATATCATCATAATGGATCGTTATAATGCATGCATAGAAAATAAATGTGTGAGAGGTGAATAATATTATTGCCATGTAGATACCCGGCAGCTAAGGGTTTGTTGAAGTTTGTCTTTGAATATGTATAAATTGTCGAGGAAAGATAGAGAGTAGTCAGTTCTTGGTGAGTACACTTGTAAGAGGTTCTTGGTTTTGAGAGAATCTTGAACGCAGAAAAGAGGTAGGTGCAAGATTGATGAGAGGCTTGTATTGTTAGTGAATTTCTTCTGTCAATAAAATGTGTGTTGTGTTTGTAGAGCAACTTGTTCAAACTACGTTAAATCTATGATAGTTTGCTTCTTGAAGTGTGTTCTTTAGATTCTCAAACAATTTGTTGACTTAGATGCCATATTATTTAGTCTCAAGGATGAAGTCTTGAGAGAGGTGCCAAAAGTGGAAACAAAGCTGGGCGGATTAAATTAAACTAGAGGCCTTATACATGAAACTTCATCAACCAGTTTAAGGATATATAGATGATAATTTCATTGGCCTTCATAAAACTTCATCTTGGATCGATATTTGACAATTCATGCTATTTTCTAATTATTTTTATTTCATGTCCAGTTTATCGATTATTTGATTATTAATTAAGTTTGATAATTAATTTATAATAATAAATGTGAAAAGACTTATAACTTTTAAAGCATAAAACTTAATAGCATATTATGCACATATTTTACTTACTGAGATTATTTTTCATTAGTTGTTTTGTGACATAAATAAACTTTTATCTGAAAAATAATTGATATTGTTCAAGAATCTTTGCAAGTATATAGAATAAGTTATAGCAGGAGAATAAATCTAATTTGCTGATTAGTTTTAATATTATTTTTAATAAATAAATTCTATTTAGTAACATTTAAAAAATACTACTTATTTAAATTTGTTATCAATTAAATAAATTATGTTTTAATTAATAAAACTTAAGTACTTGTTTCGTATTTTATTTTGTTAGAAAATAAATTTTTAACTCTGTTAAATATTTTAATTTTTTTATGATAATTGAATGTTATTAAATGAAGTTATTAAATTATTTTTTCACTTAATAAATGATTTTGAGGATTTTGAGATTTTACATATTTAATCAAACTTAAGTTTTCAATTGATTTGAGAAACAGTTGAGGTTTGAAATTTTATAAACTGAATTTGTGGATTATTACAATTGTTATCATATCACTGAGTTTGACTATATGTATTTTCATTTAAATTATTTATTATTTGCTGCAAAACTTTTTTTAATGTTTTTAAAAAAAAATCAATTCGTAAAAAAAATTCTCACCTCTGAATCCTTCATGTTATCGAGATAACAAAAAAAACAACAAAAATAATTGATTTTCAGATAGAGACAAAGACATTGGAAGGCGCATAATTGCATATACCATCACAGGCTTCAGCGTTGCTGGTGCCACGCCATCAGGGTGGGTGGCATTTCATGAGTTTTCTCCACTCAAGGTTTAACTAAAAATCCTAATTACCATCGCATTTCTCCATTAATCAATTTTACACGCACACCAATGTCATCCCGACATAAAAACAACTAACATGACTTACTTTTTCTGCTTCTTTCTAAATTTTTAATCCGGCATTGCCAATCCGAGTTAAAGAGATCTAACCATATCTAACTCAATCAGTCCTGTCTACCTCCCAATAAATAACCCCACATATTTATGATATCACATTGCTCTTGATGATTCATTTGTTGAGAAAATCCACCTAAAATAACTATGCGAAATACATTTTTTCAATCTTTCGTACTTAATTCGAATCACAAACAAATGTCGCAGATACAATAATAGTCAAGTGACAAACAACGCAAAACAATCAAACGATGCACACCAATTTTAGCGTGAAAAACCCCAAAATGGGTAAAAACCATGGGACCGATTCGGCCGCTTAAAACTTCCACTATCAACGATAATAATGGGTACAACTATGTTTTAATACAGCACAATCATCACCTATCAAAATGGAATCAAGAGAGGAACAAAAACGAACAAGAAAATCCAATTTTTCTTATTCGTGTATAACCTGGAAGACGGACTTACAGAGCACAAAACGAGATCTCCACCGTTCAGAATGTTGCCCAGGACGTCGCGAACCGGCTGTCAAATTTTCAGGTTGATCCAACGGTTGGAACGCCGACAAACGGAGAATTTCCGAGACCTCCCCTGTAAAATTCGAAACTGTCTTCTCCCTATCACGCTGCTGCCTTTTTCCCTCTCTCTCTCTCCTATTTGCTGTCTTGTTCTTTTTTTAATTTTCCTGGCCGCTTTAGGGTTATTAAAAAATTCTGTGGGCCCTTGCCAGCTCACAAGAGCCGACACCCAACATCATTTCCATTTCTTCTCTCCTTTCTACTTTGCTCCAGAGCAATTTCAGGAAGACCTCAAATGGCAAGTGGAAAGTTATGGGATTTCTTCTTCTATTTACTCCTAATTCGCCAATCTTTTCTTTCTTTCTGAGTTTTATTTTCTGAATTTCTTCCGAGCGTTACTCGCTGGGACTGAACTTAACTTCAACATTAACGAAAAAAGATGGAGATTTCCTATGCAAGGCATCCTCATCCCCTCGCTCTGGACAAGCTCATCGGCCATGAAGATTATAAACATCTTCACTGCTCTCTCTGTGAGAAAAGATTGGGCGGGAACCCTTTCTATGCTTGTGATGATTGCGCATTTTATATTCACAAATCATGTGCTAATCTTCCAGTTGAGATCCAACATCATTTTCATCAACCACACCCTCTTTCATTATGTCTTGGAGATGACTTTGCTTGTGATTCTTGCCATAAGAGATTCAAAGAAGAGTTGCGCTTCCAGTGCTCTGCTTGCGATTTCGACCTCGATGTAAAATGTGCATTAATGTCGGACATCGACACGGAAGAGAAAGAATCCATCCGACACTTCACTCATCAACACCCATTGACATTTTGCAGCAAAGATGGTGATCCTCCTTTGAATTGCTTTGCCTGCAAGAAAACATCCTCTGATTTGATCTATGGTTGCACTCCCTGTGACTATTTTCTTCACAAGTCTTGTTCTGAGGTCTCAACTCATGTTTTGCACGCCATGCATCCAAAGCACGCTCTTAGTCTCAGAGTAAAGTATGGTAAATGCGATTACTGTGCAGTTTACGGTCACACTTGGAAATATTCTTGCAGCATTTGTCATTTTCACTTGGATGTGTCGTGTTTGATTGCATCCGCTAAAGAAGCTCAAAATTCAGAAAGACCATGCTTTTTGTGTGGCAAACAACATTTAGATTCAGATTCATGCGTCGACTCTGTGTACTTCATCAACAAATCATGTATCCAATCGCCTGAAAAGCTCGAACACAAATTTCATTCTCACAAGCCTCTTCTATTGTTAGCCGCTAAAGGTTTTTCGTGTGATTCATGTCACAAATGGTTTCCTAGTCAATCAAGTTATGGTTGTGAGGAGTGCGACTTCCAAATGGATGTGAAATGTAGTCTAATGCCAAGTATTCAAGATGACAAGAGCGGGGAGTCCATTCAGCTACACATTCCTCCTCATTTTAACCATCAACATCCACTACAACTAATGAGGGAAGAAAATGACATCAATTGCTCTGCTTGCCAAACAACTAAGTTTTCTCCTATTTATGGCTGCCTTCAATGTGAATATTTTCTTCATCACTCTTGCCTTGAACTTCCAGCTCAGATCGAACATCCTCTCCATGACAGCCATGTGTTGACCTTACAACCTCTTGGCGATTTTTTTTGTCAAATATGTGGCAGAAAATACAATGGCTTTTCTTTTGGATGCATTCAATGTCGTTTCTTTATCGGGATTGAATGTGTTTTTGAGCTTCGACCCACATTAGTAGCTCATAAATATCATCATCATCTTTTGCGCTTGGTTGAAAAGTCACACTGGAATACATGTCATTCTGAAGACACATTTTGTCAATTCTCTAAAGAGTCAAGTGAATTTGCATACTCACTACGATGCATCCAATGTGACTACAATCTTCATCTTTTATGTGGTCCTTTGCCTTGCACCATCAAACACAAAAGCCATCTTCATGTTTTGACACTAGTGGACTCCATGGCTGAAGATGATTCCGACGACCAATATTGTGATACATGCGAGGAGATAAGAAATCCTAGATTATGTGTCTACTATTGCATAGATTGTAAATTTATTTCTCACGTTCATTGTGTGATATCCGAGGTATTATTTTAGCATTCAACTACTTCTTATTATCTATTAGTCTCATTTTAAATATCGTTTTATTAGAAATAATTTGTTTTCTTGTTATCTTGTAGATTATAAATTCAATGAAGAAAAATCCCGAGAAAGTTGAGTTGAGAATTGTGTGGGACTTGAATTTTAAAGACAACGCAGACCCATCGGATAACGATGTAACTGGAGAGAAATTGACATTATTGGACCTACTCAAGTCTTTAAGTGCAAAAGATCTGTCTATGTTGGAAGCTCTTTTTACTGGTGCAAAACTTTATGAAAGGTATTTTTTTGGAGCTGAACACAAATCAAGTTCTGAAGAGGATGCAATTGACATTATGGAAGAGCTTTCTCTGTACAATGATGATATCTTGCTCAACATTGAGAAAAGAAGAGAATGTTTTAAACTGGACGCAAAATATCATATTCAACGAGATGAATGTGAAATGCCAATAGTTGAAGTCAAAGGTTACAAGGTCACTTCTAATTTTGTCTCTCTTTTTAGAGCTTTATTGATGAAACACGATGACTTTGGCAATGATTATAGACGTATGGGCAATGCCGGGTGCATTGTGCTTTATTTTCTTTGTCGCGCACTGAGTGACATGTATAAAACCTGTATTGCCGACATTACGGAGAAGCAGCTCTTCACTTGGTTTTACTACTTAGACCGAATAAGAAAATTTTTTTTTTATTTAAGTTTTGTGGGACCTTTACGAGAAAGGGTTATGAGATCTTACTATGGTCTTCGGGCAATGAAATTTGAGAATGAAGCTGCTGGCAGATTGGATTGTGAGATTGTAAATGTTGAGAAAAAGATTTTTGAGCTGAAAACTAAAAGAGAAGAACTAGAAAAGCATCGGCAGCAACACAAGTCTGGTAAGATAGCGGAGGAATCGGCAGTCATGAGGGAGTTATTCACCGAGGCCAAGAAACTAAAATGGGAAAGAGCTGGTGAGGGTTTGTTTTTTTAAATTAGTGCTTTCTGCTCTCTTTTTCACTTCGTTTTAAGCATATTTTCTAGACTTGTGTGATATTTTCAACATAAATTTGATATTATTAATACTTGAACTTATATTTTTTTCTAACTCAAAAACCTCTTTCTATCAGTTTCTTCAAATAAAGAGGTTCATTGAATCCTTATTCCACATATTTCTATTAGCTTAACAACTCTCTCTGCTGCGTGGTACAATTTTTAGGCAGTCTTAAACGGAAACTATGACTGGAAGAAGACCGATATACCTCCTGCCCTTGCAATTAATCCTAAGACCAAGTATAGAATAAACTACAGAAGCACAACAACGAAAAACAAAGGGGACAGACTTTCGAGGTCTCTCCTCTTCCAAACTGATTTCCCACCAAAATTTCAGCCGCCTCTCTAATTCCCCAAACAACCCCCAAATACCCCGACCCATCAACAACAATAATTATCCCATAAAAATCTACTCCACCAACATTAATCATAAAACAATTATAATAAATAAATAGACTATAATAAAAACATAAATAATAATTAATATATCTTCATGGTGTTGGGCTCGGCCCATATTTCGTGGGCTGAGTATAAAAAGGGTTTTAATGAAACCCTAGACAGAGAGACAGAGTGAGAGAGAAGAAAGACGAAAAGGGATTTTCGGATTTTCAGAGGCAGGTATACAAGAATTGCGTTTTCTCAATAATCAACCGTTGGATCACCATTTGAACTGTAGGTTCGCAACATCAAGGCATATATTCTGAACGGTGGAGATCGTCGTTTGAGCTCTCAAAGGCGGTCAGACGGGGTAAAAAACGAGACTGCAGTTTCGGTAACCCTAGATTTATCCTCTCTTATGGTTTTGTTATCTTCCAAGATTAATGTGTTCAATCTTGATGAATATTGTATGCCTCTAGTTTGTTAAACTAGAGAGAACTTTGGTATACCCATTATTTCTGTTATAGTGGAGGTTTGATTAAGCGGCCTACGGGTCCCGTGATTTTTTACTTTCACACTTTTTGAGGGTCTTCCACGCTAAAAAATTGGTGTTGTTGATCTCGTTATTTTGTTGGTTTGCTTTGCCTATTCGATTGTACAAAAGAGGAAAAAAAAAAGATATTTTTATTCTGCTGCTTATTTAGGTTCTTTTTCTCAACAAGTGCTATCAGAGCGTCAGGTTGAATTGGTGGTTATTCTTGTCTTTTTCAAATGGAAGAGTCAAGTAATAGTAGCAATACTATGATTAAGCTCATGGCTACCAATTACTCAATATGGAAGTCGCGAATGGAAGATCTATTATGTTGTCTTGATTATGAAGACACTTTTGGGGGATGAGGGCAAACTAAACGAGATGTCAGAAAAGGATTGGGTCAAGATGAACAGAAAAACAGTTGGCAAAATTAGACAGTGGGTTGCTAATAGTGTTTATCAGCATGTTGCCAATGAGACAAGCGCCAACAAGGTTTGGGAGACACTAAGGGAGTTGTATGAAAAGAAGAATGCACAGAATAAGGATTTTCTTTTCAGGAAATTGATGTATCTTTGATACACAGATGGAACTCCAGTTTCTGATCACTTGAATGTTTTTCAGGGAATTCTAAATCAGTCGGCAGCACTTGACATGAAGTTAGATGATGAGATCCATGCTTTGTGTTTGATTAGTTCATTGCCTGATAGTTGGGAAACTCTTGTTGTTTCTCTTAGCAATTCCGCTACAGATGGTGTTCTCACCTTAAAGATGGTGAAAGAAAGTATGTTGAATGAAGAAAACAGAAGAAAAGAGCGAGGGTTAACTGCACAGAGTCAGGTGCTAGTTTCAGAGAAACAAAGTAGAAATCAGAAGAACCGTGACAACAATGACAGATCACGAGAGAAGTCTCAGACAATGAATGACTTCAGATGTTTCTACTGTGACAAGCCAGGGCACAAGAAATCCCAATGTAGAAAATGGTTGAGAAAACAAAAACACGATCAGAAAGATAAAGAGAAGATAGATGATGTCAATACAACAACAACTGTAGATGGAGATGTGACTAGTATTTGCGATGATAGCAGTATTAACCTCACATGTCAGGATCCTCGTTGGGTAGTAGATTCTGGTGCTTCATACCATGTTACTTCTCAGTGTGATGTATTTTCTACCTACAGTGTTGGTGAGTTTGGTCATGTGAAGATGGGGAACAATGCAGAGTGCAGGATAGTAGGCATTGGTGATGTCTACATGAATACTGATGCCGGATGCCGATTGCGTTTGAAGAATGTGAGGCATGTTCCTGATATCCATCTAAATTTGATCTCTACTGGTATACTTGATGACGAGGGATACCATAGCCACTTTGGTGAAAGTAAATGGAAGCTCACTAAGGGGTCGTTGGTGGTTGACAGGGGAAAGAAATACAATTCTCTTTATTTGGTGCAGGCTACTTCTTACAGGGGAGAAGTGAATATAGTTGATTACTCTTCTACTCAACTATGGCACATGAGGTTTGGACACATGAGTGAGAAAGGTATGCAGAAGCTTTCTCAGAAACAGATAGTTCCTGGTTTGAAGTGTACAGAGCTAGAGGTATGCACTCATTGTTTAACTGGTAAACAACACAGGGTATCTTTTAAAAGCTTCCCTCCTACGAGAAGACCAAATGTGTTAGATTTGGTGCATACTAATATATGCTCTATGGATACTATGAGTCTTGGTGGTGCTCGTTATTATATTATCTTTATTGATGATCATTCCAGAAAGGTATGGTCCTATGCTTTGAAGACTAAAGATCAAGCTTTAGGTTTCTTCATACTTTTCCAACGACAGTTGAGAGGAAAACTGGTAAGAAATTGAAATGTGTCCGCTCAGATAATGGTGGTGAATACAGAGGGCCATTTGAGGAGTACTGCATAACTCATAGAATCAAGTTTAGAAAAACAGAGCCAAAAACACCCCAGCACAATGGAGTTGCAGAGAGAATGAACCGCACTATTAATGACAGAATCCGTTGTATGCTCTCTCATGCAAAGCTGCCGAAACCTTATTGGGGGGGAGGCAATGAGATTAGCGGTTGACTTGATAAATGTTTTGCCTTTAGTTCTTTTGAATCATGATATACCTCAAAGGGTGTGGTCGGGGAAAGATATTTCGTATGGGCACTTGAGAGTTTTTGGCTGCAGGGCATTTGTGCATATCCCTAGATATGAGAGATCTAAACTTGACAGTAAAACGAGGCAGTGTATTTTTATTGGGTACAATCATGAGGAGTCTGGGTACAGATTTTGGGATCCGATCAACCAGAAAGTTATCAGAAGTAGAGATGTGGTCTTTTTAGAAGATCAAACCATTGCAGATTTTGATAAGACAGAGAAGGCAGAGTCTTGCAGTGAAGAACAAGTTGATTCAGGTATGGATCGTCCACCTATAGTGTCTGCACCTGATAACAGAGATACACAGACATATGATCTTCTTCCAGTTGATAATGAATCAATTGAAGAAAACCCAATAGAGCCATCGGTTGAGCCCTAGTTAAGAAGGTCCAACAGAGACAGGGAACCTTCTAGAAGATATTCTACTAGTGATTATGTGGTACTCACTGAAGGGGGAGAACCAGAGACTTATGAGGAGGTTCTTTCGCATGAGAAGAAAAATGAGTGGTTGTATGCAATGCAAGATGAGATGAATTCCTTGCATGAAAACAACACTTATGACTTGGTGAAACTATCGAAAAGTAAGAGAGCTTTGAAAAATAAGCAGGTGTTCAGATTGAAGTCAGATAAAAACAACTTACAGCCTAGGTATAAGGCAAGAATAGTTGTGAAAGGATTCAGTCAGACAAAAGGTATTGACTATGATGAAAATGGATCTGACATGATGATGAAAACTTTGCCTCAAGAGAAGCTTAAAACTTGTAGGCAGAAAGCGGGCGCGCTCGAGCCCAATATATGAGCCGAGGGGGAGATTTGTTGGGCTCGACCCATATTTTGTGGGCTGAGTATAAAAAGGGGTTTTAATGAAACCCTAGACAGAGAGAGAGTGAGAGAGAAGAAAAACGAAAAGGGATTTTCGGATTTTCAGAGGCAGGTATACGAGAATTGCATTTTCTCAATAATTAACCGTTGGATCACCTTGAAATTTGAACTGTAGGTTCGCAACATCAAGGCGTATATTCTGAATGGTGAAGATCGTCGTTTGAGCTCTCAAAGGCGGTCAAACGGGGTAAAACACGGGACTACAGTTTCGGTAACCCTAGATTTATCCTCTCTTATGGTTTTGTTATCTTCCAAGATTAATGTGTTCAATCTTGATGAATATTGTATGCCTCTAGTTTGTTAAACTAGAGAGAACTTTGGTGTACCCATTATTTCTGTTATAGTGGAGGTTTGATTAAGCGGCCTACGGGTCCCGTGGTTTTTTACTCTCACACTTTTTGAGGGTTTTCCACGGAAAAAATTGGTCTTGTTGATCTCGTTATTTTGTTGGTTTGCTTTGCCTATTTGATTGCACAAAAGAGAGAAAAAAAAAGATATTTTTATTCCACTGCGTATTTAGATTCTTTTTCTCAACACATGACTCGTTTTTTCTTTCTATTATGCCTTGAATACGTTTATTCTAACAGTGGGTACTTATCAATAGCCTCCCTTCCAAAGTTTCTCAAGGTGGAATTGAGGAAACTGATGATTTATATTGTCAAAATTCTCTCAAGTTGCATCATAGGCTAAAAGACCTTTCCACAAAATCAAAACTTCCATTCCAACAAAATTTTGGTCATACACTGTCGAACCCCTCGTAAGGCCTAAGGTTCGACCTTCAATTAATTGTCAGTTGTGAGTAAAGGAGGGAGAAGTGATGAAGTTAAGTGAGTCCCAATCACCTTTCGAAGTTGCGAGACGTGAAAAACATGATGAATTGAAGATCCAAGTAAAAGATAGAGTTTATAAGCCAAAGAGTCCACCTTTGCTATTACTGGAAACGGTTCGTAGAATCGAGGACTAAGTTTCTCATTTCGTTGTCGATCTAGGGATCTCTAATGATAAAGCAGCAACTTAAGATAAACAAGGTTATTTAGTTCAAAATTTACATCCTTAAAATTGAATAATGATCCTTTACGCCGAAATATTACTTAAATGAAAACTTCAAAAAACTTAATATTTGTTTAGTTCGTATTCTTTAAAAAGTCTCCATCCCATCCCCTCTTAGAAAGTCGAATGGGTGTCATATTTTGTCGAACGAGCGTCATATTCTGTCGAACGGGCATTCGACATAAGTTATCGGAGGAACATGAGGCCTTTGTGAACAACGTAAAATAGGTGATGAAGGAAGAGTTGGTGGGACACAAATTAGAGAAGGTATCGATAATGGTTATTGCTGGATGGTTAGAAGAGCTTCTTAAGGGAAGGCATCTCATACAACATTGAAAATGATAGGTGTTGAATGTTGGTAATTTTAATACACTTTAGTTATTTTATTTCATCAATTTCACGCATACACTCAATTTTAAAAACATTTGTCAACTGGACTAGTCTTCGAGTCTTTGAAAGTATCAACAGATGAGCAACAAAATAGAGCTTTATGTTGTTGGAAAACTAGGGCTATAAAACTCCATATCTTTTGATGTTACTAGACAATCAAAAGCATGAGGACCATCCCTTTGAAAACAATGCCTTGTTTTAATACATATAATCATGTTAATATCAATTTCATTTATAAAATTACACAAATTAAATTTTACTTTACCAATAAAGAATAAGTCCTGTGCAATACATAAATTTTCTTGGGCTCAAGTCAAATCCTTACAAATTTGTCACGTGAGAAAGAAACAGTTTAACTCTACAAACAAATAAAGTTTAAATTAAAAAATGTCTCGGTCTTTTTGGACAAGCGCAAGACTTTAAAAGGGAGTTATAAAGATGCTTTGATATTAATATTGATGAACTTATATATTATATACTGTATATTATAGTTATCATTATACGAAGTCTATTAAAAATAATTTAATACAGATTACGTCAATGGACTTATAAAGCATCAAAGATGTTATGAGTGGAGTAACAAATATATAAACACTTTATGTTTTGATAGGCAAAAGGAGAATTATGCAAAGAATATATAAAAGTTATTGCTTCATTTCATAAACTGCTTTCAATAGCACAATTTGTCTCCATATTTTGAAAGCAAAGTATCAAAACAGAATCTATTAGAACTTTTATTTTGAAGCTTAAATTATAAAAATGTCTCCTATAATTCAAGTGTTATTCCCTTTAGTCTTTATTATTTCATTGTCTAATTAATGCCATGAAATTTTAAATTAGTTTCAAACATGTGATTGTGTTCATCATCAAAAACTATTTTCGGCTTGATGAGAATAAAAAATAGATGATTATCTCAAAAATAATTTTAAATTACTAGTCCCAAAATGAAGTCATAAAAAAACTATGATAATTGTAATTTGAGTGGAGTGAAATAAGAGGTGATCATCTTAATGAGACAAAAAGACCAATAAGAATAACAAATAAACGATGATCCAAATTACAGAGACAATTTGACTTTTTTTTAGCTTCTAACAACATATAATTAGTTTAGAAGAGAAAAAATAATTTAAGTTTAGCTTAATGTTTTTTTTTCCAAAACAGACTAAATTCTAAATAATCTAAGATTATAGACTTGATAAATATAAAATAATTGTTATGACTCAGAGGCGTGCTAAGACTGAAACATCGATTTGAACTATCTGACCATCAAAAGGAACTTGATCACCTAGTTCAAGACTTAACTTACCGTTTGTAGCAGAAGTTTTAACATCATATATTTAAATATAAGTCAAAATTCAAGTAAGTTAGGTGAGACCACATGTTGATTATAAGAATTTAAAATGATGAGAGCAATAAATTAAATCTAACATAAAATAATGTGCAAAAAGTGAAAGGTTCACATCCCTATGTTATATACAAGCCAAATACAAAGGTGGAAAATATATAACCTCAACAAAAAAGAAACTCCAAAGAACCTAGATCATTTATGATCTTGGTCGCTACAATTTTTTGGTCCATTGAGTCCAAGCTACCAAACTCAATAGAAATTTCTAATATTATATCTAATACATTAAAAAAACTTGTAGTATTTTTTTGAAATTTACATGATCGAAAATGAATGCATGCATAAATTTTTAACTTAAACTTTAGCATTTAAAAAATTGGTTTCATGAACCATTGGTTGGTCAAATAATGAAAACATTGTATATACTATGCCATAACATATAAAAAAAATATTATCACCATCATTTTTATTGATGGTGACCCTAAAATATTTCATAAAGAACCAATCATAATGAACATAAGGTCAACTTATAGATATTTCATATTGATACTCATAGGGAGCGACTGTTTGAAGAACAATCGAGATGTAACAAAAATTAGGGGTGCACAAAAGTCTGTTCGGTACGATTTTGGGGTCGAATCGAAAATGAACCTGTTAGGGTTCAGTGTGACCCAGATTCAAATTGGGTCAGGCCAGTTTGGCCCACATTGGAGGTTTCCTAATTCCTGCAGGATTAGGGTTTCCAATTCTAGTATGACAAGGGTTTCCTTTATTCCTATAAATATATGCTTGAGCCGCAAAGCTTATTGTACCGATTTCTATAGTGATTTCTCCTCTGCCTGTGGTTTTTTCCCGTCTTGGGTTTTCCACGTAAATTCGGTGTCCACTGTTTTCTCTTTCTCTTTCTCTTTTCCAAATCTCGTTTGTTATTTCAACATTATTTACAACAATTGGTATCAGAGCTCCAGGTTAGAATCCCTATATCAATTTTCAACAATTGGCATTAGAGGGAAGTTGAAGGTTTCTGAAAATCGAGGTTTTTCGCTTTATCGGAGGTGTAACGAGTTTGTGATCTTTGATTTTGGAAAAAGAAATTGAAAAAGAAAAAATTTTTAATTTTTATTCTGCTGCCCGAAAACCCCAGCCCGGAGCTGACCGCTTGCCCGCCTGCTGCACTGCCCGCTGCCCTGCGTCTTCGTCTCCAGCAACGCCCGCGATCTGCATCTCCAGTCGAAGATCAACCCGCGGCTTCTTCTCCAGCAACGGCGACGAAGAGCTGCGAAGAGGAGGGAAGCCATCCCGAAGGTTGAAACCGCGCTGCACGCAGCCGATCGTTCCTTCCAGCGAAGACGATCAGAGATCTCACGAAGTCGGCCGAAGACAGAAAGGAGAGAAGCAGCACCCATCGGTCCCGTCGTATCCCGCTGTCGATTGGTTCTGAACAGAGAGAACAGAGACAACAGCGCCGCCGACAAATGAAACTCGAGACGCCGTCGAACGAGCAGTCCCGATTCGTCTAGCCGTTTGAAAACAGGGGAAATTTTGATAAATTTTCTGGGTTTTTTGGATTGTTTGGTTTGGATATTGAATTATTCTGAATATTTGGGACTTCAATTTTGGTGCAGATATTTTGTCAGAATTTTGGGAGTAAATTCTGATTTTTAAAATTCTGATTTTTGGGGATGACTTCTATGAAATATGAAATTCCGATGTTGGATCGGAATACGAGGTTTCTTATATGGCAGATAAAGATGCGGGATGTTCTTGCTCAGATGGAATTAGATAGTACATTATTGGGGGTCGATAATATGCTAGCGTCTTTGACCGAGGAGGAAAAATTATTGAGGGACAGAAAAGCGTTATCTGTGATTCGTCTTCATTTATCAAATAAAATTTTGGAGGATGTGTAGAAGGCGAAATCTGCTGCTGAAATATGGACAAAGTTGGAAGAATTGTGCATGCATAAAACCCTGACGAGTAAGCTGCATTTGAAGCAGCGGTTATATTTTCATCATATGGAAGAAGGAACTTCGATTGAAGAACACTTGGTTGCATTTAAAGAAATTGTTTTGGATTTGGAAACAATGGAATGCAAATATGATGAGGAGGATTTGGGTTTGATTTTGCTATGTTCATTGTCTGCATCGTACAATATTTTTTGGGATACCATTCTGTACAGTCGATACACGTTGACTCTGAAAGAGGTCTACGATACTTTGCTTTCAAAAGAAAGGATGAAGCACCTTGTAGTTGGATCTGAAACTCAAGGAGAGGGATTGATCACCCGAGATAGAACATCAGAGAGGTCCGATAAAGGGAACAGTAACAGAAAGGGTTCGAAAAGCTGATCAAAGTCCAGGAACAGAAACAAAGTTTGTTTTTTCTGTCAGAAAAATGAGCATATTAAATCTGAGTGTTACAAATTGCAGAATAAGAGAAAAGAGGAAGCTGATCAGAAGGGAAAACAACCAGTGAATTCTGGTGAAGCAGTTGTCGCTGAAGAAAACGAGTGTGAATCAGGAGGAGATCTTTTGGTAGTGTTTGACGAAATATCAAAGCCATCCGAGGAGTGGATTCTGGATTCGGCCTATACGTTTCATATGTGTCTCAATAAAGATTGGTTTTCGACATATGAGCCTGTGTTAAAAGGTGCACTGTTGATGGGTAATAATTCATCGTGCAAGATAGCAGGGATTGGTTCGATCAAAATCAAGATGTATGATGGTGTTGTCAGAACACTTTGTGACGTGCGACATGTTCCCGATTTGAAGAGAAATTTGATCTCGTTAAGTACTCTTGATCTGAAAGGGTACAGGTACACCAGTGAAGGTGGAGTTTTGAAGATCAGCCGTGGTTCTCTTACTATGATGAAGGGGCAGAGAAAATCTGGTAATTTATATGTTTTGCAGGGATCTACAGTTGTAGGGGATGCTGCAGTTGGTACTTCATTGGCAGATGAAGATCTTACCAGATTATGACATATGCGTTTGGGGCATATGAGTGAAAATGGGATGAATGAGCTTAGCCGAAGAGGACTTTTGAATGGTCAGAGCACAAGCAAATTACAGTTTTGCGAGCATTGTATTTTCAGGAAACAGAAGAGAGTTACATTCACTACAGCCACTCACAGTATAAAGGAAATATTAGGTTACATCCACTCAGATCTTTGGGGTCCAGCACCGGTGCCTTCCAAGGGAGGGGCACATTATATGTTGACCATGATTGATGATTTTTCAAGAAAGCTTTGGGTGTTCTTTCTCAAGAAGAAAAGTGATGTATTTGCTACTTTCAGGGAGTGGAAGACTTTAATTGAAAAGCAAACAGGAAAGCAGGTAAAATGTTTACGCACCGATAATGGTTTAGAGTTTTGTTCGGGAGAGTTCAACTCTTTCTGCAGGTCAGAAGGCATTATGAGGCATCTGACACCCGGGAACTCCACAACAAAATAGAGTGGCAGAGCGTATGAATAGAACTTTAATGGAAAAGGTTCGGTGTATGATTTCAGATTCTGGTTTACCTAAGTCATTTTGGGCTGAATCTGCTGCTACTACTTGTTGCATTGTGAATCGTTCTTCATCAAATCCTCTTGATAAGAAAGCTGCTGAAGAAGTTTGGTCTGGTAATCCTATTGATTATTTAGGTTTGAGAGTATTTGGTTGTCCCGCGTATGCTCATGTTGAAAACGGCAAGTTAGAGTCCAGATCATTGAAATGTATATTCCTGGGATACTCGTCTGGTGTCAAGGGATATAGTTATGGTGTCCTGAATCCAAGAAAGTCATATTAAGCAGAAATGTGGTATTTGATAAAGCTGCTATACTTCGAAATTCATCTCCTAAAGAGTTGACAGATAAAACTAATCATTTATCTAGTAGCGAGGTTGAGGTTGAAGTTGAAACAGGGTCGACATCAGAGTCCTCAGGTCAGACCAGTTCAGATAATCAGGGTGATACAGTTTCCGCACAATCACCAGGATCAACTTCGGCAGAGTATTCCATCGCTAAAAACAGGCCAAGAAGAGAGATTAGACCTCCACAGAAATATGGTGAAGCATATTTGGTTGCTTATGCTTTGAGTGTAGCTGAAAATATTGATTCCAATGAAAAACCGTCTTCTTATTCAGAGCCCGTGAGTTAAGAAAATTCAGGGAAATGGATGATCGCCATGTAGGAGGAGATAAAGTCTCTTCAGAAAAACGGCACATGAGACTTAGTTAAATTGCCGAAAGAAAAGAAAGTGGTTCACTGCAAATGGGTGTTCAAGAAAAAGGAAGGTACACCAGGTGTTGAAGAAGACAGGTACAAAGCACGTTTGGTTGCCAAGGGGTACAGTCAGATTCCAGGTGTAGACTTCACTGATGTGTTTTCTCCGGTGGTTAAGCACAGTTCGATTCGAGCTTTGCTGGGTGTTGTGGCTATGTACGACTTTGAGCTTGAGCAGTTGGATGTGAAAACTGCCTTTTTACACGGAGAGCTTGAGGAGGACATCTATATGCAGCAACCTGAAGGTTTTATAGTCTCCGAAAAAGAAGACTATGTTTGTTCATTGAAGAAGTCCCTTTATGGTCCAAAGCAGTCGCCTAGACAATGGTATAAGAGGTTCGATTCATTCATGCTTGCTCAAGATTTCAAAAGGAGCAATTATGACAGCTGTGTCTACATAAAGAACAGTCAGAATGGGTCAGTGATTTATTTGCTCTTATACGTCGATGATATGTTAATCGCAGCTAAAGATATTGAAGAAATCAAAAGGGTCAAAGCACAACTGAGTAAAGAGTTTGAGATGAAAGATGTGGGAGCAACGAAAAAGATACTTGGTATGGAGATACAGAGAGATAGAAAATCTGAGAAATTGTACCTAAGTCAAAGGGGGAACATTCAGAAAGTTCTCTGCAGGTTTAACATGAATAAGTCTAAACCTATTGGTACTCCTTTAGCAGCTCATTTCAGGCTTTCGTCAGACTTATGTCCGCATTCAAATGATGAAATTAATTATATGTCACGAGTTCCGTATTCTAGTGCAGTGGGATCTCTCATGTATGCTATGGTATGCACGCGTCCATATTTATCTTACACAGTCAGTACAGTTAGTAGGTATATGAAAAATCCAGGAAAGGCACACTGGAGAGCTGTTCAGTGGATTCTTAGGTATCTGCGGGGAACTAGCGACACTTGTCTTCAATTTGGAAGAACTCGAGATCCTGTCATTGGATATGTTGATTCTGATTATGTGGGGGATATCGATAAGAGAATATCTCTTACCGGATATATCTTTATAGTTGGGGGTTGCGCTATCAGTTGGAGAGCTACCTTACAGGATACCGTTGCGTTGTCTACTACAGAGGCAGAATATATGGCTATTACAGAGGCCTGTAAAGAAGTTATATGGTTAAAAGGTTTGTTTGGTGAGCTCAGTGGAGATTTGCAGATTGCCACAATGTTTTGTGACAGTCAGAGTGCTATATTTCTCACTAAAGATCAGATGTTTCATGAGAGGACAAAGCACATCGATATTCGTTATCATTTTGTTCGTGAAGTGGTTGCTCGTGGTGATTTTGCAGTTAGTAAAATTAGTACTCATGATAATCCTGCTGATATGATGACAAAGACTTTGCCCACACCCAAGTTCAATCATTGTTTGAGCTTGGTTGGTATTAGCTGTTGATTTCGCCCTGAGGGGCATTTGTGGAAGAGGAGGTTTTCTATGAAGATATATTTATAGAGTGGAATTCGTGTCAAGGTGGAGATTGTTAGGGTTCAGTGTGACCCGGATTCAAATTGGGTCAGGCCGGTTTGGCCCACATTGGAGGTTTCCTAATTCTTGCAGGATTAGGGTTTCCAATTCCAGTATGACAAGGGTTTCCTTTATTCCTATAAATATATGCTTGAGCCGCAAAGCTCATTGTACCGATTTCTATAATGATTTCTCCTTTGCCCGTGGTTTTTTCCCGTCTTGGGTTTTCCACGTAAATTCGGTGTCCACTGTTTTCTCTTTTCCAAATCTCGTTCGTTATTTCAACGCTATTTTCAACATAACCTACTGTTTTTAGTTTGAAAAAAATAGAACTGAACCAAAAGTTATTAAAGCGAGAAATCGAACCAGAACCAACCTGAAACTTTCGGTTTGGTTTCGATTCTACTCATTATATAAAATACTATTTTTAGTTATATATATAAATATAAATTTAATTTTTACTAATATAAATTTAACAAAAATATTTTAAACGGAAGCAGACGAATTGATGGTCATTGGATGAGAGAACAGATGAAGTGATGGCCGTTAGATGCGAGAGGGGATGAATTGATAGTCATTGGATGAGACTTGAGAGAGCAGACGAATCGATGGCCATTAGATGAAACTCATGATAGAGCTGACGAATTGTTGGTTGTTGGATGAGCAGGGTTGGATGTCCGTCAGGGAAGTGGGATGCCCAATGCAGGTGACAGACGTTCTTCAAGAGCTAGGGACGTCTGATGTTAGTTGATGGACGTCCTTCAAGAGCTGAGGAACGTTCGACGCTAGGTGATGGACGTCTGTCAAGAGCTAGGGACTTCGATGCTAGCCATTGCTAGGTGATGGACATCCTTCAAGAGCTGAGAGACGTCCAACGCTAGGTGATGGCCATCCTTCAAGGGCAAGGGCAGTTCGTCAGCAATGAACGCACGCTAATGTCTATTCAATTAGTGTCGGTTCTGAATATGCAAAACCAAATACTGAACCAATAAGTTCGGTTCCTATAAAATAGAACCAAAGTTTGGTTCTAGAGGTGTTCAAAACTAACTCGACCTGGACCAATTGATCGGTTTCAGTTCAGTTCCTATACAACTTGAGTACTCGAACGTTGTGGTGCTATGCACGTGGGTGCATTAGTGAAAAAAGGGCCAACATCACGACCACAATGAATCGGCAGCACACATTCCATAAGCTGGTTAAGGAGTGGGGTGGGACACCCAGTGTCGCAACATGCCACGTGGCATGATCTAGTGAATCTTTGTTGGCACTGTGATGGCACCCTAGGCAGCTACGACGCTGACAATGTTGCAACCTAAAACCTCAAACAGAGGTTTTAGCATTGCGGTGCCACACCATTAGGGTCGTGGCATTGGATGAGTTTTTTCTGATCATGGTTTAGCTAAAATTTTCAATTTCCATCATGCTTTTCCATAATCAATCTTACACCCACACTAATGTCATATGGACATAATAACAACTAACATGACTTAGATTCAACCAGTAATTTTGAGTTTTAAGGCTAAAAATTGAATTATTTAACAAAATACGTAAAACTCAAAGACCAAAACAAAAACAGAGTTAGATTTGACATACCATTGAAGATCATTGATGTATGAACGAGATATGAACGTCATGAATTTTAATATAGCGCAAACATCATGTTTTTCGATTGCTCTTCCTCCTTCTCCTCTCTTTATCCTTCTCTTCGTCTCTCTTGCAGCCTGCATGATAGGAAAAGGAGCTTTGACAACTTTTTGTTGAGAATTTAATATTATAATATATATATATATATATATATATATATATAGCGATTTTGTAAATCTTGATTCGTCATAAATTTAAACGTTTTCTAAAATGTTATCGTGAGGTAACATTACTTTATGAAGCACTATTTTGATTTTTAACTACTTTTGTAATTTTTTACTTTTTACTAATTTTAACCATTTAACAAAAAATTACATATTTAACATAGTGCTCAGCGAAGAACATTAAAATCAACCATGATATAATTTAACTTCACTAACGGTAAAAAAAAAAAAAAACCTTTCTTGGATTGTATTTATTTAAAAAATAAAAAATGTTACTATAACACTAATTTTATTATTGAGCAGATAACTAGAAATGTAAAGTTGAAATAAAAAACAACTGATATTGAGATTCGTGTGGAAACCCTTTCAAGAATATACCATTGCATATGAGAAAAATCCATCAAGAAGAAAATATATTACCAAAGAATTCATGTGCTGTAATAATGAAAACTTATAAAACCAAGATAAAAAAATATAAAATATGTCAGTACATAAAGTCAGGTTGTGGTATCATGATTTATGTATATCAACTTAATTCCTTCAATATCTCCACATATCTTTTAAGAAACACTTAGGGTAAATACCAAAAAAACTCTTAAACTATAGAGTCGATGACAAATTAACCCTTAAATTATTTTTGTTGACAAATCAATCCTTAAACTATGAACAATTAACAAAGTAGTCCTTCCAATTATTTTTCCGTTAAAAAATGCATTCTGGTTGCCCATGTCAGTAGCGCGAACACTCATAGCAGGTGCCCTCACTTGAGTAGCAGGCACCTACGCAAGTCGCTTAGAATATAGGCTAAATCTCAACTTTTTGGACGTCGTAGTTCATATTAAGGCGTATGTTGCTAACACCCTTACTTAACCACAGGGCACTTGCGGAGTCGCCTATACATACAGGTGGACGACTGCACTTAGACAGCAGTTGCCCGTGACAATGCATATATAAAGCCGTAGGCACCCTCTATAAAATTTCGCATGAACCTTAGGCACTTTTCGTCGAAACTAGAGTGAACTCCGTCCAATTTTTGTCATTTTCAACTTCAATGGAGCACAAATATTATAATTTTGAGTTAGAAATTGAATCTCTCGTCGATTTCGCTCCCCTCCTTTCACAAATTTCTCAAAAACCCGTCCTCAAAATTTTTCTCCTCAAATCCCACGTACAATGGTAGCATGGGCTCCAAAACTCACATGATGCGGAAAACAACTCCCTCTCAATATTAGGTGTTTCATCTTGTGCCTGTCAATGTCCAAATGAATTCTTCTCACCCTGTTAGAGATTGGTATAGAGAACCTCAACTAAGCTCTGATACCAATTGTTAGAGATTGAACGATAATCAGAAAAAGGAAATATGACGTAGGATACCAAATTTACGTGGAAAAACCCTTTTAGGAAAAAACCACGGGCAGAGGAATAAATCTACTATGAATATCAAAATACAAAGCGAGTTTTGTGACTCTAGCTTACATTAATTTATAGAGAAAACAAAACCCTAAATGAGATCTACAATGTGGGCCCACCGGCTCGGCCCAATAGAATTTGGGTCACATCGAAATCTAATAATCTCTACCTTGACATGAATTCTATGAAAGAGATCCATAAGTCGTGCTCATCAGCTCGATCCAACAAAACGAATTCAAAACTCTAAATTCTCACAATTTCCATCTTGAAACGAATTCTGATGCAAGGAACCCGTTTTTAAATCTTCGAAGTTTTCCTCTTCGATACCCTTAAAGAAGATTTGCAACGAAGGTCCATTTGTCTGTCTCAAAGAAATATACAGGTTATCAATATAAAAGTCTTCAAGAGTAAATTCAGCAACTGATGCTAACAAGGGTTAAAAACATTTAAACCATGATGATGATATATTCAAATCCCAAAAAGAGTCATTCAAATCTATGCGAATATATCTTGCCTCTTGACCTACCATTTCAAAACTGTCTTTCAAAATCTTTTAAAATTTCACTATTGTTATCTTACCATAACAAAATATCGAATCTCAATTCAAAAGGGGAAGATTTACTTCAAAGATCTCATAGCCCCAAAAAATATAAGTTTTAACAAAATATCTGACCAAAAGGTCACTGGCTTCCATAAAATATTCATCCAAAAAATTAAAGAGGAAAACCATGGATATCACAAGATTCTAAAAGATATCTCCAAAATTTAGATATTTTTACCATAACAAATCATCTCCAAAATCAAATCAAATCGCCGAATAATTGCAGATATTGTAAAATTCAAACATTATTTGAATTTCAACTGAAAACAATCTCCAAAATTGAGATTTTCTCATGATTCCAAATTTGTCATTAATCATCAAATTTAATCTCCAAAAAGTCTTCCAAAAATTCCAATGTTTTTCAAAATTTTTATCTTCGGCACAAATCCAAATTTGCAAAGGACACTCATGCAGCAGCTCCAATCGAAATGGCTTGACAATGAGAATGGAGAACACCAATGTAGATGATCTATGGCGATTGACGATTAATAAAAAAACCCTCCAATGACGAACTTGTTGCTCAGAGACACAATTGCTCTGGAGAACTCCAAACAGAGATGAAAAATGGGAGAATTGTTTTTTATGGTAGCTGGACGATATAAATAACAAATCTCATGAGAAAGATGAATGGTAGGGGGTACAATTTTCCCATTCCTTTTTTCCCAAAAATTGTATTTTTCTAAAAAATTACACAAACTTTGTTCGATGCGGAACGACCAAAGTGAATTTGTTTCATCACACTTGGAAATACGAACTCCCAAAATCAAAGTTTTGATACCATTTGCTAGAGATTGGCATAGAGAACCTGAACAAGGCTCTGATACCAATTTTTAGAGATCAAACAATAACCAAAAAAAGGAAATATGATGTGGGACATCAGATTTACGTGGAAAAGCCATTTCGGGAAAAAGTCACGGGCAGAGGAATAAATATACTATGAATATCAAAATACAATCACGAGTTTTGCGACTCTAGCTTACATTAATTTATAGAGAAAACAAAACCCTAAATGAGATCTACGATGTGGGCCCACCGGCTAGACCCAATGGAATTTGGGTCACACCGAAATCTAACAATGGTGTGACCCGAATTCTAGTTGGGTCGGGTCGGTCCCATATCCGATATTAGGATTATTTATTTTCTCTATATATTGATGCTTGAATCGCAAAACTTATTGTACCTTAATTTCTGATTAGTGAATTTCTCCTTTGTCCGTAGTTTTTCCCCGTAAGGGTTTTCTACATAAATCTTGGTTTCCCTGCTTCCGCAATTTTCTTTTTATATTTCACATTCAATTCTCAACAATTGGTATTAGAGCTTGGTCAAGACTCTCTATACCAATTTTCAAAAATTGATATCAGAGCCAAGTTAAGAGTTTTAGTACTCGGATCAAACGGAGTTTTGAGATTTGCAATTCTTGGTGAAAATTACAATTTTGGAAAAGGAAATTAAAAAACAGAAAAAAAAAAAAGAAAAAGAAAGGTGTTGTTGCTTTTCTTTCCATCTGCCCATTCTCCATTCTCTCTTTGCTGCCTGCGTAGATTCCAAGAAAAAAAGACAATTTTGTTTTTCTTTTATTTTCCAGCAAGGAAGAAGACAAAGAAACAAAGACACAGAGACGCTCTGTTTGCTCGTTGCCGTCTGAGGAAGAACGAAACTTCCTCTTCAAGCCGCTGCCATCCACTGTCGATCAGGAACCGTTCGCTGCCCTCTACAGGGAGCTCCGCGTTCCTTTGACCAGTGAACCGCGATTGTGAAGAAACAGTCAGTCGATTTGGGATCTCTTGTTATTGAATATTTGAATAATTCTGATATTGCAGGTTGATAAAAGTTATGTTTTGGGAAATATTTTATGAATATTTTGGTTGGGTTATTTATGACAATATTTGGGTTGAGATATTAGATTATTCTCGAATATTTGGGATTTGAATTTTGTGGTCGGATATTTGGTTAAGATATTTTTAGGAAAAATTCTGAAATTTCTAGGAGAGATGAGTTCGCTGAAATTTGATATTCCTATGTTGGATCAGAATACCATATTTCAGTTATGGCAGGTGAAGATGCGAGATGTTCTCGCACAGATGGATTTAGACAACGTGTTATTAGGGCTCGATAAAATGCCCATGTCATGGAGTAAAGAGGAGATACTTTGAAAGGATCGAAAAACTTTATCTTTGATACGTCTGCAGTTGTGTATGAGGAAAATTCTAACTAGCAAGTTGCATTTGAAGAAAATATTTTATTCTCATCAGTTGATCGAAAAAGGTTCCATTACAAAGCACTTGGCTTCATTCAAGGAGTTAGTTTCAGATTTAGAGACTATGAGATCCAAGTACGATGAGGAGGATTTAGAGTTGATTCTGCTATGCTCGTTACCTGCTTCATATGGTGCTTTCAAGGATACGATTTTGTATAGTAGAGAAAGTCTAACTCTAGAAGAAGTTTATGGTTCTTTGTTATCAAAAGAAAATATGAAGCAGATTGTTGTGGGCTCTGAGTCTCTAGGTGAGGGACTCGTAGAACAAGAGAGTCAAACAACAAAGACAATGATAACGTTCAGAATTCAAAGGGTAGATCAAAGTCAATGAACCATGATAGAATCTGTAACTTCTGTCAGAAGAGGGGCCACATTAAAGCTAAGTGTCGTAAATTACATAATGAAATAGAGAGAGTTGCAGAGAAAAGAAAACAATCGATGACATCTGGTGAAGTTGTTGTCGCAGAAGAAGAAGACTATAGTGATGAAAATCTTCTAATTGTGTCATAGGGAAACTCAAAGCCAAACAAGGATTGGATTATGGATTCAGCATGTTCGTTTCATATGTGTTACAATCGGGATTGGTTTTCGACATATGAGGTCGTTTCAGGAGGTGTTGTGTTAATGAGTAATAACACACCTTGCAAAATTGTTGGTATTGGTACAGTCAGAATCAAAATGTTTGATGAAGTTGTGAGGACACTGGGTAATGTGCAATATGTTCTCGATTTAAATAAGAATCTGATCTCATTGAGTACTCTGGATTCGAAAGGGTACAAGTACAACATTGTAGATGGATGTATAAAGATCAGTATAGGTTCTCTCGTCAAGTTCAAGGGACACAGAAGCTCTGCAAATTTGTATGTGTTACAGGGTTCTACAGTGACAGGTAATAAGGCTGCAAAGTTTATGAATTCACTTTCAAAAGGTTTTTTTGGAAAAGACTCAGAAAAAGTCAAGTTCTCATGTGAAGTTCAAGTTAGGATCTGAATCTACATCAGAGTTAATACGTCAAATTATTACAAATGTTCAGGGTGATCTAGTCACCATATTGCATCAGTTATAGTTTCACGTCATAGTGGTATCGTCAAAGACAGAACCAGGAGAAAAGGTAAAGCTTCATGGCGATATGGTGAAACTTCTACAATGGGTTATGCATTGAGTGTGTTTGAGGGTATTGATTTCAGTGGGGGGCCTTTCGCATATTCACATGCAGTTCGTTGCGACATCTCTGATAGTTCGTTGGTACCATTGAGAAGATGCGATTTCTTTCCAAGTGGGTCTCTCAAGTTTAAGCAGGGTTTAAACTTGATCAATATCAGATATTGAGTTGGCCTAGTAGAAGTCTTTGTGGAAGAGAGGTTATTTTTGTTTAGAGTTTTGCGGATTGTTTGCCTTACATTGGAATATCTTTGAAGATGGAGATTGTCAGATTTCAGTGTTATGGATTCATTTTGGGGTGGGCTGAGAAGGATGCATTGCATCTCTCATGTCGAATTTGTGTCAAGGTGGAGATTGTTAGAGTTTGGTGTGACCCGAATTCTAGTTGGGTCGAGTCGGACTCATATCCGATATTAGCATAATTTATTTTCACTATATTGATGCTTGAGTCGCAAAACTCATTGTACCTTAATTTCTGATTAGTGAATTTTTCCTCTACCCGTGGTTTTTCCCAGTAAGGGTTTTCCATGTAAATTTTGGTGTCTCTACTTCCGCAATTTTCTTTTTCCGTTTTGCGTTTGATTCTCAAAACACCTGAATTGAGGATGTTGTCACTAGGGGGAGGGGTACGATAATGATATTAAATGTCGGTTGATTATTTGCTCTTGAAAAGTAGAATTTCATAAATTGAAGGAGTTAAGAAATTGAACCTATGTTTGAAAATTTTAGAATTGTTGGATTGTGTAATATGGGCAGTCATTATTGTGAGCATGTTGTCAAGTTATTTTACGCGAATTTGACCATGCACACCCAACCCTTAGCAATTAAGAGTTATATATTTGGATGAAAGATAAGATTAACTCCTAATGATATAAACAAGTTGGTTGGATGTTTCACAAAGGAATTAAGCGATGAGTATTTTCCTATATCTTGGGAGCCAGATTTCATTAAACACGGAGAAAGGTTTGGCATTGCTTCAACAATTGCACCGCAATCTCAACATTGGAGCGTTTTATAAGCAAAAATCCAATGACCTAATCACCAAAGCTCAAGTTATCCATCATGTTAGCTTAATAGGTATTAAGCCTAGTTGTTTTGATGATGCATTATCGAATTATCTCTAGTTTTTTTTTTATGAATTATAAATATGATTTCAATTATGTATATGATTAGTTTTCATTCAAAATGCCATTTAATAAGAGTATTTAAGTGTACTAACATGTTCATTGGAGATCTTGTCGTTAATGTCTTAATTTTTTGGACATACAAATTTTAATTCAAGCAAAACCCGAAATGGCGGTCTATCGGAATTCTTATAGAGAGCATGAAGTTTCTGAATTTGACGAAGACGGTCGACCAGTGAAGAAAGGCGGTCGACCAGAAATCTTACAGAAAGCTCAAAAATTTAAAATCAATATTTTATACTATTGCACTATTATATATTGTAATCATATGGGAAGCGTGACTCATCTCATGTGGGTTACAACTGTTGATTTTATTAAAGTCTTCCGGCTCCCGCAACTATAATCTAGCATTTGGCTGGGTGGTCGAGTTTTCTCCAAGGATCAGGTCGTTTGACTCGACGTTTCTGTCAGGCTCACCTTCAGGTTGTGATAATGAAATTGTATACCTTTATTAATATGAATTGGACACTCACAATCAATAAAATTTCGGGTCGTCTTTTCCTTTAAATATGCACTATCATGAGAGAATCTTTTTTAATTAAATTAATTTCATAAGAATATTTACCTAATCACAACAATTATGTCTTATCCTCCCCAATTTAATTAGTTACTTAATTTATTTATTTATTTATTCCTTGTCAATATAATCTTGAGATAGATAAGTCTATAGTCTACAAGCGTGCATGAACTTATTATTCCAATCATTTATTGTGTTGCTTTTTATTTTATTGGAAAATTAACAAAACAACCACTATACTATGAAATTAATAATAAGTCAACCATTAAACAATTTTTCCTAACAAATTAAGCATTCAACTATGAAAAAAGAATGAAGCACACACTCAATTTTTCATTTTCAAAGTAAATTTGTTATTAACGACAATGAATGAGTAGTTTATTTTCTATAATTAAGTATTTTATTTGTTAGCAAAAATTATTTAATGATTGATTTGTCATTAATTTCATGTTACAGTTATTATTTTGTTAATTTTCATTATTTTTTTAATGAAATTTAAGAAACAACTTTGGAAAGTGATTTCTTCAATGGGCGGATTTAGACTTTTGAAATAATATAATATTATTTTGTCACCTTTATAAATGTTTTGCATTATTGATAGTGATTAATTTATTCTTGACAAAATATATATTGAGAAAGATCTTTGTTAACATTAATGGTTTTAGTTGTTTGAAACAGTTCCCACAAATTTATTATTCTCCCAAACTGTTTCCAAAATACATTTTCCAACACTTGTTTTCTCTCATTTCATATACATTTTCTCTTATAAGTAATTTGGACCACTCAATATAACTGAAATGTCATCGAGTCCTGGCAGAAGAGTTTTTCCCCATTGTTCAATTTGCTTTCCTCTCTCTGGCTCTCTGCTCAAATATAAATTTCAGCAAGACCTCACATGGCAGATGGGGCCCAAGTAGTCGACAAGTTATGGGATTTCTTCTTCTATTTATACTTCATTCGCCAATGATTTCTTTCTTTCTGAGTTTTATTTTGTGAATTTCTTACAAGCATTCCTCATCCACGGCATTGACGAAGAAAGATGGAGATTTCCTATCCACGGCATCTGGTAATTCCCAGCTCAGAAACAATTTCAGAGAAGAAGAAACTGAAGAAGGAGAAGAAGTTTTCTATTCATATCATTTCACTTTACAATTCTTTCTATTTATATAGACTTCCATCGGTTATGTATCAACCGGTTTTACAACTGTATTACTTGCTAACTGTACAAATCATTTACTCAATGAAATCTTTGAGCCACGTCGACTTCTTCATTATTCTCTTCTCTCTTTTCTGGTGAACATCATCCTTCTTCGTAACAGCATCCTCATCCCCTCGCTCTGGACAAGATAATAAGCCATGAAGATTATAAACCTTTTCACTGCTCTTTCTGTAAGAAAACATTGGACAAGAACCCTTTCTATGCTTGTGTTGATTGAACATTTTATATTCACAAATCATGTGCTAATCTTCTATTGTGATCGAGCATCCTCTCTTTCATTATCTCTTGGAAGCTCCTTTACTTGTGATTCTTGCCATAATACATTCCGAAATGAGTTATGCTTCAAGTGCTCTGCTTGCAATTTCGACCTCGATGTAAAATGTGCATTAATGTCAGACATCAACACAGAAGAGAAAGAATCCATCCGACATTTCACTCATCAACACCCATTGACAATTTGCAGCAAAGATGGTGATTCTCCTTTGAATTGCTTTGCCTACAAGAAAACATCCTCTGATTTGATATATGGTTGCACTTCCTACGAGTATTTTCTTCACAAGTCTTGTTCTGAGATCTCGACTCACGTTTTGCACACCATGCATCCACAACGCGCTCTTAGTCTCAGAGCAAGGTACAGTCGGTGCAGTTATTGCAAATCTCATGGTTACACTTGGAAATATTGTTGTAGCATTTGTCAATTTCACTTGGATGCATCGTGTTTGGTTGAATCAGCTAAGGATGCTCAAAATTCAGAAAGATCATGTTTTTTGTGTGGCAAACAACATTTGGATTCACATTCATGCGTCGACTCTGTGTACTTCATCAACTAATCATGTATCCAATGGCCTGAAAAGATCAAACATAAATTTCATTCTCACAAGCCTCTTCTAGTCTTAGTGGCTAAAAGTATTCAAGATTCATGTGATTCATGTCACAAATGGTTTCCTGATCAATCAAGTTATCGTTGTGAGGAGTGCGAGTTCCAAATGGATGTGAAATGTACTCTCATTCCAAGTATTCAAAATGNAGGAGTGCGAGTTCCAAATGGATGTGAAATGTACTCTCATTCCAAGTATTCAAAATGACAAGAGCGAGGAGACTATTTAGCTACTCATTCTGTAATAACCCGATCTTAAATTTTCCCCATATGTGATATAATAAAATTGAGAATGATATTGCACGAAGTGGAATATTTGGTTAATAATTTAGTAAGTGTTTATTTAATTAGAAATAGAATTGAATAACTTAGACGTGTAATTATTATCAAGAAATATTTAGAATAAACCGAGAGTACGAGTTAGGTCAAAAATAGTATATTATAAATGAATAAAGGATAAATATAATAAATAGTTAAATGTAGATTAAAAATATAAAAAGAAATTGAATAAATATAATATATAAGGAAATCACTATTGTGCCTACCTATTACCAAATGGATGCATCTCAACCATCCATTTACTATTGTGCCTCCCTATTATCAACTGGATGCATATCAACCATCCATTTACTATTGTGCCTATCTATTACCAAGTGGATGCATTTCAATCATCCATTAATTTCTAACTATGTCTATAAGTAGGTTTCAAATCTTCATCCAATTCACACCAATTTGAAGAGAAGAGTTAGAAAGCAAGTGAGGGAGTGTTGAGAAGGTGAAAGGTTGAAGAAATAGTGAGAGTTTGTGGGAAGTTCGGAGTAGTATAGTTCAGGGGCAGATTCGTCACTTTGGTCATAAGCGAAGTTTTCGAAGGAAGGAAATTACGCGGTCGGTCTAGAAACTTTGGTAACGATTCCCGACCCTCCTTAAGTTATTTAGTTGTTAGTTATATTATCGTTATATTATTTTAGAAATATTGAATTAAATATATTACCGTTATTATCGCCAAAATTATATTGAAATGTTAAATTTAATATATTACCGTTATTATAGCCAAAATTATATTGAAATGTTAAATTCAATATATTAGCGTTATTATCGCCAAAAGTGTATTGAAATGTTAAATTCAATATAATAGCGTTATTATCACCAAAATAAATTAGGAATGATCAATTAAAATATAATAGTGTTATTATCGCCATGTTACTTAGAAATAAAAATATACTATTATTATTATCACAAATAATATTAGTGGTATAATTGTACTGTGCAAATAAGTTACGTCTAAGGAGACTGGTATTTAAGAGGATCCGTTGTGACCCACTAGTGTGTCCTGGGAATTTATTTGGAACAAATATTCTGTCTAAGGAGACTGGTTCTAAGTGATCTGCCAAGAACCGCCAGTCTTTCCTGGGAATATTCTGATCGGTACTATGCATGATTAACGAAAGAAATAAAAATAATAAATAATAGATTTTAATTAGTTGAAATTATTGTGAAGGTTTGGACGATAACGAGGGAAAAGTTAAAAACGCTAAGGAACAAAGGGACACTCTACGAGGTAAGGAATGAGTTGTCTTGGCTATGTAGAGGCCCTACACCCAAGTATAAGTGTGTGTGAGTAATGGTGTTACAATTACTTATTGGTTTGTTTAGTTTTCCTTTAAATGTTCTGTTAGTTTTGTGTTAATTTGTGAATCGATGCTAAAAGTTATGGAAAAATGATGATTAAATTGGAAAGAACCAAGGAGAAGATTGTTAAATGTGAAGGAACTAAGGAAAAATGGTGTTTAAATGGATGAGAAGTATGAATGAATGCCTTGTTGTTGACAATTGTAGATTTGTTTTGCTAGTATTGAATATGTGATGTTTCCTTGTAGAGTCAAGCTTTGTTTGTGGATTTTGAACTAGAAATGTTAAATGTTCAATTGCTAAGCAAGCTATTGTTAAGCATGATTATGTTTCGTTTCGTTAGCATAGTTATTCTTGTTTACAACATCACGTATGTTTCTGCCTCTAGCTAGAGTATGATTGTTATATGTCGTCTTTATGTTCGTTACTAATATGTTCGATGTATGTTCGTTGTATAAGCTAGTTCTTTTGTTAAAAACAAGGATTGTTGAATATAATCTGTTGAAATAGTCGTTTCGAAACACGTTTTTGATTTGTCATCATTTCCTTACATGAGAAAGCAGACACTATTTAGTATGAAAAGCATGTAATGACATTTGTTTCATTTCTTATTGCTGCAGTGAATTTCTTAAAGTGTTGATATTAACTTCTTATATGTGCTTAGTTTATTAAAAAGAAGTTTGATAAATCGAGTCCATGATAATAGAAACCAAGTAGGGGGTAACCTTCGGAATGGTACCCACATGCATGAGTGAAGAGAAAGAAAGAACCCTAAAGGTGGGTATATGCTGGAAAAAGAAAAAACCCTAAAGGCGGGTATACACTGGAAAAAGAAAGAACCCTAAAGGCGGGTATATGCCAGAAAAAGAAAGAACCCTACAGGCGGGTGTATGCCGAAAATAAGGAGTTGAGGTAGATGGGTAGTCCGGATCTAGCCTAGCTGCTAGGATACACCCTTACCAAGTCGGGAAAGGGACTAGTATGCACACAGGAGGTTAGAATCCGATCAACTAGGTCATCTCAAAGGAAAACCCTCAATCTCCAGCTCGATGTACGAGTTTAAAGAACGAACAAAGAAAACAAATGTAATGAAAGAATTTGGTTTGGGTGGCCCTCATTCCAAGAAGAACTAAAGAGAGATATGCATAATTGTTTTCCCCCATCTCCTTACTGGGCGTAAGCTTACGTCCTTACTTGTTGTGTAGGTAACGATGTAAATATACAAGAAGTTAAAGAAGAGGTCATTCCGGTGGAGCTTGCGGTTGGTCCGATAAAGATGCAAATGGAGTAGTAGTACGGTACGGAAAAAGGAAAGAAAAGGCAAAGAAATAAAAACTGAGGTTGAAAAGTTATCTTTTAACGAACGTTACATTTTCCTCTTTATTTCCTTTACTTGGATTTGAAATCGTATGGAAGTTTTATTTGGACACTAAAACCTTGGATTTATATTTTAAATAACGTTTTCAGATAACTATCACTCATCATTCCATGTTATTCGGTGAAGATTATGCTTCCGCAAATTTTTATGAATGAATTTTTAGAATAGTAGTTTCTTCTCTTTAATGAACGAAGTAAGAATGAGTTTTTACTAACGATCGGATTTTATGCACTCTGATAAACTATTTTCTTTAGAAATGATTTTTACCTTGTCGAATTAGTAATGTTAATGAGATTATAAGACAGTTAAGAAATCCGGGTCGTTACACATTCCTCCTCATTTTAACCATCAACATCCACTACAACTAATGAGCGAGGAATATGACATCAATTGCTCTGCTTGCCAAACAACTAAGCTATCTCCTATTTATGGCTGCCTTCAATGTGAATATTTTCTTCATCACTCTTGCCTTGAACTTCCAGCTCAGATCGAACACCCTCTCCTTGACAGCCATGTGTTGACCCTACTAACAAATTATTAACAATCCCAAAAGCTTAATCTTGTAGGTTGAAGAATAATTTAATCATTTATATTTTTCTTAACATTCCCCCTCACATGTAGGCCAATTTTTTTTTTTTGGTCCTTACATGTGGATATTTTTTTTTAATGAGATTAATTTTTGACTTTGCCGAGATTCGAACTTTGGATCTTTAGCTCTGATACCATGACAAATTACCAACAATCCCAAAAGCTTAAGCTTGAAGGTTGAAGAATAATTTAATAATTTATATTTTTCTTAACACCTACAACCTCTTGGTGATTTTTTATGTCAAATATGTAGCAGAAAATATAATGGCTTTCTTTTGGATGCATTCAATGTCGTTTCTTTATCGGGATTAAATGTGTTTTTAATCTTTGACCCACATTAGTAGCTCATAAATATCATCATCATCATCTTTTGCACTTGGTTGAAAAATCACACTGGAATACATGTAGGTCATCATTTTGTCAATTCTCTTAACAGTCAAGTGAATTCGAGTGCGCAAAATCATACTCGCTACGATGCATCGAATGTGACTACAATCTTCATCTTTTATGCGATCCTTTGCCTTGTACCATCAAACACAAAAGCCATCATCATGTTTTGACACTAGTGGACTCCATTTTTGAATATGATTCTGACGAACAATATTGTGATCCATGCGGAGACAAAAAATCCCAAATTATGTGTCTACTATTGCAAAGATTATAAATTTATTTCTCACGTTCACTATGTACTATCTGAGGTAGTATTTTAACATTCAACTACTTCTCAGTATCTATTAGTATGATTTCAAACATTATTTTATAAGAAATAGTTTGTTTTCTTGTAATCTTGTAGATTATAAATGCATTAAAGAAAAATTTCAAAAAAGTTGAGTTGAGAATTGTTAGATAACTATGTATCTAATCTAGAATGAAATCAACATTAATAGATCTACTTAAGTCTTTAAGTGCAGAAGAAATGTTTATGTTGGAAGCCTTTTTTCTCGTGCAAAGCTTTTTGAAGCAGGTACAGATCTATACAAGACCTTAAGATACAAATCAATTTCAAAAGATTATGGCAATAGTTCTGAAAATGATTGCGATGACGTTATTGAAGAACTTTGTTGGTACAATGATGATATCTTTTTCAAAATTGACAAAAGATTAGAATGTTTTGAACCAAACATCAAATATCATATTCAACTGGACGAATATGAACAGCAAGTAGTTAGGTAAAAGGATACGTGGTCACTTCTAATTTCGTATATCTCTTTAGGGCTTTACTAATGAAACATGGCAACTTTGGTCGTATTTCTGAAAGTAAGGAAAAGATCAAATTTGTTCCACTTTATTTTCTTTGTTGCGTACTGAGTGACATGCTTAGAACCTACATTGCGGGCATTACTAAGCAGCGCCTCTTCACTTGGCTTTACTACTTAGACCGAGTGGAAAGATTTGGTTTTGACTTACAATTTGTGAGGCCTTTTCTAGAAAGGATTAAGAGATGTCACTGTGGTCTTTGAGCAATGAAATTTGAAGGAGAAGTTCATGAAAGATTTGATCGAGAGATCCTTAATCTCAAGCAAAAAATTTATGAGTTGAAAACTAAAATAGAAGAATTGAAATTACATCAGCAACATCACAGGCTTGGTAAGATAGCAAAGGAATCAAGAGTCATAAAGGAGATCTTTGTAAAACCCATGAAATTTTAAATAAGAAATTCCACATATAAATTTTTCGTTTTAAAATCGGTCATAATATTGAAAAGTTGACCCGAATTATTGCGTAGTGACCACGTATGAATTTTTGGTCATTTGGTCAAATTCATGGAAATTAAAAATTTTCAAACGAAAAATTTATTTAAGAAACAAAATTGAAGAATTAAGTTGAACCGATGATCGTCGTTTTGTGATGTTTAGGATAAGTCGGAAGTGAAGAATGAAATAATTAAAAATGTGATATATATATATTTGATATACGTGTGACACTAAATGAATAAATGGGATTTAAATTAAATAAAGTGAAATTAATGGAGGAATAAAGATAGGAATAAGATTTAGGGAAATTATGGTATGAGAGATAAATAAATGGGAGTAAATGAATGAAATACATAAATGAAGAGATGAGAAATGAAGATGGAGGAAAAAAGGGGAATATTGGATTTGGAAAGATTAGGGGTGATTTTGTAAATGAAATTTTGAAAAAACAAAAAAAAAAAAAAGAGAGAGAATCGGGAGGAGGAATTTGGGGCTTCCTCTTCTCCCTCATTTCGTTCAGCGGAGAAGGACTTCGAAAGAGAGGGAGAGAGGGACGTCGGCTGGACGATTTTCGCGAGGGATAAGGAGCTGCGCGAGGGTTGATTCCGGCGACTAGCTTCGGCCGGCTGGGCGACGACGGAACCGCACCTCGCGAGCGCCGTTCGGGAGAGGAAAACTGAACGTTCCGAGCTCGACGTTGACCAGAGCAAGGACGGATAACCACGGACGGTTCGTGCACTCCGTCCAACAGCGAGCATTCCGACCACCAACGACAGAACAGCTCCAAACCGGAGAGCTTCCCCTGTTCCTTTGATTTAGGTGAGCGATGTTCTGCTCTTTTCTCTGCTGCCCGTATTGAGAAATTGGTTTCTGATTTCCATGATAATTTCTGAACATTGCTGTGATTTGGTGACTGTAATTTCGGTTCGTGGCTAGTTGTTAATGTAGGCTCAATTTTGTTGTTGGATTTTTTATGAAAAAACAGTGGAAACAGTGGTGAGCGTTGGGTTAGGTTTTGTTCTTGGAAAAAAATGATTGGCTCTGTTTTATAGCTGGATTGAATAAATTCTGCAATTTTCTGTTTTGTTGGAGTGCCGAAGATAATTGATTTCTGTTCATGATTGGAATGCCCCTGTTTAAAGGACATTTGTGCTGAAGTTTCTGTAATTTGGTTTTGCTATTGCGTTATTTAAGCTGTGATTCATCTTCAGAACATGGTACTAAGTTAAGATGAGTTTTGTTTGATGGAAGAAAACCCCACTGTTATGTCTAGTGATTTAAGCTTTCCTGTTTTTGCCATGGTTTAACAGGTGATTGGGTGAGTTCTGATTAGTGGTGAACTCCTTCATAGAATGACATAGGAATGAGGGTTTTGTTTTGCTAATGTGTTGGAATTAACTAAATGTTGAAGTCGAAAGAGAAAGAAATAATTGCCTTGGTTTCACCCGAATTTATTCTAGCTTTCTTGATGTTGTTTAGTTGGTCATTGATAGACTTGAATGGTTTTAAATCAGGTTTGGTTGCTATCTTGAATCTTGGACTTTTAAATTGATAGCCCTAATGAGGATGAACATTTCGACAAATGAGACTTTAGGTTTTTGGAAATTGTTTAAGTATTTAAAATTGAGGATTTTGTTCTCTAGTTTAAGGATTGTTCTACTTTGTAAACTTTGGTGGTGATAATAGGTGGAATGTTGATAGACAATGAGCTTATTCCCAATATAGGGCCTCTACTTAATTTTCTAGAATCCTTTTATGAATTCTCGCGTTTGTACTTTTGTCAGGCTTGGACGATCTCATCGAGTATGATATGATTCACGAGTAAACAGTTGTTTCGGTTAATAAAACGGACCGTTGTCGAGGTAGGGATTTCTATACCTCTTGTATTGCATTGCATCGCATCCCGTTTTCAAAATAATTACTTTGTGGAATACCACACTTGAAAAATGACAGGAACTGTTCGACAACACGTCAATTTTTATTAATAGTATGTTTTCTTCACGTTTAATTCTGTACATGGTTTGACATTATTGTGCATATACTGGGGATGGATCCTCTTGATGCCTTAGCACTTTAGCGCTAAAGCATTACAAGACTGTTCCATTTGAAATCTTCTGCTGTGTGAAAGTTGATTGTTTGACGTGCGAAAACAGAATGAGGCATTGGTGACGTGTCCTCAGGTCGAGAGCCTTGGAAGTTGTAAATAGAATGGGAGATTGATGACGTCTCCTTGGGTCGTAAGCCTCTAAAACTGGCCAGGGTTTGTTTCACGGATTAGACGATTGTCTGTCGCTAAGACTTATTTAACCTAAGTGCCGTTTCATTTGACGGATGGCGTGACGGCCGAGTTTTCTCTTCGGCAACCCTCGTCCATTTGGGGCTTCTAAGTATCTTAGCTGTTAAACATATATATATATATATAGCGAACAACTGTATCCGTTTTATTTGATTATACGATTATACAAGTTGTGTCGTGCAGCCTAGTGCGCCGACAACTCGGGTGACGTGCGAAATATATGGATCGCCGTCATTATTCCTGCCTCATAAGGTGCTGTCATTGACGGGTGACCACCTCTTCTCTGCTGAGTGGCGGGTGAGTCATTGAGTGACCATCCTTTTTCACTGATGACGTTTTCGTACGAAAAACGATGTTGGAATATTTTTACGATATAGTTGTCTATGTATACAACGAGATTTTAATGCAGCCACATCGAGGCCCATGGCCTGGTTTGATAAAATGACAAAGGGTTTTGAATGAATTAAATTCATGTACGGATAAAAAGAGAAACAAAACCACGTTTTCGAAAATAGGGAGAAACTAGTTTTGCATGAGGGGCATCTAGTATAGTTATACTTTATTGGCTTAGTCACTCATCTCAAACGACTCCTCACAATTTCAAGTAAAGGCAAATGTAGCTAAGGATCAGGATCGAAGGTGTTTTTTTATTCCTATTGAACATTTATTATCAGTTGGTGAGAATATTTATATTTTGGATATGTAAACCTTAAATACTGTTGGTTTGGATTTATTGCACAATATTGAGATATTGATTTTAATTTATGCACCGTTATTTTCTCATGATCCCTACTCGAACCTATTCTCATATCTTTTTGGGCCGAATTAAATATCTGTAAGTCTTTCACTAAAACACATGTCTTGGGTTGGGTGATCGGATTGTCTGACCCGGCGGTTCTGTTTGGCCCGTCTCCAGATTGTGACAATCTTCTCTTATGCAAATAAACTAAAATGGGAAATAGTAGGCCAAAGTATTGTTTAAATTTAGCACTTTCCACACTTTTTTTCTCTACGATTCAAGCATATTATGTAAACTTACGTTTGATTTACACGTAAGTTTTATTAGCAAATAAACATAAATTATATATTATTTCTACTTGGACTTCTTATAACTCAGAAAACTTTCTTTCGACTTCTCAAAATAAAAAGTTCATTGAATCTCTTATTCCACATATTTATATTAGCTCAATCACTCTTGTTCACATAGCATAATTTGTTAGCTGTTGCATATGAGAACTGCCACGGGGAGAGGGCTTTGTTAGTCCACTGGATTTGACAAAAACAAAAATATAATATTTGCAACCCGTTATTGGTAAGAATCTTGCTACTCAACTATCATTTTCGCAAAAAATATAATAATGTAGAATAATCAGTAATCAGTTATCTATTTATTTAAGGATGAAAATACAATTTGATTGCGAACTTAAGAAATATTAGATAACTTATCATTGTTCATTCAGCGGAGAAACTTTCAATTTTTTGTCTGGAAATTTAGTGTTTTATATGGCTTCAATGTTCTTTCTATCTAAGGTTTTGAGAACCTCTTTTATTATTGTCCTCTTAATGCATTCTAAAAATTCATTATCATCGTAATCATTATCTCAAATTAATAATAATTGGTCAACATTCTCATCAAAGTTCCTTTTTAGTGTCCAGTTGGCGTGCAGTTCTTATCTTTAACATGCCAAGTTGATATAGATAGACGATCATGTGGATTCTCATAAAACTTCATTTTTTATCCATATTTGTTTGTCCATGTTACTTTTTAATCATTTTTATTTGAAGTCTATTTGTCATGACTTAAAAGAGCGACCTAACAAAATCGCTAGGTCAGACAACCCGATTCTCGTAGATAACCCAATTGTCCAGCCCAAGGCGTATTAGAAATGTAGAAGACTTAATGAGAATTTAAGCTCAATCCAAATCACATGGGTTGGATCCACAGAGTGATCAGCATGAGTAGATAATATAAAAATAAACAATAAAATTACTGTACAGGAATTTAAACAAACAACACCAACAAATCTTGAACGTATCAATGGAGGGATTGAATCGACAATCATCCACCAGAGGACACCAGCATCATTCCACAACAACACATGCAAATCTAGTGCACAAATGACAAAACCTACACATTAACCTAGGGAAAAATATAGTTTAAGGGGTGAGTGACAAGCTCAGTAGAGAAATCGATACTAAATGCAATGCATAAAAATAATTTTTCTCATATCTTTTGAAAAATCATATCATGTTTCTCATTTTATCGTACATAGATTTTTAAATGAAAATTATTCATCATTTTATGAAATCGGTCCATGGCCCTCAATATGGCTACGTCAAAACTCATTGTATACATAAACAACTATATCGTAAAATATGTCAACATTGTTTTCCGTACGGAAACAACATCAGTGAAAAAGAATGGTCACTCAATGACTAATCCGATACATACCACAGAAAGGCAGCCATCTGTCAATAGCAACACCTCATGAATTTGAAGAAAAATGTGTTCCTAGTCCAAAAACCAAACAAAAAATACCATTCAAACACCTCAATGACTAGTGTCGACGCTGTGATGAATAGTGTCATACCATTCAAACAAAAAAAAAATACTCTGATTCTACCCGATTTTGATAAACTTGTATTATATCAATATATACCTGAATTTTTCCTCGGATTCGAGTTTTCAAACTCAAATCTGAAGCCAAACTTTTTCAAAACTTTCAACTTAAAAACGGATGGAAAAAACTTACTAATTCGAAAATCACTTTCACAAATGTTACTCACGCGAACAATGAGAATGCAGATATATCATCAGAAGTCGAAATCATCATGGTCCGACTCCCTCCTCTCTCTCTAATTTTCCCCTCATTGCCATTTGCAAAGACAAAGAAGAATGTAATTTTTTTCTTTTTTTTAAAAATTTAATATATATATATTCTAATATAACAAAAAAATAATTTTTTAATTAAAATAATTTATTAAAAATATTTCTAAAATTTAAGTTCAATTCGATAAAATTTAATTTGACTATTTTTTATCATTTGACTAAAAAATCACACTTTGCTATTGCGTGACAAAATAAGTCAACATTTCAACATTTGATTGAAAATTCAAAAAAAAATTTACACATGAAATTTTAAAATAATTTAAAACGGCAGATTTTACACTAATTATAGATTAATTGATTTTCCAATGTTTAAAATTTGGCATCCAAATTGAAGTCACATGATTGGTTCATGTTTGATGTGCATCCAAAACTTAAACTTCAAATTATATTTCAGTTTCTCTTAGTTTAACCTTTTCGATTAAGGACATTTGCATAATTGAATTTACTAAATTATTAAATTCATGCATATTATATTTAAGATTAAATGTTTGAAAAAAAAAGAGAGAAAAAGTGGGGAAGAAAAGTAAAATGCCTAAAATCTTGAGGTTATGTACTCTCGTATGTAAAAATATTTCTATAGCAAATTATAACTCAAAAATATTTAAACTGACTTCTGTTTTTGTGTATGCAAAATGGATGTTATTGACATAGGTATTGCAACTGCTTGACTTTTCAATCATCATTGTAATGTTAATAATCATATATAATTATATTAGTTAATGTTCACAATAATTAAGTTTAACAATTAATTCATAATGATGAACTGGAAAAGGCTTGTGATTCGAATCAAATTTGATGTTGATACTGTGGTTTGATTTATTCCTTCAATTTAATAATTTTACTACATTATTTTATGTCGAGTCAATTATTTAAATTTTATCATTACATAGTTAAATTAAATAAATGACTATGATTATTGACAAAAACTCAATTCTAATTTCACTTACAAAAGATAATATAATTGTGATTGATTTAAATTGTTTAAAATTATGGCATTTAGGAAAAACTATTTGATAATGGAGAATTGTAACCATTTTCAATAATTTTGAGTCCAAACTTATGTTGTGTCAAAAATCATAATTAAATTAAGTTTTCATGCTAGAAAAACTAACTATGGTTGTGTATTAATACCATAGAATAATGTAATTTGACTGTCATCAATCAAATACATACTGTATCATACATTCTCAAATAAATTAATAGAGAAGTGCTATAGGAGCAAGTATAGTCAAGCTTGGAGGATCGCAGTTCATTGAACTAACAAGCTCAGTCATGCTTCATTGTTTTAGTTAAACAAGCAACATGACAGTACTAGTCAATTGGAGGCTCTTTTTTTTTTTTGTTGAACAAGCCACTTGACCAAACTCAAGTAAAGTTTTACCATATCTTAAATCTTCATAGAGTCTAGTGTATATTTGCTGAGTATAAAATTTGTTATTTTAAAAATGACTACAAATGTTACAAATTATTAGTTAGGTATATTATGAAATTTGAATTGACTTAAATGTAAAGTTATGTTAGGATATTAGTAATATCCGAGGTGGCTATATCTGATGGGAGCTGTAAATTACGATGGTGATCACAATTTGTGGCAATTCTGTTGAACCAGGCCAGAAATAAGCAATATGGGCACATCAATTTCCAACAATTCTCTAAGGACTCCGATGGTAAGTTGCATTTAGACCCTCTTTCTCGTTTACTAAGTGTACCGCCGGGGGTAAAACTTTAAGTATCAGACTTAACGAGCTGGATTTGGACTCCATGGTTACGAATTTTGACAGTATCGTTAGGTATTCAACAATTGAGATAAGTGGTTATGAAGATTATATCGCTTTCTTGATTCGAGCCTAGTCAAAAGAGGTTTTTCCCATTGTTCAACTTGCTTTCATTTTGTCTGTCTCTGCTCTAAAATAAATTTCAGGATGACCTCGCACGGCAGATGGGGCATACGTAGTGTCTTGTCCATTACTTTTCTCTTTCCAAAAAGAATCCCCGTTACTTTTCTTTCTCTCAAAAGCAATTTCATGAAGACCTCACATGGCAAATGGGGCCCAAGTAGTCGGCAAGTTAAGGGATTTTCTCTTCTATTTACACTTCAGTTGCCAATGTTTTCTGTTTGTTTGAGTTTTATTTTGTGATTCTTGCGAGCATTCCTCGCTGAGACTTGGATTCAATTTCGACATTGACGACAAAAGATGGAGACTCGCCATCCAAGGCATCCTCATCCCCTATGCTTGTGTTGATCTATGCAATTATTGCAGACATTTTCGTAACACTTCAAAATATTATTGCAGCATTTGACATTTTAACTTGGATGTATGGTGTTTGATTGAATCGGCTAAGGATGCTCAAAATTCAGAAAGATCATGTTTTTTGTGTGGCAAACAACATTTGGAGTATATTGAGAATTGAACGCGAAATGAAAAAGAAAAACTGCGGAAGTAGAGACACCAAGATTTACGTAAAAAATCCTAACGGGGAAAAACCACAGGTAGAAGAAAAATCACTAATTTAGAAATCAAGGTACAATGAGTTTTGCGACTCAAACATCAATATATAGAGAAACTAAATAACCCTAATATTGGATATGAGCTCAACCTGGCCCAACTAGAATTCGGGTCACACCCGAACTCTAACATTCTCCACCTTGACACGAATTCCACCTGAGAGATCCAGTGCAAGCTTCACAGCCCACCCCAAAATGAATTCAGAACACTGAACTCTAACAATCTCAATCTTCAAAAAAATTCCAATGTAAGGGGAACTGCAAAACTCCAACGAAAAATGACATTCTCTTCCACAAAGGCCCCTGATGGGCCAATTCAATATCTGGTACGGATCAAGTTTAAGCCCCACTTAAACTTGAAAGACACACTCAGAAAGAAATCACATCTTCTCCATTGTACCATCGAATTATCAGAGATGTCGCAACGAACTGCATGTGAATATGTTGAAGACCCCCCACTGGAATCTATACCCTCGAACACACTCAATGTGTAACCCACTGTAGATGTTTTACTCTATCACCGTGGAGCTTTACCTTTCCACTTGGTTTTGCCTTTGACGATACCACTCTTGTAACAACCCGAATTTTTCATAAATCCTGAAAATGCATAAAAAATTTGAATTTTCTTTTTGAACAAATCAGAGTGCGTCTAAAACCGGATCGCTACTGACTCTTTCCTAAAACTCGTTAGGAAAACCAATTAGTAAGTAGGTGGAAGCGTAAATGCTTTAAAAATCATCTACTAAAATTCTACGGAAGCGTTAAAATCAACTTTTGTAATCATTGCGGAAGCGTTAAAAATCTTTAAAAGGAAATACGTTATTTAAACATTTCGTCTATAAAATAAAAGCATTACGTTTATCAAATAAATATTGACCACTACTTCATTGATTCAATACCGTTTACTTTCCTTTAACTTCATTGATTCATAACCGTTTACTTTCCTTTGTCTTTGCCTTGCCAGCCCGAATCCTGTGCATGCGAAATCATCCATCTCTGCCTCGTTATGCGTTTCTCATCTTCTTCTTATTCGTTTATTATCTGTTCGTCATTGTACCTACACCACAAGTAAGGACGTGAGCTTACGCCCAATAAGGAGATGGGGGAAAACAATTTATGCATTTCTCTCTTTAGTTCTTGTTGGAATTAGGCCACCCAATCCAACCTCTTTCATTACGTTCGTTTTCTTTGTTCGTTCTTTAAACTCGTACATCGAGCCTGGAGATTGAGGGTTTTCCTTTGAGATGGCATAGCTGTACGGATTCTAACCTCCTGTGTGCATACTAGTCCCTTTCCCGACATGGTAAGGGTGTAACCTAGTAGCTAGGCTAGATCCGGACTACCCATCTACCTCAACTCCCTAGTTCCGGCATATACCCGCCTTTAGGGTTTGTTCTTTTTCCGACATATATCCGCCTTTAGGGTTCTTTCTTTCCCGGCATATACCCGCCTTTAGGGTTCTTTCTTTCTATTCCGGCATATACCCGCCTTTAGGGTTCTTTCTTTTTCCTCACTCATGCATGTGGGTACCATCCCGAAGATTACCCCTACTTGGTTTCTATTATCATGAAACATACACATTATAACGTACATTAACGGAAACTAAAATACACATTGATGTAAACATACTATAATTGAATTTACGCAATTGAAAGCATACGTAGATATAAGGAACAATTATGCTATTGAATTGTAACAGTGAACAAGGCAATAAAAGTAACATAAGACAATTATAATTAACTAATCATGCTAAACTAGAAGGTTGTTATCTAGGACCAAGAAATAATATTTATCTACTAATTCACAACTCATATTTAAAGAAAACACTAGAAATCTAAAACAATTTACAATGTTCATGCATCTTAACCTTAAACCTTTTTCCTTCGTTTGTTTAGTTAACTAAACCTTTTCCTTCATTTGTTTAGTTAACTAAACCATTTTCCTTCGTTTGTTCAGTTAACCATTCACATTCTCGTAGTTCACATTTTATCACGCATTCTTACTTTTAGATCACCATTCTCTACCTTTCTACAACTACATCAAGACTCATTTGTCAACTAATAGCATCTACATTATTATACAACAGTATTGTCGTTCAACTAACTCATAATCTTAATACCAATCATGCTCACATCCCGAATTTAACCAACAAGAATTAACTACTAAACATGCTCTTTGGATGGACAACATACATCAAATGAACTAGATTCAAGAAGATTACCATTTATTAATTTATTAACCGATTTCATGCTTAGCCCATTTGCGAACTAGTCGGTTTACATGCTCAATTAATGATATTGTAAATTTGATAGTTATATCTACTTAAGTAATGGGACATGCTAATTGATTGATTACATGAAATCCTTTGCTTGATTTATGCTTACACTAAATCTCGCGAAGTATCACTCTCAAATGACAATATGCAACGGTAGTAAATTATCTGCATGCATAAGGAATTCAAACTAAACTACATAGCAAGTAAATTAATAACTCTTCTAGCTCATTTTCATACTTTCGTTCACTTAGGCATTTTCATCACATAATGTAACTCTTTCAGCCACTTTCATTCCTTACATAATACCTTATCATTTACTCGTTTCACTTTCGTACCATCATTCCTTCGTTTAGTTAGGCATTTTCATCTCATAATGTAACATAAAACAAAGCTGAACATCACAGGAAGATATCACAGATTCACAACAATTTCTATAAAACATCAACAACTATCAATATCCATTTTAAGAATGCTAACTTTAACTCACACACACTTTACTTGGGTGTAGGGCACAAGGCCAAGACAACCCATTCCTTACCTCGAAGTTTTATCGTGTTTAGCACTTAGTCGTTATCCTTCTTCGTCTTTCGATACCAAACAGGGAACCCTGTCATCCTCTAACTCTCGGCTCTTGCTCTCCAGAGAGCTTCCAACTTTGTCTCAACCCCATCTTTTGCACTTGGCTTCCAACAGGTAGAAAGCACCCGAGAGCTTCCAATCTTTCTGCCAATTTATCCTCCAACCAATATTAGTTTCAATAGATCACCCAAACAATTAATCATTTCTACATAATATTTGTCCAACTACAATACCACTAACAAAACCAACAGAGGAGGACAATCGCAGGATATATATATATTTAAGTCACTGAATCAAACCCACATAGCTATATCACCCAACATCAAAATACATTCCAAAAATATGTCCAGGGTTCAACACAAAAGTAGAGTCAATTACTCCTGTAGATAAGCATTTTCTCATTGTTTTATACTATCTAATTACATGCATCTTCTCATCCTGACAATTGGCAAAACCAAACCATCTATTCAACATGAAAACCCAATTCCAAATTTAAGGCAGTAGCTACCCAACATAGTCATAGTTGCAGAGTCAAACCAACAGAGCAGATCACCCAATCAAATTGCATCATATTATCAGCACAGTTGCTCCATTAACGATATCTAGACGTCTAAAAATCCAGAATACATGGAAGGAATTTGTTCTTACCATGAAGACCCGAGGCAGCTTCTTTCCCCTGCTTCTCCTTCTTCCTCAGTCTTAACTCACCAGACAAGCTCATTTATCCTCTTCCTCTCGACAGTTCCATAACTCCTCACCTGCAGCCAGCCACCGACAGCCATTCACCCGACAACTTCTTCAAGGCTTCGACAACCTCATCAATTTCCTCAGTGTCGGCAGTGTACAATCTAGATGGAAGGGGGCCACCGTGGAAAACTCGTTCCTGAAAATGGACAGCTCAACCCAAATCGGGTTAAATCCGATTTGATGCACACGGGTTGGAGCACCTGTCCGAAATCCACCCCCAGCCCGTCGTGAATTCGCTCCTGGCCGACGCCAACGACGCCTGAAATCGCATCCCGTAATCGCTCCTTGCCAACACACGAACAACTGAAAGAAAAGGAGGAGGAAGAAATCGATCAAGCCTACCTCTAATCGTCGCCGGAAAACTCGTCGCGGAAGAGGTCTGATTCCGAGCCCGAACTGCCACCGTCCAGCCTTTCCTCGTCGCTCGCAGCCTGCTCGCCGGGAAGTCGCCACGCAGTAGGACAGCGTCGCCCGTTCGCCGTCTTCGTGTGTTCCCGCTCGTCGTCGCCGGCGAACCCTCGATCTCGCTCCATCTACCTCTATTCGCCTTCTGTCGCGAAATAAGCAGAAGCAAAGGGAAAAATCCCTTTTCTCTCTCTTTTTTTTTTTTTAATTAATTTTTTTTTTAATTCTTTAATCTCCATTAATCCATTATATTAATTCTTCACTAATTTAAATCATCCTTTTTACCCCATTAAAATCTTTTTTAATAATTTAATTAAATGCTTCATTTAATTAAATTATTCTCAACATAATTCCAAATTCCTGATTATTCCAAATATCGCTCGATGATTATGATTGACAATTACGTCTTTGGTAATACCCCGATACTTATCCAATTAAATACAAATATTCCAATTCACTTTCCAATTATTCTTATTAAATTTCGATATAAAAATTCGGGGTATTACAACTCTGACGTAAAACTTAACTGAAACTGGTGACAATGTGGTGATTGTATCACGCTGAACATCTGTAATAGGCTAACGTATCGGCTCTGATGTGGATTCAGAACCCAACTTAAACTTCACATGAGAACCTGACTTCCTTTGAATCTTCTTCAAAAAACCTTTTGAATGTGAATTCACAAACTTTGTAGGCTCATTATTGTCACTGTAGAACCCTGTAACACGTACTAATTTGCAGAGCTACTGTGTCCCTTTAACTTGACGAGAGCACCCCTACTGATCTTTATACCTCCATCTACAGCATTGTACTTGTACCCTTTTGAATCCAGAGTACTCAACGAGATTAGATTCTTCTTTAAATCGGGAACATGTCGCACGCTACCCAGTGTCCTCACAACTCCATCAAACATTCTGATTATGACGGTACTAATACCAGTTATCTTGCATGATGCAGGCAAGGAATGCCGATGGATGAACTATGGATGAATGCACCACTTCTCACCTCTTTGGATAAAAATGCGGATGCAAGGTTCTCTCATGATATAACTCACATAAGAGGATCTTTGGATATGATTCACCAAAGACCTTTGCTCTTGTCATTGGGCCTTGTCAAAATTGTTCACTTAAATGGTTTTCATATTTTGATTTTCCTTGGTCTCCAAGGTTGGAAACTTGAACTTTCCTTAACTTTTACTCTTTGTTCCTTGGGTTTTTGACATAGCAAATGTACTCCAAATTTAATGATCTAACATGTTCTAGAAAGCTTAGGAAGTCAGCTACAATATTTATGAAGTACATTTTTTGACATCACATTTGAAAAGCCAAAATAATCAAATACTCCTCGGAAGTCAAAAGGAGGACAATTTTGAAAAGTCCTTTAATTATTCTCTTGAACTTCCACCTATGCTTGACCTTGCATTTATCCATAATAATCTTTGAGGCTTTATCAATAATTGAATGGGTCCAACTCACATCATTGCAAGGTGTGTTATTGCCCATTAAAACAGTACCTCCTAAAACGGTCTCATATGTCGTAAACCAATCTCGAATGTAGCACATATGAAACGAACACGTTGAACCCAGAATCCACTCTTTGTTTGACTTTAAGTTTCCCTCTAACACAATTAGAAAATCTACATTACTATTGTCTTCTTCTTCTGCAACAACTACTTCACCAGACGTTATCGGTTGTTTTCTCTTCTCTGTAGCTCTCTTTAACTCATTCTGCAATTTACGGCACTCGGCTTTGATGTGCCCCCTTCTCTGACAGAAGTAACAAATTCTATCTCGGTTCCTTGACTTTGACCGGCCCTTCGAACTCTGAACATTATCACTGCATTTGTTGTTTGAATCTCTTATTCTATCTCGAACGACAAGTCCTTCACCTCAAGACTCGGATCCCACAACAAGCTGCTTCATCTTTTCCTTTGATAACAAAGAACCATAAACCTCTTCCAGAGTTATCTCTACTGTACAAAATCATATCTCTAAAAGAACCATATGAAACAGACAACTAGCATAACAGAATCAACCTCAAATCCTCCTCATTGTACTTGCATCCCATAGTCTCCAAATATGAAACTAACTCCTTGAATGCAGCAAAGTGCTCTGTAATAGATGCTCCTTCCACTAACTAATGAGAATATAACCGCTGCTTCAAATGTAGCTTTCTCGTCAGGGTTTTCTTCATACATAACTGCTCTAATTTGAACCATAAATCAGCGGCAGATTTTTCGTTCAAAACATCCTGCAAAATCTGATTTGATAAATGCAGACGTATCAAAGATAAGGCTTTCCGATCTTTTTGAATTTTCTCCTCTTCATTCAATAACGTGGGCATTTTATCGAGCCATAATAACGCATCGTCTAAATCTATTTGTGCGAGCACATCTCGTATCTTCACTTGCCATAATTGAAATCTCGTATTCTAATCCAACAACAGAATATCGAATTTCAACAAACTCATCGCTACAAAAAAATTTCAAAAATTTTCTTCCAATTTCTGAACCTAAAATATCCGCCGTTAGAATAAATCTCCTGAATTTATTCAACCCAATCAATCTTTAGAAAATATTCCACCCAATTAGTCCAACCAAAATATCAGAAATTCAACCCAAAAATCCAAAATTTTGTTAGAGACCCCAAGTCAGCGGACTGTTTCTCCACAGTCGCGGTTCACTGGTCGGACATCGGCAATGGCAGAGACACCCACGACTTCTGTTGCGGCATGCGGCGGTGGCTGCTTGAGATTGATCGTTGTCGCAGGTTTTGTTTGGCGACGGACAGCTGAAATACGACAGCGCTGGGCGAGGGCGAACAAAGTTCGTCTCTCTGTTCTTCGTTGACAGACGGCAGCGGCGAGTGGACAGACGGCGGCGACGAACAGAACTGCGGGCGACAGTCGGCGGCGAGCGACGACTCCTCTTCGCTTTCCTCTTCTTCTTCGCAGATAATAGAGGTGAAATCTTCCTCTCTGCAGGGAGAGGCGACGCAATAGGGAAACTCTTTTCCCTTTAGTTTTTTTTAATTCTTTTTCAAATTTACAATTTTTCTCACAAAAATTGTAAACTCTAACTTCATTCTATCCCAAAAACTCTAACTCCACTCTGATATCAATTGTTGAAAATTGATTTAGAGAATTTTACCTAGACTCTCATATCAATTGTTGAGAATTAGTATAAAGAATCTGACCTGGGCTCTGATACCAATTGTTGAGAATTGATATAGAGAAGTTCAACCTTAGCTTTAATATCAATTATTGAGAACTGAACGAAAAACAGAAAAAAAAAAAAAAAACAGCGGAAGCAGAGACACCAAGATTTAGGTCGAAAACTCTAATAGGGAAAAAATACGGGCAGATGAGAAATCACTAATTTGGAAATCAAGATACAATGAGTTTTGCGACTCAAATATCAATATATAAAAAAATTAAATAACCCTAATATTATATATGAGTTTGACTCGGCTTAACTAAAATTTGGGTCACACCCAAACTCTAACAGAGTAATCTACTAAGGCCAAGAAACTAAAATGAGAAATAGCAGGTGAGAGTATTTTTTAAATTAAGCACTTTCTACTCTCTTTTTCACTTAGTGTCAAGCATATATTCTAGACTAGTGTGTTTTTGAAGTAGAAGTTGTATAAGCAAATCAACATAAATTTGATATTATTGATATTTGGACTTGTACTTTCATATCTCAAAAAGCTCTTTTTATCAGTGTCTTCAAATAAAGAGCTTCAGTGAATTCTTATTCCACATATTTCTATTAACTTAACAACTCTCTCTGCTGTTAGTACAATTTTTAGGCAGTCTTGGACGAAAACTATGACAGGGAGAAGACTGATATAACATCCTGTCCTTGCAATTAATCCTATGTCCAACAACAGATTAAACTACAAAAGCACAACAACAACGAAAATTTGAAGAACAAATTAGTGAATTTATTAGATAAGTTATTCATTCATTCATGTTATTTCTTTATTAGATAAGTTGACTTTTCTTTTTGAATAAAACAACCAGTGAACTTCAATTGTAAGAATTCTTATCTTTATCATGTTAAGTTGGTATAAATAGATGATAATTTTGTTGACCATAAAACTTCATCTTGGATCAATATTTGACAGTTGATGCTACTGTCTAATTATTTTTATTTCATGTCCATTTTATTGATTATTAATTTAGTTTAATGATTAATTTATAATAATGAAGGAGAAAAGACTCATAATTTTAACTAAATTTGACCTTGATAAAGCCTAGTATGTGAAATGTAAGAATAGATCTCTTTATTTTAAGTTTGGTCAATTCATTAGATTTAGTAATTTTAATGTATTACTTTATGTCTAAACAATCCTTTTAGATTTATCATTACATAGCTAAATTAAATAAATGACTATGATTATTAAGAAAAGTCAATTCTAATCTCCCATATAAAAGATCATATAATTTTGGTTGATTTAAATTGTTTAAAATATATGATATTTAGGAAAAAAAGATATTTAATATTTAGGCTTTAACTTTTAAAACATAAAACTTGGTAATGTATACAGTTAATTTACACAAGCACATATTTTGCGTATTGAGATTATTTCTCATTAGTTGTTTTTATTTGAGAAACAACTTATGTTGATCAAGAATCTTTAAAGAAAAAAGCAAATATGTAAAAGAAAAGTATAGTTGTGTGAAAAGAATAAATCTAATTTCTTGTTTAATTTTAATAAATAAATTTCATTTAGTAACATTTAAAATATAATACTTATTTAAATTTTTTTAGCTATTAAATAAATTATGTTTTAATTAATAAAGATTAAGTACGTGTTTTGTATATTATTTTATCAAATCACTGAGTGTATAAACTTGTGAAGGCTATATGTATTCTCATTTACATAAGAATACATAATTGCATAATTGAGTTAAAGAGATCTAACCCATATCTAACTCAATCAGTCCTGTCGACCCAGATATTTATGAAATCAGACTGCTCTTGACCATCAATTTCCATTTCTTCTCTTTCCACGAAGAGCCCCCAATGCTTCTCTTTATCTCTCTTCTCTGCTCCAAACCAATTTCAGGATGATCTCAAATGGCATGTGGAGAAATTATGGGATTTCTTCTTCTAGTTACACTTCATTCGCCAATCTTTTCTTTCTTTCTGAGTTTTATTTTCTGAATTTCTTCCGAGCATTCCTCGCTGAGACTCCAACTCAACTTCAACATTGACGAAGAGAGATGGAGATTTCCTATCCACGGCATCCTCATCCCCTCGCTCTGCACAAGCCCATAGACCATGAAAATTATGAACTTGACTGCTCTCTCTGTGAGAAAAGATTGGACGGGAACCCTTTCTATGCCTGTGTTGATTGCGCGTTTTATATTCACAAGTCCTGTGCTAATCTTCCAGTTGAGATCGAGCATCATTTGCATCAACCACACCCTCTTTCATTATGCCTTGGAAGCTCCTTTGCTTGTGATTCTTGCCATAAGAAATTCAAAAATGAGTTATCCTTCCGCTGCTCTGCTTGCCTATTCGACCTCGATGTAAAATGTGCATTAATGTCGGACATCGACACGGAAGAGAAAGAATCCATCCGACACTTCACTCATCAACACTCATTGACAATTTGCAGCAAAGATGGTGATACTCCTTTGAATTGCTTTGCCTGCAAGCAAACATCCTCTGATTTGTTCTATGGTTGCACTACCTGTGACTATTTTCTTCACAAATCTTGTTCTGAGCTTCCAACTCACGTTTTGCACGCCATGCATCTGCTCCACGCTCTTAGTCTCATAGTAAAGTATGGTAAGTGCGATTGCTGCGCAGTTTACAATTACACCTGGAAATATTATTGTAGCATTTGTGATGTTAAGTTGGATGTATCGTGTTTGATGGAATACGCTAAAGAAGCTCAAAATTCAGAAAGACCATGCTTTTTGTGTGGCAAACAACATTTGGATTCAGCTTCATGCGTCAACTCTGTATACTTCATCAACCAATCATGTATCCAATTGCCTGAAGAGATCCAACACAAATTTCATTCTCACAAGCCTCTTCTATTGTTAGCCGCAAAAGGTTTTTCGTGTGATTCATGTCACAAATGGTTCTCTAGTCAATCAAGTTATGGTTGTGAGGAGTGCAACTTCCATATGGATGTGAAATGTAGTCTAATGCCAAGTATTCAAGATGACAAGAGGGAGGAGTCCATTCAGCTACACATTCCTCCTCATTTTAACCATCAACATCCACTACAACTAATGAGAGAGGTATATGACATCAATTGCTCTGCTTGCCAAACAACTAAGCTACCTCCTATTTATGGCTGCCTTAAATGTGAATATTTTCTTCATCACTCTTGCCTTGAACTTCCAGCTCAGATCCAACACGCTCTCCATGACAGCCATGTGTTGACCCTACAACCTCTTGGTGATCTTTTTTGTCAAATCTGTGGCAGAAAATACAATGGCTTTTCTTTTGGATGCTTTCAATGTCGTTTCTTTATTGGGATTGAATGTGTTTTTGAGCTTCGACACACATTAGTAGCTCATAAATATCATCATCATCTTTTGCGCTTGGTTGAAAAATCACACTGGAATACATGTAATTCTGAAGACACATTTTGTCAATTTTTTAAAGAGACAAGTGAAATTGAACTCGCTAAATCAATCTCACTAAGATGCGTCGAATGTGACTACAATCTTCATCTTTTATGTGGTCCTTTGCCTTGCACCATCAAAGACAAAAACCATCTTCATGTTTTGACACTAGTGGATTCCATGGTTGAAGATGATTCCGACGAACATTATTGTGATATATGTGAGGAGATAAGAAATCCCAGATTATGTGTCTATTTTTGCGAAGATTGTAAATTTATTTCTCATGTTCACTGCGTAATATCCGAGGTATTGTTTTAGTATTCAATTACTTCTCGTTATCTATTAGTTTAATTTCAAATTTTGTTTTATCAGAAGTAGTTTGATTTTTTTTTTGGTGATTTGGTAGATTATAAATGCATTGAAGAAAAGCTCCGAGAAAGTTGAGTTGAGAATTGTGAGGGACATGAATGAAGGCAACACAAGCGAGTCAAGTAATGACTTAATTAGACTGCATTTGACTTTAGTGGATCTACTCAAGTCTTTAAGTGCAAATGAAGTGTTTATGTTGGAAGCGCATTTTCCTTGTGCAAAGCTTTTTAATGCGCTTCCACATCTGTACGGAACTAGAGGCAGGGGTTCAAAATATGATGACCGTAGTTCTGAAAATGATTGCAATGACATTATTGAACTTTCAAGGTACAATGATCATATCTTCTTCTATTTTTTGGAAGGAGTTAACTGTTTTAAACCAACTTTCAAATATCATATTCAACCGAATGAATATGGCCTGCAAGTAGTTGGAGTACAAGGTTACAGGGTAACTTCTAATTTTGCCTCTCTCTTTAGGGCTTTATTAACCAAACACGGGGACTTTGCCCCTAGGTCTGAAAGTAAGAAAAATATCTTGTTTTTTCCACTTTATTTTCTTTGTCGTGTATTGAGTGACATGCGTGGAACCTGCATTGCGGACATTACTAAGAAGCGCCTCTTCACATGGCTTTACTACCTAGACGGTGTGGGAAGATTTGGTTTTGACTTACAATTTGTGGAACCTCTTCTAGAAAGAGTTAAGAGATGTTACTATGGTCTTCAAGCAATGAAATTTGAAGACGAAGCTCATGAAAGATTTGAACGAGAGATTGTTAACCTCAAGCAAAAGATTTCAGATTTGGAATGGCGTCAAAAGGAACACCGACCTGGTAAGATAACAGAGAAATCGTCTCACATGAAGAATATCATCTCTGATGCAAAGAAACAAAAATGGAAACTACTAGACGAAGGTATTGTTTAAATTTAGCACTTTCCACTCTCTTTTTCGCTGCTGCGATTTAAGCATATTTTGTAAATTTATGTTTGTTTTACGCATAAGTTGTATCAGCAAATCAGCATAAATTAGATATTATTTTATACCTGGGCTTCTTATAACTCAAATGCTCTTTTTTCAGTTTCTTAAAATAAAAATTTTCATTGAATTCTTATTCTACATATTTATATTGACTCAACAACCCTTTTGTTCATGTAGTATAATTTGTAGGCTATGGTCCATAGGAACTACCACGAGAAGAGGAAAATACAATTTTATCATGAACTTAAGAAATATTAGATGACTTATTTTTGTTTCTGAATAAAACAATCATTGAACTTTCAATCGTAAGTCAGTCTTTTATTATTGTCCCCATAATGCACTCTTAAAAGTCATTATCTTCATGATAGATGGTTACAATACATGCATAAAAAATATATCTCAGATTAATCATAATTGGTCATTATTCTCAACGAAGGTTTTTTAGCATCTAGTTTGTGTGCATTTCTTATCTTTATAATGTCAACTTCGTATAGATAGATGATGTTGTCTTTAAAACTTCATCTTCGTTCAATATTTGATTGTCATATGTACCGATTAATTGATTATTTTTTTTTCCCAATGTTTAAAATTTGGCATCCAGATGAAAGTCATATGATTGATTCATGTTTGATATGTCGTCCATAACTTGAAATATTTTTTCATCAACTTCAAACCATATTACACTTTCTCTAGGATTAGCCTTTAGATTAAGGGCATCCCCATAATTGAATTCACAGAATTATTTTAAATTCATGCATATTACATTTAAGATTAAATTTTTTTAAAAAAATAGAGAAAAAAAGAAGGAATAAAGAAATCATGAGATTATCTATTTTTTTGTAAAAATATTTCTATAGCAAATTACAACTTAAATATTTGAGAACAGATTAACATTTTCAAATAATTTTAAAGCACTCACTTATATTATGTAAAAAATCATCATTGAATTAAGTTTTCATACTTGTAAAACTAATTATGGTTGCATATTAATATCATATAATAATGTAAATGACTATTACTAATAAAATATATACTTTATCATAATTTCTCAAATAAATTACTAAGTGTTAGAGGAGCAAGTAGGGTCCAACTTGCTAAGTTATAATTTCTCAAATATACTTTATCTCTTAACTCATTCTAAGAGAGAACAAAACGAGTCTTGGTCAAGAAAGCCTCCACTATAGTCTCTGGAAAACTATTCGAACGACTACAGTTCTTAGACCAGTATTTTTGACAACCTACGCATAGGTTTATATTAACATTGAAACACACATAAATAAGGCTCATTTAGATACTTCAATAAACAGTCTTTGAACTAAGAGAACGAATATATCACAAGATCAATTTAGGAAATGCGAACCAAAATCTCAATCCAAACTAACGAGTTTCAAACAAAATAGAACAAGCTCAGAAATCCAAAAAGAACTGAGCTTTGAAAATGTAATATCCCGACTTTTTATATCAGAATTTAGTAAGAATATTTGGAAAGAAATTGGAGATTTTTGGATTAATTGGATTATTATCGGGGTATTACCAATGACGTATTTGTAATATTATAAATTATGAAAATTTGTTGGATTTGTTTGAATTGAGGATTTTGTGAATAATTAATTGGAGATTAAGTAAAGATTAATTGGGGAATTAGAAATAAAAGGAAATAAATGGAGTTGAAGGGAAAGTGAACCAGTACATATTTTTGTGGGTTTATTCCGGTTTAGGAATTAAAAAGAGGGAGATTTTCCTTGGCTTTTGGCCAGTTCCGCGAAAGAGAAAGAACAGAGGAGAGAGGGCCGATGAGGAGAAAGGAAACTGAGAGACCTGAGACGACAGTCGGGAGATCATGAGCGACGACAAGCGAAAGCGGATAATGAACAATAAATGAACGGATAATGAACAATAAATAAACGATTAATGAACCATAACTAGATGAATAATGAAAAATAAAAGGTAAAGAAAAGAATTGATAAATAAACAAATAATAAGTAAATTAAAGAAAAGAAAAAGGCAACAATATAACGCGAGGCTATTTAAGCCTGTGTGGCACGACCGCTAGAGAGCTTTCGGATTATGTTATTGTCACTAGCAAGCTTTCGGATTATGTCATTACTGCTCATATATGTTGCAAGATCCCTAGATTATGTTAGGACAGTCCTTGGATCATGCCGGGACATAATGGCCAATGATTAGCAGACTTTCGGATTATGCTATCGCTGCTATATCGGAGGTAAAAGACGAAAATGATGAATAGAATGTAAAAGACGAAAACAATGAATAAAACGTAAAAGACTAATGAAAATGATGATTAAAACGTAAAAGATAAAAAGATAAGAAAAAGAAGAGAACTTAAACTCATACGATTTTAAAGATGCACAGCATGAGCATATAGTAGCATGATTGGTATTATCACTTACTGAGCATTAGGCTCATAGCTTACGACTTGCGGTGTAGGAAAAATGACAAACAGATTTAGGAGCAGTTGATGAAGAATTTGCACGGGCGAGACTTATAGCTTGTCTGGCTAACGAAGGTAAGAAGAATAACGGGTATGTAAAACGCAAAGGAACATTTTAATTAATTGTTTTTAAATGAAATATTTACACTTCGGCTAAGTTTTCAAAGAAAATTAATTTACGCTTCCGCTATATGTTAAATAAAATATTTTATAACGCTTCCGCAATAAAAAATTTTATTAGTTAGATTTTCACAACAAGTTTAACAAAAGGGTTAGTAGCGGTTTGATTTTAGTGTCGCACTCTGATATTATTTTAAAGAAGAGATTTTATAAAAATTTTCAGAGTTTTAAATTTGACGCATTTTAAAAAATGGGTTTTTGAAAAAAGTCAAGTCGTTACAAAAAAACATTTTGGGCAAAAGATTTAAAGTTAGACTCACACAAGATCACACGAAGAGACATTGCAAAAAGGATCGCAAACTCAAGCTTTTGGTTCGAATTCCAAACCACACTGGCCCACACACAAGAAAGAACCCAGACGAGTTCATAGCTTGTAATCCAAAACAATTTCACTTAATGATCCATGGGGTACACCTAACACTCTTGTATAGAGAAAAAGCGGAGCCATCATCCAATAGACAACCCCCAGATACCTTCCTAGCATTCTCTTCACTTATTTAAAAACTTAACTAGGTGCTGAACAATTCCATGCACAGTAGACACACGATCGAAACATTACACTATTAATTTCTCAAGTGATCACTCCTAGGAAAAGTAGAATCTTGCTCTGATACCATTTAATTCTATCACGGCCCAAAGGGGGGCCTAACAGAATCGCCAGATCAGGCGACCAGATTCTCGTATAGAACTTGGTTGCCCAGCCCAAGGCGTATTAGAAATGTGAAAGACTCAATGAGAATTTAAGTCCAACCCAAATCACATGGGTTGGATCCACAGAGTGATCAACATGAGTATATAGTATAAAAATAAACAAGGAAGTTATTGTGCAGGAATTTAAAACAAACAACACCAACAAATCTCAAACATACCAATAACGGAGGGATTGAATCGATAATCATCCATGGAGGACACTAGCATCGTTCCACAACAACACGTGCAAATCTAGTGCACAAAACTCACACTCTAACTTGGGGAAAAATATAGTCTAAGGGGTGAGTGACAAGGTCAGTAAGGAAATCAATACTAAATGCAATGCATAAAAATAGTTTTTCTAATATCTTTTGAAAAACCATATCATATTTCTCATTTTATCGTACATAGCTTTTTAAATGAAAACTCTTCATCAGTTTATTGAATTGGCTCATGGCCCTCAATGTGGCTTCGTCAAAACTCGCTGGATACATAAACAACTATATCATAAAATATGCCAACATCGTTTTCCGTACGAAAACGTCATCAGTGAAAAAGAATGTTCACTTAAGGACTCGCTCAATACATACCATAGAAAGATAGTCATCTGTCAATAGCAACACCTCATGAGTCTAAAGAAAATGTATTTGTAGTCTAAAACCCAAACAGCAACACCATACGTATATTTAACAATAAGATGAATAAATACCATGATCAGGTTTAAGGATTCGAAACCTAAGGACACAACACAATCAGCTGCCCTATTACCCATTTCACACGTACAAACAATCTACCTTCACGCAACAGAAAGTTTCAAGGGGATAGCCTCATGATGATTTGATACCCAGACTCTCCAAAGCATCAAGAGGATTCATCCACCCAAATAAATAGATAATCAAACCATCAGAATACCATGTACGATAAATTAAATTTGAGAAAACATATGTACATATAAGTAAAAATAGACGTGTTGTCAAACAGTCCCCTTCAGATTTTCATATGTGGCAACCCACAAAATAATAGTTTGAAAACGATGATGCAATGCAATGCATAAAGTATAAAAATCTCTACCTCAAAGGCGACCACGATACCTTTACCCACTAGCCAACAGCACGCGATATCATAAATAAAGGTCATATCACAAACATCTCCAGAACCTATAATAAGGCCGATGTCAAAATCCCAACAATCACACAAGGGATAACAGAAAAGTCTCAAATAAGACTCGAGTTTCAAAACGGTTTCTAGGGACAACCACGACTCCTAAACTAGAAACCAAACTAGGAATACAAGAAATATCCAAAAGCGGAACAAACGTCAACTGCGTCTCGACAAAACTAAGGTCAACCGGGACCTCGCAGTCTCGACAAATCTTAACAACAATTTATCAACCGAGACCATTTAATGTTGATTGTTAACCGGGATTTTATAACGGTCGAAACAAACCAGTCGATGTGATTGACTATAACAAACCTGGGACAAGATCGGGACAATCTTCTCATTTTACATCTGACGTGAATAGTAATTGGTGAATAGTATTTTCTTGTATGAATAGTAATTTTGGTGAATAGTACTGCTAACATGAATAGTAATTCTTGCATGAATAATAACTTTGACATGATTAGTACTTAACATGAATAGTGCCAACGCCGCGATGATTAGTGTTGTACCATTCTGACGAAAAAAAAAAACTTCAATTCCACTCGATTTTGATTTCTAACCACAAATAACATTACATGAACTTATATCATATCAATATATACCTGAATTTTCTCTCGGATTCAAGTTTCCAATCTCAAATCCAAAGTCAAAATTTTTCAAAACTTTAAACTTAAAAACGGACTGGAAAAACTTACCAATTTGGAAAGCACTTTCACAAATGTTACTTACGTGAACGACGAGAATGCAGATATATCGTCAAAAGTTGAAATCGTCATGGTCTGACTCCCTCCCATGTCTCTCCGTAATTCCCCTTAGTGCCATTTGCAAAGACAGAAGAAAATTATATTCTTTATCTTTTTTTAAAAAAAATATTTTATTATATATATATATATATATATTAATTAAATTAAAAATCTAATATAAAATCTTACTCGGACAAAAAATTAATAAAAATAATAATTTTTAATTAAAATAATTTATCAAAAATATTTTGAAAATTTAATTATAGTTTAATAAAATTTAATTTAACCATTTTTTATTATTTGACCAAGACAAAAAATTAATAAAAATAATAATTTTTAATTAAAATAATTTATCAAAAATATTTTGAAAATTTAATTATAGTTTAATAAAATTTAATTTAACCATTTTTTATTATTTGACCAAAAAATTACACGTAGTCGCTATGCGACAAAATGAGTCAACATTTCAACGTTTGGCCAAAAATTTAAAAAACAATTTACATATGAAATCTTAAAATCATTTAAAATCACTAATTTTACACTATTTATAAATTAATTGATTAAAAGTTATCCAATGTTAAAAATTTGGCATCCAAATAGAAGTCACGTGATTGGTTCATGTTTGATTCGTCATCCAAAACTTCGAAATATTTCTTATAAACTTCAAATCATATTTCAATTTCTCTTAGTTTAATCTTTTTCTATTAACTACATTCGCGTAATTGAATTTACTAAATTATTAAATTCATGCATATTATATTTAAGATTAAATATTTGAAAAAAAAAGAGATAAAAAGTGGGGAAAAAAAAGAAAAATGCCTAAAATCTTGAGGTTATGTACTCTCTTTTGTAAAAATATTTCTATAGCTAATTACAACTTAAATTTATTTAAACTGACTTCTTTTTTGTGAATGCAAAATGGATGTTATTGACGTATGTATTGCAACTGCTTGACTTTTCAATCATCATTGTAATGCTAATAATCATATATAATTATATTAGTTAATGTTCACAATAATTAAGTTTACCAATTAATTCATAATGATGAACCCAAAAAGACTTGTGACTCGAATCAAATTTGATGTTAATTCTGTAGTTTGATTTATTCAATCAATTTAATAATTTTACTACATTATTTTACGTTGAGTCAATCATTTAAGTTTTATCATTGCATAGCTAAATTAAATAAATGACTATGATTATTGACAAAAACTCAATTCTAATTTCACATACAAAAGATAATATAATTTTGATTGATTTAAATTGTTTAAAATTATGGCATTTAAGAAAAAATATTTGAGAATGGAGAATTGTAACCATTTTCAATAATTTTAAGTTCACGCTTATATTGTGCAAAAATCATCATTAAATTAAGTGTTCATGCTTGTAAAACTAATTATGGTTGTGTATTAATATCATAGAATAATGTAATTTGACTGTCACTAATCAAATACATACTGTATCATACATTCTCAAATAAATTAATAGGGAAGTGGTATAGGAGCAAGTATAGTCAAGTTTAGAGGATTGCAGTTCATTGAACTAACAAGCTGAGTTATGCTTGATTGTGTTAGTTAAACAAGCAAAATGACAGTACTACTCAATTGGAGGTTTTTTTTTTTGTTGAACAAGCTACTTGACCAAACTCAAGTAAAGTTTTACCATATCTTAAAAAATGACTACAAATGTCACAAATGATTAGTTAGATATATTATGAAATTTAAATTGACTTAAATGTAAAATTAGGTTAGGATATTAATAATGTCCGATGTGGCTATATCTGATGGGCCGAGCTGTAAATTTTCATTTTGAAAGACGATGGTGACGACTATTGAGAGGGGAGTGAACACAATTTGTGGCACTTCTGTTGAAGCAGCCAAAAACAAGCAATATGGGCACATCAATTTCCAACAATTCACTAAGGACTACATGGTAAGTTGCATTTAAACCCTCTCTCTCCTTTATTTAGAACCGCCGTCGGTAAAACTTTAAGTATCAAACTTAACGACCTAGATTTGGACTCAATGGTTACAAATTGAGATTAAGAGGTTCTGCAGATTATATCGCTTTCTTGATTCGAGCCCTGGCAAAATAGGTTTTCCCCGTTGTTCAACTTGCTTTCCTTTGCCTGTCTCTGCCCTAGAATAACTCGCACAGCAGATGGGGCCTACGTAGTGTCTTGTCCATTACTTTTTCTCTTTCCAAAAAGAATCCCCGTTGCTTTTCTTTCTCTGTAAAGCAATTTCATGAAGACTTCAAATGGCAGATGGGGCCAAGTAGTCGGCAAGTTGTGGGATTTCCTCTTCTATTTACCCTTCATTTGCCAATGTTTTCTGTTTGTTTGAGTTTTATTTTGTGAATTTCTTGCTAGCATTCCTCGCTGAGACTTGGATTCACCTTCGACATTGATGACGAATGGAGATTCGACATCCAAGGCATCCTTATCCCCTCGCTCTGAACAAGCTCATAGGCCATGAACATTATGAACTTCTTCACTGCTCTATCTGTGAGAAAAAGATTGGACGGAAACCCTTTCTATGCTTGTGTTGATCTATGCAATTATTGCATACATTTTCGTAACACTTGGAAATATTATTATGAATAAAACAACTAGTGAACTTTCAATTGTAAGAATTCTTATCTTTATCATGTTAAGTTGGTATAAACAGATGATAATTTTGTTGACCATAAAACTTCATCTTGGATCAATATTTGACAGTTGATGCTACTGTCTAATTATTTTTATTTTATGTCCCTTTTATTGATTATTTGATTATTAATTCAGTTTAATGATTAATTTATATTAATAATGAGAAAAGACTAATAATTTTAACTAAATTTGACCTTGGTAAAGTGTATTATGTGAAATATGAGAATAGATCTCTTTATTTTATGTTTGGTCAATTCATTTCTTTAAGTAATTTTAAATACATACTGTATCATACATTCTTAAATCATCATTAATTTACATAAACACATATTTTGCTTATTGAGATTATTTTTCATTAGTTGTTTTGTGATATAAATGAATTTTTATCTAAGAAACTACTAATGTTGATCAAGAATCTTTAAAAAAAAAAAAAAACAAATAAGAGAAGAAGTCATAGTGGTGTGAGGAGAATAAATATAATTTTTTTGTATAGTTTTAATATTACTTTTAATAAATAAATTCTATTTTGTAACATTTAAAAATACTACTTATTTAAATTTGTTAGCAATTAAATAAATTATGTTTTAATGTTTTAATTAATTTGATTGAAAAATAAATTTTTAACGATTAAGTATTTTAATTTTATTGATGGCAATTAAATTTTATTAAACGAACTGTGAAGAACTATGAACTCATATCCAGAACCGATGACCAGAACCGAACCCAATTAAAATTATTTTATGGAACCAAACCCAGAATCGACCTCGATTTCGAATCCAGTTTAGGTTCTGATCTGTTACTGCCCACCCCTACGCGTTTCTCCATTTATCAATCTTACACCCACCACCAATGTCATCTGCACATAAAAACAACTAACATGATTTAACTTTTTCTTCTTCTTTATACGGCACTAAAGAGATCTATCCCATATCAAACTCAATCAGTCCTGTCTGCCTCCCAATAAATAACCCCAGATATCTATGATATCAGACTGCTCTTGACCATTCATTTCCATTTCTTCTCTCTTTCCATAAAAACCTTTACCTTTTCTTCTTATATTTACACTTAATTCGCCAATGTTTTCTTTCTTTCTGAGTTTTATTTTCTGAATTTCTTCCGAGCATTCCTCGCCGAGACTCGAACTTAACTTCAACATTGACGAAGAAAGATGGAGATTTCCTATCCACGGCATCCTCATCCCCTCGCTCTGGACAAGCTCATAGGCCATGAAGATGATAAACTTCTTCACTGCTCTCTCTGTAAACAAGGATTGGACGGGAACCCTGTCTATGCTTGTGTTGATTGCAAATTTTATATTCACAAATCATGTGCTAATCTTCCAGTTGAGATCGAGCATCCTTTTCATCAACCGCACCCTCTTTCATTACGTTTTGGAGGTCACTTTGGTTGTGATTCTTGCCATAAGTTATTCATAGAAGAGTTAAGCTTCAGGTGCTCTGCTTGCGATTTCGACCTCGATGTAAAATGTGCATTAATGTCGGACATCGACACTGAAGAGAAAGAATCCATCCGACATTTCACTCATCAACACCCATTGACAATTTGCAGCAAAGATGGTGATACTCCTTTGAATTGCTTTGCCTGCAAGAAAACATCCTCTGATTTGATCTATGGTTGCACTCCCTGTGAGTATTTTCTTCACAAATCTTGTTCAGAGATTTGTACACACGTTTTGCACGCCATGCATCCACAGCACGCTCTTAATGTGAGAGTATGGAACGATTGGACGTATTTTTGCAGCATTTGTTATTTTAAGTTGGATGTATCGTGTTTGATTGAATCCGCTAAAGATGCTCCAAATTCAGAAAGACCTTGCTTTTTGTGTGGCAAACAACATTTGGATTCATGCATCGACTCGGTGTACTTCATCAACCAATCATGTATCCAATTGCCTGAAGAGATCGAACACAAATTTCATTCACACAAGCCTCTTCAACTGTTAGTTGCTAAAGATTTTTGGTGTGATTCATGTCACAAATGGTTTCCTAGTCAATCATGTTATGGTTGTGAGGAGTGCGACTTCCAAATGGATGTGAAATGTAGTCTAATGCCAAGTATTCAAGATGACAAGAGCGAGGAGTCCATTCAGTTACACATTCCTCCTCATTTTAACCATCAACATCCACTACAACTAATGAGAGAGGTATATGACATCAAGTGCTCTGCTTGCCAAACAACTAAGCTATCTCCTATTTATGGCTGCCTTAAATGTGAATATTTTCTTCATCACTCTTGCCTTGAACTTACAGCTCAGATCGAACACCCTCTCCATGGCAGCCATGTGTTGACCGTACAACCTCTTTGCGATTTTTTTTGTCAAATATGTGGCAGAAAATACAGTGGCTTTTCTTTTGGATGCATTCAATGTCGTTTCTTTATCGATATTGAATGTGTTTTTGAGCTTCAACCCACGTTAATAGCTCATAAATATCATCCTCATCTTTTGTGTTTGGTTGAAAAATCACACTGGAATACATGTAATTCTAATTCTGATAACACATTTTGTCATTTCTCTAAAAATTCAAGTGAATTCGAGTGCACTAAATCATACTCGCTACGATGCGTAGAATGTGACTACAATTTTCATCTTTTATGTGGTCCTTTGCCTTGCACCATCAAACACAAAAGTCATCTTCATGTTTTGACACTAGAGGATTTCATGGTCGAGGATGATTCTGACGAATATTATTGTGATATATGCGAGGAGATAAGAAATCCCAGATTATGTGTCTACTATTGTCAAGATTGTCAATTTATTGCTCATGTTCATTGTGTAATATCCGAGGTATTATTTTAGCTTTCAACTATTTCTTACTATCTATTTGTCTGAGTTCAAATATCGTGTCATTATAAATAGTTTGTTTTCTTGTTATCTTGTAGATTATAAATTCAATGAAGAAAAGACTCGAGAAAGTTGAGCTGAGAATTGTGAGGGACTTGAATCTTAAAGGCAACACGGACCTGCTAGATAACGTTGGAACAAGAGAGAAATTGACATTAATGGATCTTCTCAAGTCTTTAAGTGCAGATGAACTGTTTGAGTTGGAAGTCATTTTTCCTCGTGCAAAACTTTTTGAAAGAGATAAAAATGTAAGGTTGTTTTTAGGAGATGAAGATCTAAGGGAGACGCTAGAACACAAATCAAGTTCTGAAGATGATGCAATTGACATTATGGAAGAGCTTTCTTTGTACAATGATGATTTCTTGCTCGACATTGAGAAAAGATTAGAATATTTTAAACTGGACACAAAATATCATATTCAACCCGATGAATGTGAACTGCCAATAGTTGAAGTCAAAGGTTACAAGATCACTTCTAATTTTGCCTCTCTTTTAGAGCTTTATTGGTGAAATACAGTTACTTTGACAATAATTTTAGACATGTGAGCAATACCCAGTCCATTTCGCTTTATTTTCTTTGTCGTGTATTGAGTGACATGTGTAGAACACACATTGCCGACATTACTGCGAAGCAGCTCTACTCTTGGTTTTACTACTAAGACCATATAAGCAAATTTTCTTTTGACTTAAGTTTTGTGGGACCTTTACTAGAAAGGGTTATAAGATGTTACTTTGGTCTTCGGGCATTGAAATTTGAGAATGAAGCTCCTGGCAGATTGGATTGTGAGATTGTGAATGTTGAGAAAAAGATTTTTGAGCTGAAAATTAAAAGAGAAGAACTGAAAGAGTATCGGCAACAACACAAGCCTGGTAAGATAGCAGAGGAATCGGCAGTCATGAGGGAGTTATTCATTGAGGCCAAAAAACTAAAATGGGAAATAGCAGGTATGGGTATTTTGTAAAGTAAGCACTTTCTACTCTTTTTTTCATTTCGTTTTAAGCATATATTCTAGACTTATGTGCGTTTGATATTATTAATACTTAGGACTGGTACTTTTATATCTCGAAAAGCTCTTCCTATGAGTTTCTTCAAATAAAGAGGTTTATTGAATCCTTATTCCACATGTTTCTATTAGCTTAACAACTCTCTCTGCTGCATAGTACAATTGTTAGGCAGTCTTGGACAGAACTACGACTGGAAGCAGACTGACACACTCTGCGCTGCGCTTGCAGTTAATCCGAAGACCAAGAACAAAATAAACTTAAAAAGCACAACAACAAAGAACAAAGGGGACAGACTTTGGAGAGAACTTTCCTCTCCCAAACTGATTTCCCATCAAAATTCCAGGCACCTCTAATTTCCCAAACACCCAACTGAGTCAGCAACAATAATTATCCCATAAAAATCCGCTCCACAAACAATAATAATAAATAAATAAACTATAATAAAAACATAAATAATAATTAACGTATCTTCATGGCTCATTTTCCTTCTATTCTGCCTTGCGTACCGGAAATTACAACAGTGGGTACTGACCAATAGCCTCCCTCCCAAAGTTTCACTTTGTTCTGAAGGTGGAATTGGGGAAATGGATGATTGATATCATCAAAATTCTCTCAAGTTGCATCATCGGCTAAAAGTCCCTTGCACAAAATCAGAACTTCCAGTCCATCAAAATTTTCGTTCATACATTGTCGAACCCCTTGTAAGGCCTCAGGTTCGACCTTCAATTAATTGTCAGTTGTGAGTAAAAGGAGGGAGAAGTGATGTAGTTAAGTGAGTCCTGATCCCCTTCTGAAGTTGCGAGACATGAAAAACAAGATGAATTGAATATCCAAGTGAAAGATTGAATATATAAGCCACTGAGCCCACATTTGCTATTACTGGAAACAGTTCATAGAATCGAGGACTAAGTTTCTCATTCCGTCATCGATCTAGGTATCTCTAATGATAAGGCTACAACTTAAGATAAACAAGATCATTTAGTTCAAAATTTACATCAAGACGGTGACTATTTGCCACTTTCTTCATCTTGAATTGGGTCTAATTTAAAGAGTCAATTGAGGATACTGGATTAGTGCCTGACTGTGAGATCATGACTTGTAATAAGAATGCCATCCTAACATATTAATAAAGTTGTGAAGGGTTTTCCTTTCTGACATGTGAACAACGAGTAGTTTGCTTTGAATTGAACAAAACCAGTTATTTGAAAGGTTGTAGAGAACTTAGCAAACCATTAACAAGATGTTTGTGTTAAGCCATATAATGTTTTGTTGAGGCAATACAGGGTGGTTCTCCCCTGTCGCTGAAAACAAGAGGTTGAGACATATATTTCTTCATGAAGAAATACATTATGAACATCCAGTTGGTGAAGAGACCAATTTTTTGCATATGCTAATGCCAATAAACAACAAGCAGTTGTCATTGTAATCAATATCTTCCTATTGTGTGTAGCCTTTTGCCACTAAACAAGCTCTATTTAATGGTACCATTTGAGTTATGCTTGTTTTTAAACTCAACAACAGCTAATAGGTTTCTTTCCAACCAATTCATAATGGACTGCTTCTTGCCAAAGAGAATGAGAAGCTGCTTTGGTATATGAGGTAGGAGCAAAATCTTGACTTAAAGTAGCAATAAAAGATCAATGTTTTTGTGAGTAACGATGATAAGAGAGAAAATTGCAAAGGGGATATTGAGCACCTTTTGATGAACAAGATGACAAAGGCGACAGTAGTTGGGGAGAAGCCACTTGATGGAAAACATAATCACATAAAGTTGTCGGAGGAACATGAGGCCATTGTGCACAACGTAAAATAGGTGAAGAAGGAAGAGTAGGTGGAACACGAATCAGAGGAGGATTCGATAAAAATGTATCAAAACAGAATCCATTAAAACTTATATTTTGAAGCTTAAATTATAAAAATGTCTCTATAGTTCGAGTGTTATTCCCTTTGGTCTAATTAATGCCATGGAATTTCAAATTAGCTTCAAACATGTGATTGTGTTCATCATCAAAAACTATTTTATGCTTGATCAGAATAAAAAATAGATAGTTATCTCAAAAATAATTTTAAATTACTAGTTCCAAAATGAAATCATAAAAAAAATCTATGATAATTGTAATTAAATAAAAATATATATGGAGTGCAGTGAAATAAGAGGTGATCATCTTAATGAGACAAAAAGACCAATTAGAACCAAAAAAAAAAAAAACGATAATCCAAATTTGAGAGACAATATGCCCTTTTTTAACTTCTAATAACGTATAATTAGTTTAGAAGAGAAAGAATAATTTAAGTATAGCTTAATTTTTTTTTTCCAAACAGACTAAATTCTAAATAACCTAATATTATAGAATTGAGAAATATAAAATAATTGTTACTGAGGCTAGCCAAGACTGAAATGCCGATTTGAACTATTTGACCATCAAGGAAATCTGTCTGCTTAGTTCAAGATTTAGTTTACGATTTGCTACAGAATTCTTAACAATGTACATTTAAATATAAGTCATAATTCCAATGAGATGGACGAGATCACATATTGTGTTGAGAGTCAAATGAGAAATAAAAAAAAAAAAATTGTAGAAGTAGGGATACTAAGATTTACGTAACAAAACCCTTATGGGGAAAACCATGGGCAAATGAGAAATTCAATATTTGAAAATCAAGGTACAATGAGTTTTGCGACTCAAATATTAATAGATAGAGAAAATAAATAACCCTAATATTATATACGAGTCCAACTCAATCCAACTAAAATTCGGGTCGTACCAAACTCTAACAATCTTCAACTTGACATGAATTTCACATGAGAGATCCAATGTAGGCTTCTCGGCCCACCCTAAAACGAATCCAAAACACTGAACTCTAACAATCTTCATCTTCAAAGAAACTCCAATGCAAGGCAAACGATCTGCAAAACTCCAACAAAAAATAACATCCTCTTCCACATAGGTCCCTGCTGGGCCAACTCAATATCTGATACCGATCATGTTTAAGCCTTGCTTAAACTTGAGAGACACACTCGAGAAGAAATTACATCTCTTCCATGGTACCACCTAATTATTAAAGATGTTGCAACGAACTGCATTTAAATATATTGAATACCCCCACTGGAATCAATAGCCTCAAACACACTCAATGCATAACTCACTGAAGTAGTTTCACCATATTGTTGTGGAACTATACCCTTCCTCTTGGTTCTGCCTTTGAAGATACTACTCTGACGTGAAACTGAAACTAGTGATGATATGTGTTAGCCTTTTTGTTAGGTTTAGTTTTTATTTTGATGATGACCAAATGGTTTAATGTAATGAAAATAATAAGTTGGTTAATTGTGTTTTTATTGGTAATGTATTCAATGTTTTATTTATTATATTTATACTCAAATTTATCAAAAATACCCATATTGAGGGAAAGTGTGCTAACATGTCTATATAAGTCCATGTAGTGAATGCATATCGTTTTGGGACTTAGGAAAATCAAGAAGGGGAAGAAGGAGCAAAAGGTCGACCAAACAACACAAAAGGTGGACCTCAATGTGCATCGATGAAGGAGAGGGTCGACCTCACGGTTGACTTAACTGTGAAGCAGAAAAAAAACGGTTTGCCGAAAATTTCTGCAATGAAGGAAACGGTAGACCGCTTTGACGAAAGGTCGACCACATCATTTGAAAACTCCTCTTTCTCACCCATCTTCAAAATTCCATGGGAGGTCCCTTAACGAAGGAAAGGCGGTTGACCACAAAATGGACAAATTAGTTTTGAAGGTCGACCGCAAAATAGAAAATTGCCACACCGTTAAATCTCAACGGGCAGAACTCCAACGACTAGTAAAAGGATTGACCGTTTAGGGCATAAGGTCGACCACTTGAGCAGTGTTTATAAATATGAGATCACACCAAGTTCAACGCAACGAACGGAGAATCGTGGCAAAGCCCTGCCGAATTTTATACACGATTCAATCACTATGAGCATTGTAAATCCAATTCTCCCCAACACATAAACTTGCGAGTTATATTCGGGAGAATTCGTATTAGTTAGATTGCGCTTTAATTTCTGATTCATTATTATTGTGCTTGGTTGTAAAGGGTGATTCCCTACTAATTCATCACACGAGGGTGACAACCTGAAACACTTCTAGGCACGATTGAATGCCCGTAAGTTCAATAATAGGGTGACGCCCCGCAATAGTCAAATTTAGGGTGACACCCTGTAAGAGTCAAAGGTTAACGACCTTATAATTAGTCAAGAGTGACGCCCCGCTTAATAGTCAACTTGTAAACGGTTTTATTGGCATCCGCAAGCCAATTGCTTAGTCTATCTCCAAATGAAACTTGGAGTGTGGACGAAGGTGAGTTTGCCGAATCCCGTAAACAAATATCGTGTGCACTTAGTTCTATTCCTTACTCTTAAATTTACGCAATTAATGTGATTGTATATTTAAACGTATTCAATAAATCATTTAGAGATTTAGAGAATTTAAATATTGCACGAAAAAGTTAATACACTATATTCACCCCCCTCTATAGACGTATATCAATCCTTCAATATGGTGACTGCATCACTCTGAACATCTGTAATAAGCTGATGTATCAACTATAATGTAGATTCAGAATCCAAAGTGAACTTCACCTGGGAACCTGATTTTTTCTAAGTCTTCTCCAAGAAACTTTTTGAAGGTCAATTCACAAACTTTGTAGCCTTACTACCTATCACTGTAGAACCCTGTAACACATACAAATTTGCGGAGCTTCTGTGTAACGACCCGGATTTTTCATACATTTAAAAATACATTAAAACTTGAGAAAACATATCAGAGTGCGAGCCGGACCGTTAAAACACTTAAAATGTTTCGGAAATAAAAACATTTGCGGAAGCGTTAAAATCATGCATTTTAAAATATTGCGGAAGTGTAAAGAATTTAAAGGAAATAAATTATACATTAAATTACAAATTAAGAAGAGAAAACTTAATTTAAATTAATTACAACTCAATATGTCTTTAACTTCTCGTGGTCTGGCCAACCATAAACTCGCGCGTGCAAATCCCTCATCGACTGCGTTTCCATTGATCGAGGATTCCACGCGTCGTGTACCTACACCGCAAGTAAGACGTAAGCCTAAAGGCCCAGTAAGAAAATGAGTTTACGCATATGATATGCATCTCTTTAATTCTTTGGAATGAGTCCGCCCCAAACCATTATTTTATTTACGTATTTCAGGAACAATTACGTGTTTTAGGAATGGCTCGTATATGGAGCATGGAGTTTGGGGAATTCTATGATTTCTAATTAATTAAGTTAATTAGTCCTGTGATCCCAATAAAGAAATGGTAAATCTTTTCATCTCTCAAGGCGTATGATTACCCCGTGGTGATGTTTCCTAATTATTTCTATCGTCATGAGGCCTAAAACTAAAAATACATACAAGGAATTATTCTAACAGCACATTCAAAGAGTTAAGCAAAACCATAACGAACATAAGAGCGCACGACAATAATTAAATCAAAACACTAAAACATGCCTGAGAGACTTATAACATTCATTCACTTACATGCTTATATTAATTAAGGCGTTTACCTACTTGATTGATTAACATGCTCGAGAGTTTGTGATTTACACTAGTTATAATCACTCAATTTAGATAGCATGGTCGAGAGTTTTATTCACAACAAGAATTATGCAAAACAATATATCAATAGAGAACATATAGAAAATCATATAGGCTAACAACTATATTACAATGGCAAAACGGAACAGCCAACATATGCATTTTAACGACTACATTACAGCAGCAAAAATGGCAAAACGGAACAGCTAACATATGCATTTTAACGACTTTATTACAGCAGCAAAAATAGCAAAACAAAACAGCCAACATATGCATTTTAACGACTAAATTACATCAGCAAAAATGGCAAAACGGAACAGCTAACATATGCATTTTAACAACTTTATTACATTAGCAAAATATAGCAAAATGGAACAGCCAACGTATAGATTTTAACGATTATATTACAGCAGCAAAAATGGCAAAACAGAACAGCCAACATATGCATTTTAACGACTAAATCATAGCAACAGAATGGCAAAACAGAACAACGAATATATGGTTCTTAACGATTAAAATACAACAGCAAAATGGCAAACCAGAACAGCAAATACATGGTTTTCAACTGACTAAAATGCAGCAGGGTATATAGAAAATAGAACGGCAACACATGCTTTTTAATAACACAAAAATAGCAGCAAAACAGAAATATTGGAAATAAAAAATATTGGAAATAAAACAGCGAAGACATGCTCTCGGATGACTAAAATTACAGCAGTACATTATCGAAGTTAGACAGTAAAACTTGCTTCTTAATAACCCAAAAACAGCAACAAAATAGCAGAGAAATATTGGAAATAAAACAGTGAAGACATGCTCTCGGATGACTAAAATTACAGTAGTGATTATCGAAGTTAGACAGCAAAACATGCTTCTTAATAACCCAAAAACAGTAACAGAACAACAGTAACTTCATGCTTATTATCGACTAAAGCACAGAAGCAACATTATCTAAATAAATCCAGAATCCAAATACGACTAATAAATTTCTAGAAATCAAATTGTAGAGAACAACCACACGCACACACACATTACTCGAGTGTAGGGCCTTCAAATGGCCAACGACTCACCCAAGTTCTTACCATCACGAAGGCACAAGCGATGACAACAACTCCATGGTGGCTCAAGGACGACAGCCCCTCCAGTGAACAACAGTAGCTCCTAGCTCCAGCTCATGAATAGCAGCACGCGGTTTAGTTCCTCCATCGGCAGCTCCAACCACATCCACACACTCACTAGCTCACCACACATCTCACATTCTCAACTCTTAAGAGCACTTCTCTCTACAACTCACTCTCACTCTTCCTCACTCTGGAGCTTCTCACACCAGGAAAGAAGAAGAGGCTGAAGAAAATTAAAGGATGAATGGGAGGGGAGGCTACTTACATGGAAGAGACACAATGATCAACTAAGGAAGGGAGAGGGAGGCGGCTACATGAGGGGAGATCGACTTCTAGCTGGGGAAGGAGATTTTTGTCACTGAGTCACATTTCTATTGGCTAAGGGGTTGCTTTCTTCTTGATTTTTGTCGCCCTCTCTTTCTCTCAAATGACACTCCATACCCATCTCCTCTCTCTCTTAGTGTCCCACCTCGAAAGAGTGAGGGGAAGACAACTCCTCCACCCAATTTAATCTATTGAATGAACAATTATTTCAATTCTAATTTATCCAAATTAACATTAAAATACCTCAATTAAATCTTTGACTAATTAAATTTAATCCAATTTATTCAATCTATTTGTTAGCTTTAAAATACTCCCTCAATTGATTTAATTTTGCAAATTAAATCCAATTTATTCTTTATCACTAAAATACCCCTAGGCCTAACGCTCCTAATACGCCCTGTAATATCCCGATGATTAAAATTATCGGGGTGTTGCATACTTCCCCTCTTAAAATAAATTTCGTCTCTGAAATTTGCCCCTTAACAATCTCTTTCTACCCGCCCAAACCCTTTACTAGCTACCCAATTGGTGTTCTAATTGACTCTAGGCTTCGGCTTAATATTAACTCCTCTCGGATTGACGTTTGCCTAATTCTAGCTAATAGATCAACTTGACAACATCCAAACTCATCCCTTCCCACCGAAGTCGATCCAACTATCGAACTCACTCTTCCACACTTCCGTTGTGCTTCTCTAATACCCATTTACCCCTCTTAGGTTTCTAACCCGTTTGAGCTTCCCGTCTGTGTATGAATACTAGTTTCTGTTCTCGTTTCCACTCCCGTTCCCGTATCTATTTCCAGAAATCACTCTGGAAACTTCTTTTCTGTTTCTATCTCCGTTCCTGTTCCCGTTCCCATTCCCGTTTCAGGTTATGTTTCCGTTCCCATTTCTACCTCGATATCTGTTTCTGTTCTAGTGATCGTACTCGTTCCCGTATCCCGTTTTCGTTTCTGTTTCTGTATCCGTATTTGTATCTATATCTGTATCCATTTCTATTTCTGGAAACTCGTTTCTGTTTCTGTTTCCCTTTCAATTTCTGTTTTAGTTTTCGTTTCAGTTTCTGTTTTGGTTTCCGTTTCCGTTTCGGTTTTTGTGCTCATACCGTTTCTGTTATCCAAGGTTTTTTTTTCTGTTCCCGTATCTGGTTCAGTCTATGTGCTCGTTTTGTTGAAAAGTTTGACTGATTCAACACTTAACCCAACTCCTACTAGCACGTCTATTCTTTATTTACCTGTTGTAACCTCTCATCTTTTCTTACACTTTTATCTTTACGTCGGTATTTTCGCTTTTTCCGTCACTTCGTATCGTTGTCGTTTTCTTTTCTTTAGTTTACTTTACTTTTCTTTTCTTTTCATTTGTTCCTATGTCAGGCTAAGCTACAAGACCACAAAAATCATTATCTTTTCTTTTTCTTTTGTTCATGTGTCGGGCTAAGCTACCGGACCACACAAACCATTAACTTTTTTTTTATCTTTTTTTTCATGTGCCGGACTAAGCTATCGGACCACACAAACCATTATTTTAGGAGTTTTACTTTTGTTCACTTCTTATCCTTTATTAATTCGTTACATTCACTCTTGTTGCTCGTGATTCGTTCGTAAATCATGCATAATTCAATATAGTGCCCTTATTTAACTATCTAGCTCCATCTAACTATCCAGTTGGTCTATTCTATGTTCCTTCCACTTAATTATTCATGTTCCCATTTACCAAAAATTTGAGCATAATCTCCTTTGTTTTTAGACTCCTCCAAAGCTAAATAACCTGTATAAAAATGTCCCAAACAGTTCCAATATTCTCTATTCTTATCATCATTCTACTAACTCATTTTTTAACTCTAGCGTCATTATAAAAAATAAATATGTGTGCTAAAAACATTTGCGGAAGCGTTAAAATCATGCATTTTAAAATATTGCGGAAGCGTAAAGAATTTAAAGGAAATAAATTATACATTAAATTACAAATTAAGAAGAGAAAACTTAATTTAAATTAATTACAAATCAATATGTCTTTAACTTTTCGTAGTCTGGCCAACCATAAACTCGCGCGTGCAAATCCCTAATCGATTGCATTTCCATTGATCGAGGATTCCACGCGTCGTGTACCTACACCGCAAGTAAGATGCGAGCCTAAAGGCCCAGTAAGAAAATGGGTTTATGCATAAGAAATGCCTCTCTTTAATTCTTTGGAATGAGTCAGCCCCAAATCATTATTTTATTTACGTATTTCAGGAACAGTTATGTGTTTTAGGAATGGCTCGTATATGGAGCATGGAGTTTGGGAATTCTATGATTTCTAATTAATTAAGTTAATTAGTTTGTGATCTCGATAAGGGAATGATAATTCTTTTTCTCCCTCAAGGCGTATGATCACCCCGTGGTGATGTTTCCTAATTGTTTCTCTCGTCATGAGGCCAAAGACTAAAAACACAAACAAAGAATTATCCTAACAGCACATCCAAGGAGTTAAGCAAAACCATAACGAACATAAGAGCGCACGACAATAATTAAATCAAAACACTAAAACATGTCTGGGAGACTTATAACATTTATTCACTTACATGCTTATATTAATTAGGGCGTTTACCTACTTGATTGATTAACATGCTTTGGAGTTTTTGATTTACACTAGTTATAATCACTCAATTTAGATAGCATGGTCGAGGGTTTTATTCACATAAGAATTATGCAAAGCATCATATCAATAGAGAACATATAGAAAATCATATAGGCTAACAACTATATTACAATGGCAAAACGGAACAGCTAACATATGCATTTTAATGACTATATTACAGCAGCAAAAATGGCAAAACAAAACAGCTAACATATGCATTTTAACGACTTTATTACAGCAGCAAAAATAGCAAAACAGAACAGCCAACATATGCATTTTAACGACTAAATTATAGCAGCAAAAATGGCAAAACGGAACAGCTAACATATGCATTTTAACGACTTTATTACATCAGCAAAAATAGCAAAACGGAACAACCAACATATAGATTTTAATTACTATATTACAGTAGCAAAAATGGCAAAACAGAACAGCCAACATATACATTTTAATGACTAAATTATAGCAGCAGAATGGCAAAACAGAACAGCGAATATATGGTTCTTGACACTTAAAATACAGCAGCAAAATGGCAAACCAGAACAGCAAATACATGGTTTTCAACTGACTAAAATGCAGCAGCTTATATAGAAAACAAAACGGCAACACATGCTTTTTTAATAACCCAAAAACAGTAGCAAAACAGCAGAGAAATATTGGAAATAAAACAGCGAAAACATGATCTCGGATGACTAAAATTACAACAGTGCATTATCGAAGTTAGACAGCAAAACATGTTTCTTAATAACCCAAAAACACCAACAAAACAGCAGAGAAATATTGGAAATAAAACAGTGAAGACATACTCTCGGATGACTAAAATTACAGCAGTGATTATCAAAGTTAGACAGCAAAACATACTTCTTAATAACCTAAAAACAGCAACAGAACAGCAGTAACTTCATGCTTATTATCGACTAAAGCACAGAAGCAACATTATCTAAATTAATCCAGACTCCAAATACGACTAAGAAATTTCTAGAAATCAAATTGTAGAGAACAACCACACACACACACACATTACTCGAGTGTAGGGCATCCAAATGGCCAACGACTCACCCAAGTTTTTACCATCGCGAAGGCACAAGTGATGACAGCAACTCCACGGTGGCTCAACGATTGCAGCCCCTCTAGCGAATAGCAGTAGCTCTCAGCTCCAGCTCCTAAATAGCAGCACGCGGTTCAGTTCCTCCATCGGCAGCTCCAACCACGTCAACACACTCACTAGCTCACCACACATCTCACATTCTCAACTCTCAAGAACACTTCTCTCTACAGCTCACTCTCACTCTTCCTCACTCTAGAGCTTCTCGCACCAGGAAAGAAGAAGAGACTGAAGAAAATTAAAGGATGAATGGGAGGGGTGGCTACTTACATGGAAGAGACACAATGATCAACTAAGGAAGGAAGAGGGAGGTGGCTACATGGGGGGAGATCGGCTTCTAGCTGGGGAAGGAGATTTTTTTGAGGAGTCGCGTTTCAATTGACTAAGGGAAGAGATTCATTCAGATGTTTTTTGTCGAGATGCAGTCGAGCCCCGGTCGTGCTCGGTTGACAACCATTTGAATTTGTCATTTTTTGGGGAGTTTTCGCTTGAGCCGCAAGTGTAGGTTTGAGGATTCGGTCTACCGAAAAGTGCCATAGTTGAAAAACTTCATAGAAAAGTTTGGGGTCATTTTTGTCATGGAAAAGTTTGGGGTCAATTTTGTTAACTGATTTGGTCCACTAAAAAGTTTTTTGATCGACCGCTGCAGTGTAGAAATGCCCAATAACCCTCAACGGTCGAATTTTCAATGGTCGTATCTTCTAACGATTGGATCCGGTTGATCGAAAATGGACGGTTCTATAAATATTAGACTTCCATAGCTCATTCTACACAACGCGGAATTGAGGTGATGCTCTGCCGAAATTTATACTCAATTCCAAACACTTTAGTGAGCTTGTAAAATCTCACTTTCCTTAATCTCAAACTTGAGAATTCAATTTAGAAGAGTTCGGATTAGTTTTCGTACTTTATATTTTTCCAAACACTTATATGTTATTGTAAAGGGTAACTCCCTACGATTTTGTCAATTTAGGGTGATGCCCCAAAAAAGTCAACAACATGATTGAACGCCCATAAGTTCAATCAAAGGGTGAGTTCCCGCAATAGTCAAATTGAGGGTGACGTCCCATAATAGTCAAAGGTTGATGACCTGTAATAGTCAAAGGGTGACACCCTTAGAATTAGTCTTTGTAACGATTTAATTGGCACTCATAAGTCAATTGATTAGTGGATCTCCAAGTGGAATCTTGGAGCATGGACGTAGGCGGGTTTGTCGAATCGCGTAAACAAATCTTGTGCAATCTCTTTACCCTAACTCTTTACTTTGTTGCATATATTTGTTATTATTTATTTAATTATTTGTGATAAATTATATAGGGTGCTAGAGAATTTAAATATCGCATGAAATAACTAGAACGCTATATTCACCCTCCTATAGGTGTATATTGATCCTTCAATTGGTATCAAACGGGTATTTAATTTTTTTTATGCGATTTTGTGCATATTGTAAATTCTATTATAGAAATTTATTTGAATAATTTTGATTGAATTTTTTGGGATAAATTTCTGGTTAGAAATTATTTGATAAATTTGTTTGATATCTTAAATGTGATAATTTGACTATGAATTTCAACACGCACATTGAAGGTCAATGCACTTCTACACCCCCACTATTTGATGGTAGTAATTATTTATATTGGAAGTGTAGAATGAAAATATTTGTGCAATCTTTAGATTATGTCTTATGAAAAATCATTGAAATCGAAATTAATATTCCTAGACCATCATGTGAATTCAATGATTTAGATAAATACAATTGGAATTTAAATGTTAAAGCAATAAATGTTTTATATTGTGCCTTGAGTAGAAGTGAATTGGATAGAGTTCAAACATGTGTTAGTGCTTTTAATATTTGGAAATCTCTTGAGCTAACATATGTAGGCACAAATTGATCGGATAAAAGCGAAGTAAGCTCAACTTCTGAAAAAGGAAGAGGAAGTGCCAATGTATGTTTTATGGTTAATGAAGTTTAGGTAAACGACTATTATAGCAATTTCGATTCGGATTCTAATGGTGATGGTGATAGTTATTTAATACATTAATTGCTAGAAAGTCCTAATGAGCTTAAAGATAAATACAAACTATTGAAAAAAGAGCATAGCAATTTGATCAAAAAGCATGTTAAGTTAGATAAATTTTTTTGAGGATCAAATTGTTGAATTAAAGAGCATGATTGATGATTCTAATGCTTTCTTTCAATATCTAGAGCATGATAGTAGTAATTTGAAATTGTTGAATGATGGATTGAATTCTACTATCAAATCATATGAAAATGAAATTAGTTCATTGAATACTAAAAATTGTGATTTGATTACTACGATTAAATGTCATGAGCATGAGGTTTGTGATTTGAAAATTAGGAATGATGAATTGAATATTTTTATCAAATCACGTGACGATAATATTAGTGAATTGAAAGTTAAAAATGATGAGTTAAATTTGATTGTGCTTAAATTCACTAATGGAAGTAAAATTTTAAATATGCTCTTGAGTTCTCAAAGGGATTCATTTGACAAAGTCGGTATTGGCTATGACCCTTTGCAAAAAAAAAAAAGAATTACAATAATTTAATTATTATTTCATCTACTTGTAATTCTTGCAATTGTGTTGGATATAAATCTTTTTGTTGTGATTTTGTGATTTAAAAGGGGAAGAAGTTTTGGAGTTGATTTCCAATACATATTAATAATTTTCTATTGATTTTAAAATTTTACAAGTGGTACCTCTCATGGATTTCTATTCCCAATGTTTTGATTATGTGAAATAATTTAGGGGGAGATAAATGATTTTAACTTGCATATTTTTGAAAGATAGAGTATCTCAATTGTTATTTTTTTAAATTAGATTTTATTTCAACAATTAATATTAATAATGACTTTTGTTTTGAAATCTTTAGTTGAGATCAATCTTTATTTTTAGGATTGAATTCCAACAATTGATATCATGAGACATATTTTTTTTCAATTGGTATCATTTATAGAACTATTCTGTATTTGGACTTATTAAGATCAATTTTCTTCAAATTGATTTATCCTCTCAAATTATTTTTAAACTTGGTATATATGAGATTCCCCAACTATTTGATTTTGTGCATAATGATAGGGGGAGAAAATTTATTTTCAAAATTTAAATTCACCCATGGATTGTTTTTCAATTGGTATATATTTTGTTCAAACTTGGATGTTTCATAATTTTTTGGTTGTATTCCCTATTATATGCTAGTTGATAAATTTATAGGAGGAGAAATTTATTAAGTCATTTTATTATTGCTCTAAAGGGGAGAGCAAATTTTTTTAGATTGGTTTGTATCTCGTTGTGATTAACATAGGGGGAGAGATAACTTGGTTGATTTTAATTTTAATTTTGGTATCTCTCATATATATTGTTGTTGTGATTATTATAGGGGAAGAGACAATTGAATTTGTTTTGATTCTAATTTTGATATCTCTCTTAAACTTTAATTTTGGATTTCACTATAGATTTACAATTGGTATCAATGGTTGAAAAATGGTTTTGTTTTAAAGTGTGAATCTTCTAATGGTATTCTTTGTTAATTTCTTATTTCTTCATTTGGTATCACTTTTAGAAAATGAAAATTGGCTTATCATTCTTAGTTTAAAATTGGTATCTATTTCTTGGATTCTAATGTTTATTCCCTCAAATTATTCTTTAGGCTTAATGATAAAAAGGGGGACAATATTGTTGATTGAATAAGTCATAAATGTGGCTGTATTAATTTGGTATTTTACTTTTACCACAAATTAGTTATGTATGTCTTGTATTCTCTCCAATGATTTTGTATGCTTAATAAAAAGGGGATGAAGATTTTTTGTTACAAATTTGCTTTGATTGTGGTTGTATCCCTTTGATATTTTATCTCTTACACAAATTGGATTTTATTGCCTTAACCCCTTCATTGTTTGCTTTTTAGATAGATTATTTGAAAAAGGGAGAGAAATTTTTTTAAGGGAAAAACTACTTGTTTTTTGAATGATTACTATTTTTTTTAGATTGTTTGTGAACTCCCCTCCCCATGGAATTTCTTTTTGATTATGAAAAAAGGGGGAGAAAGATATATAAATTGATTATGGGGAGTGACAATTATTATGAATTAAAAATTGGTGTAGCATGTATGCATGAAATTAAATATAGATATATTGCATAACTTAAAAAGGGAGAGATCAAATATGCAATACTAAATGCACATACTTAGTTTTTAGAATAACCAACTTATAGGATTTTGTTATTATCAAAAAAGGGGAGATTGTTAGCCTTTTTGTTAGGCTTAGTTTTATTTTGATGATGAGTAAATGATTTAATTTGATGAAAATAATAAGTTGGTTAATTGTGTTTTTATTGATAATGTATTCAATGTTTTATTCATTATAATTATATCCGTATTTACTGAAAATACTCTCAAAACATGTATTATGTTGTGCTAACGTGTTTAGCTAAGTCCATGCAGTGTATTTATATAGTTTTGGGACTTAGAAAATATATTGGAGGTGTTTTGGTGAGTTGATGTAACGACCCCAGATTTTCGTAATTCCTTGAAAATGCGAGAAATTAAAAATTTTTAAAAGACTCCTTTATAAAACGAAATCAGAGTGCGATTCTAAAGCCGGATCGCTACTGACCCTTCTTTAAAATCTTTGTGAAAACCAATTGGTAAAGTGCGAAAGCGTTATAAAAATCATTTGATTTAAAACATTGTGAAAGCGTAAATAATTAAATGAAAGAACTTAATAAAAGAAATGAAACAATTAAATATAATTTCAATTACAACTGTGTTCTCTTTTCATTTAAGCATGGCCAGCCACGAGTCTCGCACGTGAAAATCCTTCATCAACTACTCATTGATTTATTTATTGTTTTCTCGTGTACATATACATGTACCTACACCATTAGCAACTGTGAGCCCGAGGCCCAATAAGTTGTCTAAACATGTAGAGCATAAATCAAAACCAACGTAACAGCAGTTAAACTTGTTTAAACATGCAGAGCATAAATTTAGGTTGCCAAATATTCTTAAATTTCACCGTGCATGAATTTAACCTATCATACGTGCATAATAATTCTAGACCAAATGGGTTCCAAATATACATCCAACATGATAACTAACTTCTTCCTCACTTTATCATAATCAAAACAAAATATAACTTTTCCAATTAACATAGAACCCAACTCTTAACTGCACATGACAATGCATCCAAGCATAATTTCATAATTTCTAGAAGTTGCACAATAACAAGGGTTTTAAACACCACAACCACCCGAGTTTTTCCATTCTCAAATATTCACTTAGCAACTTGACTCAACTTCATCATTAAAATCCATTTTAACAGATTTATGCATTCAAAATTGACCAACAAAGTGTAAATACATTCAGGGATTAACATCACATAATCTAACAGAGGCTAAATTTACTATCACAAAACACTAGAGGCAGTAACTGCATCCAACAATACATCCAAACATCCAGAAAGAATCCAACACCCAGATAATACTCAATAACAGAATCATCCAAAATCCAGAAAACAGACTTCTCACCGTGAAGACCCGAGGCAGTAACTCCACATCCAACCTTCCCTGCACACAATTCTCCGTCTCGGCTGTTGGTTTTTAGGTTCCCTCGCACGGCGGAATTATTGATGTTCACAACAACGGTAACGTGCGTAACCTATGTATCATGAAAAAACAATTTTATCATGAACATAA
>CM039470.1:221841-242654 GCA_022433065.1 Begonia loranthoides
GAAGATTCCTTACTTCAAATATAAGTCATGGACATATTTTGGTTAATACTCTTTATATTTTATCCCACATATATACAATATATATGCTAATATAAAGTTAGCATAAATAACCAAGGAATTTTCTATGAATTTTATAAAACATAATATAAAATGTTAACATAATATCAATCAATATAAATTTATTCATATATTACAAAAGTGTTCTATTACATTTGCTTGTTGGGCATATTACTCCCAACATCGGCTTCTAGCAAAACTTGACAGACCAACTCCTCTAGAGAGCTCTCAGCTTACCCAAGGGTTCCTTCTGTCAATTTATCCTTCCAATTACCTTCAATTCTCCAGCCACCGACAGACTCTTTATTTCCTCACTGTCAGCAAGGGACAACCCAGCTGGAAGGATGGCCACCCAATCCTGCTCCCCATCGTGAGTGTCGGTAGAATGATTGGAAAGTTCGTCTCACCAGGCTCGGTTCAACCCAAACTGCGAGCTGGACTAGCCCCCAGCCGATCGCCAGCCCCTGCATCCTTCACGAATCCGATTCGTCCCTGAATAACACCTTGCCAACCTTCGATCAACACAAAATAGAGGAAGAAATCGACTAGCTAACCTCTAACTGACGCCGCGAGAGGTGGCTGATTCAGTGCCCTAGCTCAGCACCTCCATCGCGATTCAGTCCCGAGGATCGCCGAACCACCTCATCGTCGTCGTCTCTTCTGTTGCCCGACTCCCTCGATTTCACTCTCCCCTCTCGGGCTCTCTCTCTCTCCCTTGTCTTCACGCGAAAATGGCTGAAGGCCATTCTTTTGGCCTTCAGCAAATTGATGTGAACCGGTTCAATTGAACCGGTTCTTATCTAAATTTTAAATCTTTCATTTTTTTTATATCTAATTAATACCAACATATTTATTCTTTATAAATAATTTACTCCCAACTTAATAATTTAATTTGCTAACTTAACATCCAATTTATCCTCAATTAATCTAATTATACCAAATTAATTTCTCAATTATTCTTAGTTAATTTTCGTCACAAAAAATTGAGGTATTACAGTTGAGGTCGCGGTTTGTACTGTCCTGGTCAACCAAAAATGACTCCCAGCATTTTTGGTAGAACTTCGGTCGAGTATGGGTCGAGTGGTGTGTCCAAAACAGTGAAAAGATTCATTTGAATGTTTTCGATCGAGATGCGGTCGAGCCTTGTCATGCCCAGTCGACAAGCATTTGAATATGCCATTTTTTGGGGAGTTTTCAGTTTAGTCGTGGTTGCAAGTCTGAGGATTCAGTTAATCGAAAAGTGCCACAGCAGAAAAACATCATGGAAAAGCTCGGGGTCATTTTTTTCAAAGAAAAATTTGGGGTCAATTTTGTTAATAGATTCGGTCGACCAAAAAGTTTTTTGGTAGACCGCTGCAATGCAGAAATGCCCAATAACCTTCAACAGTCAGATTTCCAATAATCATATCTTCTAATGGTTGGATCCGGTCGACCAAAAAGTTTTAGATCGACCGAAAATAGACAATTCTATAAATATTAGACTTTCATAACTCATTCTACACAACGTGGAATTGAGGTGAATCCCTGCCAAAATTTATACTCAATTCCAAACACTTTAGTGAGCTTGTAAAATCTCACTCTCCCTAATCCCAAACTAGATAATTGAATTTGGGAGAGTCCGGATTAGTTTTCATACTTTACATTTTTTAAAAACACTTGTACGTTATTGTAAAGGGTGACTCCCTATGAATTTATCTATTAAGGGTGATGCCCTGAAACAGTCAATGACATGATTGAACGCCCGTAACTTCAATCAAAGGGTGACTCCCGCAATAATCAAATTTAGGGTAACGCCCCGTAATAGTTAAAGGTTGATGACCCGTAATAGTCAAAGGGTGATGCTATTAGAATTAGTCTTTGTAACGGTTTAATTGGCACCCGTAAACCAATTGATTAGTGGATCTCCAAGTGGAATCTTGGAGCGCGGACATAGGTGGGTTTGCCGAATCGCATAAACAAATCTTGTGCAATCTCTTTACCCTTACTCTTTACTTTGATCTGCCCTTCGAATTCTGAACATTATCATTGCCTTTATTGTTTGACTCTCTTGTTCTAACTCGAACCACAAATCTATTACCTCGAGACTTAGATCCAACAATAATTTGCTTCATCTTTTCATTTGATAACAAAGAACAATAAACCTTTTCTAGAGTTAAACTTTCTCTATTATAGAAAATTGTATCTCTGAAAGCACCATTGATGCAGGTAACGAGCATAGTAGAATCAATTCAAAATCCTCTTCATCGTACTTGCATCTCATAGTTTTCAAATCTGAAACTATCACCTTGAATGCAACCAAGTGTTCTGTAATAGAAGCTTCTTCAATCAACTGATGATAATTAAGTTTTTCCTTCAAATGCAACTTGCTAGTCAGAGTTTTCCTCATACACAACTGTTCTAATCTGAACCACAACTCAGCGGCAGATTTTTTGTTAAAAAGCATCTTGTAAAATCTGATTTTACAAATGCAAATGTATAAAAGATAGGGCTTTTCGATCCTTTCAAAGTTTCTCCTTTTCACTCCATAACATGGGCATTTTATCGAACACTAATAACGTGTAGTCTAAATCCATCTGTGCGAGAACATCTCGCATCTTGAACTACCATAATTGAAATCTTGTATTCTGATCCAACAACGGGATATCAAATTTCAGCAAATTCATCTCCCCCAAAAATTTCAAAATTCTCCCCAAAAAATATCTTAACAAAAAATATCCGCCTCCAAAAATTTGATCCCTAAATAATGTCAATATCCCAACTAAATTTTCTCAATCACCAAAATTCTCAAATTTCAGAACCAATCATCCAACAAAGTTTAGAAAATTATTTCGAAAAAATTCACTCACTGTAAAGTCAAAATTTTTACCCAAAAAATTCTTCAAAACTATTTCTTCACGGTCACCTATTTACTGGTCGAAGATCGACGATGGACGAAGAACTAGTTGGCTCGGAGACAGAGAACCTCTACTTTAGATCAAAGATCGAAACTTTGGTGATGAGGCAAGGACGGTCGGACAAGAGACTGAAACCAATGCCGGCGACTCCCTTCAATGACAGAGGTCAAAATTGGTCAGCACTATGCAACGGTGGCAAGCAGTTGGACGAGTGATGCGGCATCCTTTTCCTCTCTGTTCTAAGGAAAAACGACACAACGAGGAAGATTTCTTCTTCCTTGGATGGCGGCAACGACTCTCTCTTCGTTGGACGGTGCGGGAGGCAGAATTCTCTTCTTCACTACTCCTTCATTGCTTTCGGCGAATAACACAACATACTCTTCTCTGTTGAAGGAAAGACAGTGGTGACGCAAAATAGAGAAAACTTTCTCTTGTTTTTTTTTTAATTCTTTTTCCAAATTGCAATTCACAAAAATTGCAAACCCAGATTTCGTTCGATCCAAGTACTGAAACTCTCAACTTCACTCTGATACCAATTGATGGAAATTGGTATAGAGAACCTCAAATAAGCTTTGATACCAATTGTTAATAATCAAACGCGAAACAAAAAAAAAATTGTGGAAGCATGGACACCAATATTTACGTGGAAACCTCTTATAGGGAAAAACCACGGGTAAAGAAGAAATTCACTATTTGAAAATCAAGGTACAATAAGTTTTGCGACTCAACCATCAATATATAGAGAAAATAAATAATACTAATATTGGATACGGGGTCGACCATGCCCAACTAGAATTCAGGTTACATCGAACTCTAACATATTGATTATAAGAATTTAAAATGATGACAACAATAAATTAAATTCAACATGAAATAATTTGCAAAAAGTGAAAGTTCACACCCTTGTGTTATATACTTGCCAAATATAAAGGTAGAAAATATATGAGCTCACCAAAAAAGAAACTCCAATGAACCTAGATCACTTATGATCTTGGTCAATACAATTATTTTTGGAAAAATATGGTCCATTGAGTCAAAGCTACCAAACTCAATGGAAATTTCTAATATTATATCCAATGCATTAAAATACTTGTGGTATTTATTTAAAATTTACATGATTGAAAATGGGTGCATGTTTTAATTTTTAACTTAAACTTTAGCATTTTAAAAATTGGTTTCATGAACCATTGGTTGGTCAAGTATTGAAAACATTGTATATACTATGTCATAACATATAGAAAATATATATTGTCACCAACATTTTTCATAAAGAACCAGTCATAATGAAAATAAGGTCAACACAAAGACTTTTCACATTGAAACTTGTAGGGAGCGACTGATTGAAGAACAATCAAGATGTAACAAAAACTAGGGGTGCACATAAGTAGGTTCAGTTTTAGGGTTGAAGCAAAAACTAACCGACTTTTTTCAGTATGAAAAAAAATAGAATCGAATCGAAAGTTATAAAAGTGAGAAACCAAACCGGAACCAAACTGAAACTTTCGGTTTGGTTTCGATTCTACTCATTATATGAAATACTATTTTTAGTTATATATAAAAATATAAATTTAATTTTTAAATTTAACAAAAATATTTTAAACGGAAGCAGACAAATTGATGGTCGTTGGATGAGAGAACGGATGAAGAGATGGTCATTAGATATGAGAGGGGACTAATTGATAGTCATTGGATGGCACTTGAGAGAGCAGAAAAATTGATGGTTGTTGGATGAGACTCGTGAAAGGGCTGGCAAATTTTTGGTAGTTGGATGAGCAGGGTTGGACATCAATCAGTGATGGGGGACATCCAACGCTAGGTGATGGATAGGGTCACGTGCATGGAATGCAATATTTTAAACTGACACAGGAGAAGGGATAGTCGTTGGATGAGATAGCAGACGAATTGATGGTTGTTGGATGAAACTTGAGATAGCAAATGAATTGATGGCTATTGGATCAGATTCATGAGAGAGTAGACAAATTGTTTGCAGTTGGATGAGCAGGGTTGGACATCTTTCAGTGATGGGGGGCGCCCAATGTAGGGGATGGACGTCCTTCAAGAGCTAAGGACGTCTGATACTAGTTGATGGAGGACGTCCGACGCTAGGTGATGGACCTCCTTTTGGAGCTGGGGGCATTCGATGCTAGCCATTGCTAGGTGATGGACGTCATTCAAGAGTTGAGGGACGTCCGACGCTAGGTGATTGACATTCTTCAAGGGCTAGGGATGTCTATCAGCAATGAGTGCATGCTAATGTCTGTTTTGTTAATGTCGGTTATGAATATGCAAAACCAAACATTGAACCAATAAGTTCAAGTCCTCCAAAATAGAACCAAAGCTCGGTTCTAGATGTGTTCTGTAATGCCCTGATAATTTAAAACTATTTTTCCTTATTTTAAAAACCCGTTAGATTAAATTTTTCACTTAATTTATTCAACATTCAAAATTCATTTGGAAGAATATTCATCAGAGTAAGTAATGCGGAATAGATAATATAAATTTCAAAACATAATCTGAAATATTTTTGCAAAATCCTAAAGTCCCTCACTACAATTGTTCTTAATAAACAAACACTACTAATATTAAATTACCAAAATGCCCTTTTTCCAAATACCAATGAATCCCAAACCATGTGAGCCACACCCAACATGTCAAATCGGTTGATAACACGAGGGGTCATCATGGAATGCCTCCTCTTCCACTGGTACGTCATCTTCATTATAATAATCACTTACATTACGAGAAAAACAATAAGTCTAATGCCCAGCAAGAATCAAAATTTAAATGCAATACAGATGATATGAATGACCAAACAATGCATTACAGAGGAGATTCGTATCTCATCTGTGAACAGGGGTGATGGATAAGTCAATTGATCACGTAGCTTAACCGTATTACTGAAGAGGGAACACATCAATAGGGGTGTCACTATGTGTCATACCCATACACTTTTGTTGAAGGCATTGGGGATTTCAGAACAAGAGAAATGGAAACCTTTTGGCCCACTTGACTTAACCGTACCTCACCGCCCCCTAATTAGGAGTAGGCACTCCAATAGGGGTGTCTTCACGAGAAACTGTCCCCATTTCTTCCGAATTCCCACATGACTATTTACATATATTAGAATGACATACAATATGTAAACAATTTCATAAACCCTAGGATGATACATGAATGTCACAAAACAATTACAGAAATAATGCACCATAGAAGCACAATCAATTCTACTACATTAGCATATAGAATTTGAATTTAAAGACACTGCATTATTAATTATAATAGCTAGGTCTAGATCAAGAATTTAAGGCAGAACTAGTTTGAGCCATTCATTGATTGTTATAAGCAAGGAAAAGCATGTTCAGATCCAACTCAAGAACAGGATTCAACTCTTTCTCACATTTAATTCAAGCAATTAAATCGCTAGGCATACTCCAAATTCAATGATCCAATAGTGCACATAAGAACAGCTTACGATACTTAGGTCTACAACGTGCAGTATATGAGTCCTAGATGACAACAATTCAAGCTCCAAGGTTATATCCAAACAAAATCTCTAAGCATGACATAACTGTACCATAATCCAGAATGTCACCAATATCTAGAATTTCAGAGATTAACACTTACAACTACTCACATTTGGCAGCAACTAAAATTTATATTAAGCAGTTCATATTCTATATTCAATCACAACTACGTAGGCAGATTCCAAGCAATTGACAGTTCAAATTTCCACAATTCCTCCAGTTCATATTTTCATTATAACAGCTATCAATTTCTACCATTCACGCTTTTCAACCAATCAACAATTTAACACACAAACCCATAATGTAGGGCCTCCTTTGGCCACCACAATATTCTAATCCTTACCTCAAATTTCTAGCAGTAAACTACAAGCAAACAGCAACCAAAGTGTATCCACTATCCTTACAAACTCTTAATATTTCCTAAGCAAATATGGCAATAGAGATTAAGTTCAATACTCATAACCAACTTGACTTAACTATTGACAATCCACAATTCAATTCTTACCTCACGATGGCCAGACCTCACAGCAATTTCTGCAGAGCAACACCCCCAATCATATGACACTACACTTACCCAACCCCACCAAATTCTCCACACACACTAACTACCTCACAGCAAGGAAATACTCTCTCACACCTCACAATTTCCAGAGCCATAGTACAATTTATAGGAAGCTTACCTCTTATAGACGGAAGGGAGAGGAAAGGCTGAGTAGCTGCAGGGGATAAGCTGTAGAAAGGAGGCTGCCAATTGCCCAATCCAAGAGGAGGAGGTTCAATAGCACCATACCACATGGAAAAAGCTTCCACACCTAAGGGAGAGACTGGACGTCGCAGTAGGAGTCTAGGGGAGAGAGGATTTGCTAAGTGATACACGAAATCGGAAGAGAGAGAAGGAAATTTAAATGGGTTTCCTGGATTTTCTCGATAATTCAGACGAGACGTGTTGTCCAGGCCTCATCTGCACTTGTCCAAATGCCGGGTTGGGACGAGAAAATGAGTCCCAACATCTCGTCTGCACCATCCGCAAGTAACATTCAGATGAGATCCCTCATCCCCATGTCATCTGCAAGTTCGTCTGAATGCGTTTAAAGTTTAGAACATATTCAAATTGAACGCAGTCCTTCTTTGTCCGCTATCGACCTCAGTCGTCTCAATGATTCCAAGATTAGAACAGATTCAATTCGAACGCGGTCCTTCTTCGTCCGCAATCATCCGAATGAGTTCAGGATGCCAAGTCTTCATCCCCATGTCGTCCCAAAGTACAGGGGCGCAACACAACACGTTTGCGGACGCAACACCATGTTCGCATGTTGTCCGCACGTGTCCGAACTCCATTGTTATGCACTTTTCCTTAACTTTTTACACTTAGATTATTTTCCAACATTAACCCTATAATTTTCAAGCATGATTTAACACGTACCATTGCATAATACAATACACTATTCATATATCAAAATTATCCAAGTTTAATACATTAACAAAAAAGGGAGAAATATTTTCGGGGTATTACATGTTCAAAACTGACCTTATCCGGATCAATGGATCGATTTCAGTTCTATTCCTATGTAACTTAAGTACTCAGACATTGTTGTGGTATGCACATAGGCACATGAGCCAAAAATAGTGCCAACGTCATGACAACAATGAATTGGTTCAACCCACACGGAGCACACATGCCATAAGCCCACTAAGGAGTGGGGTGGGACACGCAGTGTCGTAACATGCCACGTGGCATGATCTAGGGAATCCTTGAAGAATATAACTTGCACTACGGTCGCACCCTAGGGCGTTACGATGCTGACGGTGTTGCAACCCAAAACCTCGAACAAAGGTTTTAGCGTCGCGGTGCCACACCATCAGGGTCATGGCCTTGCAAGAGTTTTTTATGATCAGGGTTCAGCTAAAAATCCCAATTTCCTTCGTGCTTCTCCATAAATCAATCTTACACCCACACCAATGTCATCTAGACATAAAAACAACTAACATGACTTAGATTCAACCAAAAATTTTGAGTTTTAAGTCTCAAAATCGAATTATTCAGCAAAATACGTAAGAATCAAAGCCCAAAACAAAAACAGAGTTAGATTTGACATACCATTGAATATTATTGATGTATGAACAAGATATGAACATCACAAATTTTAATCTAGTGCAAAAATCCTATTTTTAGATAGGAAAAGGGGTTTTGACAACTTTTTGTTAAGAATTTTAATCTAGCACAAACAATCTGTTTTTCTATCTCTCTTCCTCCTTATCCTCTCTTTATCCTTCTTTGTGTTTCTCTTGCCATATAGGAAAAAGGGTTTTGACAACTTTTTATTAAGAATTTCATATTATATATATATATAGCAATTCCATAAATCCTGATTCTTCATAAATTTAAACATTTGCTAAAATGTGCACTCGCGATAACTATCCTTGTAATTTTTTTTTTACTAATTTTGACCATTTAACCAAAAATTACATATTTAACATAGTGCTTAATGACGAACATTAAAATCAACCATGATATAATTTAACTTCACTAACTGTAAAAAAAAACTTTCTTGGATTGTATTTATTTATAAAATAAAAATTTTTACTATATCACTAATTTTATTATTGAGCCCACAACTAGAAATGTAAAGTGGAAATAAATAACAACTACTATTAAGATTCGTGTGGAAACCCTTTCAAGAATATACCATTGCAAATGAGAAAAATCCACCAAGAAGAAAATGAATTACCAAATAATTTATGTGCCGTAATAATGAAAACTTATAAAACCAAGATAAAAAATATGAAATATATCGGTACATAAGACCGGGTTGTGGTATCATGTACATATGAAATATGTTGGTACATAAGACTGGGTAGGATGAGAGATAAGATTAATTGCCGATGATATAAACAAGTTGGTTGGATGTTTCACAAAGGAACTAAGCGATGAGTATTTTCAAATATCTCATGAGTTAGATTTCGTTAAACACAGAGAAAGGTTGGCATTGCTTCCACAATTGAATCAAAATATTGACATTGGAGTGTTTTATAAGCAAAAATCCAAGGTCCTAATCACCAAACTCAAGTTATCAATTATTTTAGCTTAATAGGTATTAAACCTAGTTGTTTTGATGGTGGGTTATTGAATTATCTCCAAATTTTTTATGAATTATAAACATGATTTCAATTATGTATATTATTAGTCTTCATTTGTAACGACCCGGATTTTCGTAAATTCTGAAAATGCGTAAAAATTTAAAATTTTCTTTTTAAAACAAATCAGAGTCCGTAAATCCGAATCGCTACTAACTCTTTCTTAAAACTCATCATGAAAATCAACTTATTAATTACACGGAAGCGTTAAAAATCATCTATTTAAATTCTTACGACAACGTTATAAAATATCACTTGCGAAAACATTATAAAATATCCCTTTTTATAATCATAGCGGAAACGTGAGAATTCTTTCAAACATTTCGTCATCAATAAAAACTTAACAAATAAACTTAAATTCATAACATTTGTTTTCTTTAATTTCTTTGATTTATAACTTTTTACTTTCTTTTGTCTTTGCCTTGCCAACCCGAATCTCCTATGTGCAAAATCATCCATCCCTGCTTCATTTGGTGATCATCATCTTTCTCTTATCTGTTCATCGTTTCCTACACCACAAGTAAGGATGTGAGTTTACGCCTAGTAAGAAGATGGGGAAAAACAATTTATGCATTCTCTCTTTAGTCTTTGTTAGATGGAGGGCCACTCAATCCAACTCTTTCATTACATTCTTTTTCTTTATTCGTTTCTTACTCGTACATCGAGCTTGGAGATTGGAGGTTTTCCTTTGAGATGGCCAAGCCGTTCGGGCTACCCATCTACTCCAACTCCCTATTTCGGGCATATACCCGCCTTTAGGGTTCCTTTCTTTCTGTCCCGGCATATACCCACCTTTAGGGTTCTTTCATTCTATCCCGGCATATACCCGCTTTTAGGGTTCTTTCATTCTATCCCGGCATATACTCGCCTTTAGGGTTCTTTCATTCTATTTCTGGCATATACCCGCCTTTAGGGTTCTTTCGTTTTTGTTTCGTTCTTCCTCACTCATGCATGTGGGCACCATTTCGATGGTTACCCCCTACTTGGTTTCTATTATCATGAAACACACTACATAACAATAACTTAAAGATATAATGATAAGTAAACGCGCATAGAAAGAATAATTGAAATGGCATGAATATAAAGTAACGTGCAACACTTATTATCGAAAGCTAACATGTTCCTCGAAAACAGTCTAATCATAGAAACATGCTTAAGCGTCAATAATTGAATATATATATATAACCTAGAACCAGAAGGTTCCTATCCAGAACCAAGAATAACATGTACAAAATCCATAGAAATAGTAAAATCTGAAACGACTTACACAATGCTATTAAAACCCTTATCCTTTCGTTCTTTCGTTCATTCATTCTCATCATACGTTTTCTTTTCATTTCATCATTCATCATTCTCATCATACTTTTCTTTTCATTTCATCATTCATCATTCTCATCATACTTTTCTTTTCATTTCTTTCATTATTCATATAGTTCATTCGTACTTTTTCTAACTTAATTCATTTTCATTTCCTAGTATCATCCTAGTAAAACAATAAGAATAATCGACTTCAACACGAAGCAACTCACACACACTTTACTTGAGTGTAGGGCACAAGGCCAAGACAACCTCTTCCTTACCTCGAAGCATTAACGTGTATTAGCGTTTAGCCGTTATTCTTCTTCTCTTCTTCTTTGTACCTTCACAATTTAATAACTTTTAATTATTAATCAAATCAATTAATCATTCGTCGTCTTTTTCTATCTTTAATTCATATACGTCGCTTACTAGAGTTTTCTAAACAAAAATCATTTTGTTAATTATAATGGGCTTAATTAATTAATCTCAATCAATAACGTCTAGAAACTAAGCTTAACGTATATCGAAAATCAACAACATGCTATCCATAATTTATTGGCCCGTAAACCAAAGCCCATAACGATATCTGAATCATCAACTATTTTACCCAATTCCCATGATATCTTTATTCCAATTAGTGAACCGAAACCAAAACTAACATGTATGAATTAATCCAACATTAATTTACACTTCCTATTTCCCCAATTAATTCATGCTTTTACTAAATTAACCACCATAACTAGCATTGAAAAGATCTATACTCACAAAGAAATAGATCCAAACAATAACCAACCAATTATCCTTTCCAGAATTACAAATCAAAACATCCAATGATAACAGAATCATGAACTCATTATTCAGCATCAAAGCCCAACTCATTAAACCAACTTAACAACTTATTTTCAATCATCACAGCACAAATCTATCATAAAGATGTTTCCAGAAGTAACTAACAAGGTGTACTAATATTCATGAATTAACATCACAGAGTGTATGTGTATCTCTTCCAGACAATAACCAGCTTATCATCCAACAACAGAGAATATGTCCAGACCCAATAATCAATCATTACAGACAACAACTAAACAGAGTTTATCATTCTCAACAGGGTTAAAAGACTTGCAACCAATAGCAACCCAACATATTTCTCAAACCCAATGCTTTCTTCTTACAAAATTCCATTTACATAGTCAAATAACAAACTAAACAACGTTCACATCTACTTCACAAACTAATAATAGAGAAGAGAGCTTACCAGCCACCAGTGGAGCTCTCGGCCAACACTCCAGCTCTAGAGAAATCCACCACCCACACTCGGCTTTTCCCATTTATCGATAGAACACACATTAATAATTCCAAACAGATCCGACAACATCTCCTCAAGTCTCTCTGTCCAATTAATACTGCCAAAGTACTTGTCCCACTTGCCGACAATCCTCTCCTCTCAGCTCAATTATTTCTCCCAATATCATCTCCCATTATCTTCAATTCGTCGGCAGTGGCAACCAGCTGGAAAGGAGGCCACCCTGGAAGATTCCAACTGGGTAGTCCGTGGTGCAACCCGAACCACCAGACCGAGTTCCAAACGAATTCGAGTCGGAGCATCAAATTTGCGAGTCGCCGGCAGCAGCCCAACCCACCGGAATCACCCCTGCCAGCAACGAACACCCAAACGTGAAGGGGAAGGAGAAGTCGTTCATACTTACCTCCAATCGTCAAACGAAACTTAGCTCGCGGAAGGGTTCGATTCCGTCGTACCAAATCAGCCCTAGATTCGACGACCCGCGAACGATGCCAGCAACCACTCGCACAACCAAGTCCGAGCCCGAGCGTCAATCGCCGTTCGCCCACTTCGCCGATCTCCCCTTTCGGCCAGCTCTCCCCTGCTCTCTTTCCCCTTCCCTCTCTTGTCCCGCGAAGAAATGGCCTTCTGGCCATTTCTTTTCTTTTTTTATTTATTTATTTTTATTTTAACATCTTAAACCTTAATCTATTTTAATAGATATTAAGTATAACTATCTAATTAATCCATTATGTTAGTGCACTAATTTAAATCACTCTTACCCAAATAAAGTCCTTTAATAATTTAATTAAAATTTTCAATTAATTAAATTAATCTTAACTCAATTTAAATTTTCGATTTAGTCTAAGTATCACTTAATGATTCTAATTGATGATTACATTCTTGGTAATACCCCGATAATTATCCAATTAATTCAAAATCTCCAACCTCGCTTCAATTGCCTTGATTAAATTTCATATAAAAGCTCGGGGTATTACATCATTGAAAATGTCCATTAATATGAGTATTTACGTGTAATAACATACTTGTTGGATTCCTTGTAGTTAATGCCTTAATTTTTGGGATAATTCAAACAAAAAACAAAGTGGCTGTTGATCGGAATTCTTATAGATAGCATAAAGTTTCTTAATTAAACGAAGACAGTCGACCAATGAAGAAAGACAGTCGGCCAGAAATCTTACAAAAAGCTCAAAAATTTTAAATCAAAATTTTATACTACTGCATTATTATCTCTTGTAATCATTGTGGGAATCATGACCCATCTCATGTGGGTTACGATTGTTGATTTTATTCAAGTCTTCTGCAACTATAATCTAACCTTTGGTTGGGCGGTCTGGTTTTCTCTAAAGATCGGGTTGTTTGGCCCGACGTTTCTATTAGGCTCACCTCTAGGTCATGACAGTAAGATTGCGCACCTTTTATTAATATGAGTTGGACACTCACAATCAATAGAATTTTGAGTCATCTTTCCCTTCGAATATGCTCTATCATGAGGGAATCTTTTTAATTAAATTAATTTCATAAGAATATGTGCCTAATTGCAACAATAATGTATGATCTTCCCCGATTGAATTAATTACTTAATTAATTAATTTATTTATTCCATGTCACTACACTCTTGAGATAGATAAGTCTATAGTCTACAAGCCAATGTGAATTTATTATTCCAATCATTTATTGTGTTGCTCTTTATTTTATTGGGGAATTAACAAAACAACCATTATACTATATGATCAATGATAAGTCAACCACTAAATAATTTTTTTTAACAAATAAAATATTCAACTATGGAAAAAGAATAAAGCAAACATCACAGTTACGCAGAGGAATTACGACTTTCCACAGTGAAAATTCAATGTTCCGCAGCATAAAAATAACTTTTCGCTGTAAAAAGACTACATTCTAATCAAACTGTGAATTCTTATAAGTAATTCGACAATATTGTTCCGAAACATTATTCGAATTCCAATGGCTTCAGAATAATCATGTCTGCACTAAAAGAAGCTTATGGACAAGTAGAAACTCTTAAATTGACAATGAAATGAGTGTTAATCACAAATTTATCGAACCCACTCGACAAAACTCTACATTTAAACGAAATTAACGACGTAATTCATTTCGCAACAACCAAATAAATTTATATAGAAAGCGACGAGTGAGAAGAAATTTTTGAGGAGAAGCTTTTTACTCTTTCATTTTCAAAGTACGTTTGTTGTTAACAACTATTAGAGTTCAGTGTTACTCGAATTCTAGTTGGGTCAGGTCGGGCCATATCTAATATTATGATTATTTATTTTCTCTATATATTGATGTTTGAGTTGCAAAACTCATCGTACCTTGATTTCTGATTAGTGATTTCTCCTCTATCCCTGATTTTTTCTTGTAACAGTTTTTCATGTAAATTTTAGTATCCCTACTTCCGCAGTTTTCTTTTTTTATTTCGTGTTTGATTCTCAATAATGACAATAATTGTGTAGTTTATTTTTTATAATTAAATATTTTATTTATTAGTAAAAATTATTTAATGATTGATTTGTCATTATATTATAGTAATTATTTTGTTAATTTTCATTATTTTTTTAATGACATTTAAGAAACAACTTTGAAAAGTGATTTATTCGAAGGGTGGATGAAGACTTTTGAAATAATATAATATTATTTTATCACCTTTATAAAGTTTTGCATTATTGATAGTCATTCCCACGTGGGATTAATGGTTTTAGTTCTTTGAAACAATGATCGCAAATTTATTATTCTCCCCGATTGTTTTCAAAATACATTTTCCAACATTTGTTTTCTCTAGTTCGTTCGTAGTGGAAAAATGACAAAGTAACTATTATCCTTTATTATCAGTAACAAATCAATTATTATTTTTTTTGTTAATAAGTTAACTACTAAACTATGAAAAAATGACACCACTAACATCGCTGTCACGTTTGCTTTTAAATACTTTGATGACGAACTGCGACTGCTTGATAACAAATTGCGACAGTTTGATGAAAAAATGCTACGGCTTGACCAGTTTTTCCTCAAACCGCAGCGGTTTGAGGAAAAACTGTTGCGACTTGACGAAAAAGCACTGCTGCTTGACAACGAGTCAATTTTGACACATGTAACCAAAGTTATGGTCCTTTGAAATTAAAGAGGTAAAAAATGAGATCATTTACTCTAAAACTTTAGAATCTGCTCTGATAAGCACCCAATGCGAAAACAGATTTCTCGTACTTGTACATCGCAAAAAAACGATGGAAAATTAGTCCTCAAGTGTCCAAAACCATTGAAATTTTAGAGAATGATCGATGTGCAAAGATTCATTGTTGTAGTACGTGAAAGAAGAGAATTTTCTTCTAATCAAGCCATTGCGGTTTAACAATTTAACTCCTGAACTATGATAATCCACCGTAGTTTAACAATTTAACCCCTGAACTATATAATGAACTACCGCGGTTCCTCGACAAGCAGCAGTGGTTTGTCATCAAACCGTCGTGGTTTAACAAATTAACCTCTGAACTATGACAAACCGTCGCGGTTTGATGTTATCACGTTTAACGGTAAACGTGACAACAATGTTAAAGACGTCATTTTTTCATAGTTTAATAGTAATTTATTAACAAAAAAAGTAAATGATTGTCTTGTCACTAATTACAAAAAATGATGGTTGATTTGTCATTTTTCCTTTATATTAAAACGTAGGAGAAAATCTTTTTTTAGAAATAATAGATTAATTTATTATTGCAATCATAATGTAATATTATAATGTAACATATTTAAAAAAATATAGGGTCCAATTATTTGTAACATATTTCAAATAAATTTATAGTTGAGTGGCCATTGAAAATTAACAACACTGGATGTTAATAAGTTGTTTTGCTACAACAATAAAATAAAAACATTAACATTATCTCTTACAAGTTACAACTAGGGGTGTTCAAATTCAGGTTCGGTTCGGTTTTTGTAAAAAAATGAATCGAACCAATCGGTCTCGGGTTCAAAATTTTCAAACCTAAACCACTCTTTTTGTTTGAGTGAACCGGATCGGTTTCGATTCAACTATTCGGTTTCGGGTTGAATCTAAATCTATATTTATTTATTTTCTCATATATATATATATATATATATATAATTTACACTTGCCGATCTATAGGGTTTCCCCTCGCAGCCTTTATGCAAAGTGGATCTGGATAACATATGTATGAATTAGTAAGATAAGCAGAGACCAAAGATTTCTCTAAAAATGTTTGTCTAAACAACCATACATGAGCAAAAATGAAAAATGTTCAACCAGATCAGCAACGATGTATGGATCTCAACATTTTCCAACATATGTATTTATTGGCAGGTAGCTTATTGCCTCCTCATCAGTGTTTGACTTTCCATACAACACATAGTCACATATACTACTTTCTAGAAAAGACAGTCCCAACACAACCTTCCAATGTTCATAGTAAATGCATCACCATGAGATCAATAATAAATACCTCAAACTATCCCCCTCGATGAAATGCAAATGCCACAACAGCAAGAGTATCCTTCCAACTTCCAAGCTTGAAAAGCTTTGACCACACTTCTACACCCTACAAGTCTGCAACTAATCCAGCAACTAACTCCATCCTCCATCAACTAATCGGCTCAAATACCTGAGGTCCCAAACTCATGTCATTCAATTTGATAATCAAATTTAAGAATCAGAACTGTTCAAGCAACGACAAGTAATCAACCAAGAAAAGAACAAATTTCAAAATAAAATAGGAACCAAATATCTCCTTATTCAGCACTGCTTAAAGTAGAGGTGTTCTTAATCAATATCGTTTCTTATAAAAAAAACTGAATCTAATCCAGCAATTAGTTTTTCCTAAATTGAAAATCTGGAAAGATTCATGCTTAATGCTTAATCCTGGCATGTCAACTGTATAAATTTGGTTCTCAAAAAATGTTCTGAAGTATAAGTCTGTCAAACATGTGGCAGGCAATTTAAGAAATAGCAGAAAGACTTCAGAAAGAGAAAAAGGAGGAGAGTTTTTTACAATACAAACCATACAGCAATTCATCAAGACTAAAAAAGCAAACTTCTGCGGTGACTGAATCAACAAAGCAGTAACAAAACAAATGAAATTCCAACGCACCAAGATAAAAACAAAAGATACAAAGGAAACCACCAACCTGAAGGAGATTTCTCTGGAGCGCGAGAGCGAAAAGCAAAGTGAGGAACGATTTAGTCGGCGAAGACGGAGAAAATGAAGTATGGTGCAGAAATTAGGGAAGGAGCAGCTGTTAGGCGAGAGGCGACTGCCGACTGGAGAGAGGCGAGAGGCGAGAGGCGACTGCCGACTGGAGTTTGGCTAGAGGCAAGAGGCGAGAGGCGAGAGAGGCGACAACCCTACCCTGGCAAACTTAATGCCATCGGGTTCGGTTTCCACGGTTTTGATAAAACAAAACCGTGGTTCAACCCGCCACTCAACGGGTTGGAAGGAAATAAACCGAATTTCAATGTTTTATTCACCAAACCGTACCGGTTCAAGCCGAATTGACCGGTTCCGGGTCGATTCGTTGGACCGGATTCGGTTTGAACACCCCTAGTTACAACTATTTTGGACCACTCAATATAACTCATGTCATCGAGTCCTGCCAGACGAGGTTTTCCCCATTTTTCAATTTGCTTTCCTCTCTCGGCCTCTCTGCCTCTCTGCTCAAAAATAAATTTCAGCAAGACCTCACTTGGCATGGCAGATGGGGCCCAAGTAGTCGGCAAGTTATGGGATTTCTCTTCTATTTACACTTCATTTTCCCGTGTTTTCTGTTTCTTTGAGTTTTATTTTATGAATTTCTTGCTAGCATTCCTCACTGAGACTTGGATTCAACTTCGACATTGACGAAGAAAGATGGAGATTTCCTATCCGCGGCATCCTAATCCCCTCGCTCTGGACAAGCTCATAGGCCATGAAGATTATAAACTTCTTCACTGCTCTCTCTGTAAACAAAGATCGGACGGTAACCCTTTCTATGCTTGTGTTGATTGCAAATTTTATATTCACAAATCATGTGCTAATCTTCCAGTTGAGATCCAACATCATTTTCATCAACCACACCCTCTTTCATTATGTCTTGGAGATGACTTTGCTTGTGATTCTTGCCATAAGACATTCCATAATGAGCTATCCTTCCGCTGCTCTGCTTGCTATTTCGACCACGATGTAAAATGTGCATTAATGTCGGACATCGACACGGAAGAGAAAGAATCCATCCGGCATTTTAGTCATCAACACCCATTGACATTTTGCAGCAAAGATGGTGATCCTCCTTTGAATTGCTTTGCCTGCAAGAAAACATCCTCTGATTTGATCTATGGTTGCACTCCCTGTGAGTATTTTCTTCACAAGTCTTGTTCTGAGGTCTCAACTCATGTTTTGCACGCCATGCATCCAGAGCACGCTCTTAGTCTCAGAGTAAAGTATGGTGAGTGCGATTACTGTGCAGTTTACGATCACACATGGAAATATTCTTGCAGCATTTGTGATTTTCACTTGGATGTGTCGTGTTTGATTCAAAAATTCAGAAATTCAGAAAGACCATGCTTTTTGTGTGGCAAACAACATTTAGATTCAGATTCATGCGTCGACTCTGTGTACTTCATCAACGAATCATGTATCCAATTGCCTGAAAAGCTCGAACACAAATTTCATTCTCACAAGCCTCTTCTATTGTTAGCCGATAAAGGTTTTTCGTGTGATTCATGTCACAAATGGTTTCCTAGTCAATCAAGTTATGGTTGTGAGGAGTGCGACTTCCAAATGGATGTGAAATGTAGTCTAATGGCAAGTATTCATGATGACAAGAGCGAAGAGTCCATTCAGCTACACATTCCTCCTCATTTTAACCATCAACATCCACTTCAACTAATGAGAGATGTATATGACATCAATTGCTCTGCTTGCAAACAACTAAGTTATCTCCTATTTATGGCTGCCTCAAATGTGAATATTTTCTTCATCAGTCTTGCCTTGAACTTTCAACTCAGATCGAACACCCTCTCCATGACAGCCATGTCTTGACCCTACAACCTCTTGGTGGTTTTGTTTGCCAAATTTGTGGCAGAGAATACAATGGCTTTTCTTTTGGATGCTTTCAATGTCAATTCTTTATCGAGATTGAATGTGTTTTTGAGCTTTGACACACATTAGTAGCTCATAAATATCACCGTCATCATCCTTTTCGCTTGGTTAAAAAATCACACTGGAATACATGTAATTCTGAAGACACATTTTGTCAATTCTCTAAAAAGACAAGTGAATTTGAGCTCACTAAATCAATCTCACGAAGGTGCGTCGAATGTGACTACAATCTTCATCTTTTATGTGGTCCTTTGCCTTGCACCATCAAAGAAAAAAACCATCTTCATGTTTTGACACTAGTGGATTCCATGGTTGAAGATGATTCTGACTAACATTATTGTGATATATGCGATGAGATAAGAAATTCCAGATTATGTGTCTACTATTGCGAATGTTGTAAATTTATTTCTCACGTTCACTGCGTAATATCCGAGGTATTATTTTAGTATTCAATTACTTTTCATTATTTATTAGTCCGATTTCAAATTTTGTTTCATTAGAAGTAGTTTGATTTTTTTTTGGTTATTTCGTAGATTATAAATGCATTGAAGGAAAGCTCTGAGAAAGTTGAGTTGAGAATTGTGAGAGACTTGAATGAAGGCAACACAAGCGAATCAAGTAATGTCGTAATTAGACTGAATTTGACTTTAGTGGATCTACTCAAGTCTTTAAGTGCAAATGAAGCGTTTATGTTGGAAGCGTATTTTCCTTGTGCAAAGCTTTTTAATGCGCTTCCACATCTGTACGAGACCGAAGACAGTGGTTCAGAATATGATGACCATAGTTCTGAAAATGATTGCAATGACATTATTGAAGAACTTTCTTGGAACAATGATGATATCTTCTTCTATTTTTGGAAAGGAGTTGACTCTTTTAAACCAACTTTCAAATATCATATTCAACCGAATGAATATGGCCTGCAAGTAGTTGAAGTACAAGGTTACAGGGTAACTTCTAATTTTGCCTCTCTTTAGGGCTTTATTAACGAAACACGGGGACTTTGGCCCTAGGTCTGAAAGTAAGGAAAATATCTTGTTTTTTCCGCTTTATTTTCTTTGTCGTGTATTGAGTGACATGCGTGGAACCTGCATTGCGGACATTACTAAGAAGCGCCTCTTCACATGGCTTTACTACCTAGATGGAGTGGAAAGATTTGATTTTGACTTACAATTTGTGGAACCTCTTCTAGGAAAGATTAAGAGATGTTACTAGGGTCTTCAAGCAATGAAATTTGAAGACGAAGCTCATGAAAGATTTGAACGAGAGATTGTTAATCTCAAGCAAAAGATTTCAGATTTGGAATGGCATCAAAAACAACACCGACCTGGTAAGATAACAGAGGAATCGCCTGGCATGAAGAATATCATCTCTGATGCAAAGAAACTAAAATGGAAACTACTAGGCGAAGGTATTGTTTGAATTTAGCACTTTCCACTCTCTTTTTCGCTGCGATTTAAGCATATTTTGTAAATTTATGTTTGTTTTACGCATA
>CM039470.1:262543-322010 GCA_022433065.1 Begonia loranthoides
TGAGAAATTAAAGTTGGTGAATCAAATTGAATCAAGAATAATTAGTGTTATTAATAAATTGAGATTAAGAATATATTATATAATATATAATATAGATATTTAATTATATCCATTATTATATATTTGGGTTATTTTCATCTAATATCTCCAACTTTAGACACCTTTTTATCTAACACCTTATGGTTTAAAAATTTTTAATGAACACCTTATACTATGGGGTGTTATTATCAGGCACCTTCCGTTTACTGCCTATTTATTCTAGTCTCCATAAGACGAAGGCCTACCTTTGTAGCAGCTCAAAATCTCCTCTTCGAAGCTCGCTCCTCTTCTCTTCGAAGCACGAAGGCGACGACGAAGACAACGGCGACAGCTTGAAGCAAAGCTAGACTATGAAGCAACCTTTAGCTGGGCGAAGATAAAATCTGCTCTACGAAGGGTTCCCCGGGCTTAGAGATTAGGTATTGGATCCCTATTTGGGTTTTCTGAATTTGTGCTTTGAATTTAGAAATCTATGATTGATTTTATCTGGCTTCATTTGGCGTCGATCTTGGAGCTCTGTAATGTTGATAGATCTACAACAAATTTTTTTAATTTGTTTTTGTCTGTGAATTAAACTGAGAAATTTGCATACATTTGTGATCATTGATTTGTGTTTGCTAGTAAAACTTTCAATTCTTTCTGACCCTGGTCTGCTTTCAGGTTAGATCTTTTCTCTTTCGTTTGATTCACTTTGGAGAATTTCAACGACGAGGATGTTTTGGTGGTTGGAAATAGCTTTTCCCTTTTGCAGAAAAAATTAATGTTCAGAGTATTATTTCGTTTGGGAAAATATTCAGAGGAAAAATTTTTAATTAGCTTTTCGTTGGGAAAAATATCGGCAATTTGGTTTATTTTAGACGACTCTGGTTTTCAAGTTTTTAGTTTAAGCTTAGTGATTTCGCTCTCAACTCTGAAATTTTGATAATAAAATAGATGATTTACTGCAAGCTCTGTCGTTGTGACTCTGTGTTAGTACGCATTACAGTCGGGATTGTACCTCGTTGTTTCTTCTCTAAGGATCTCTATCATTATAAGAAGCTTGCTCTAGGTCACTAGTTATGCGTTGGTAATGATTCTATAGCTTTAATAAGTGCCTTTAAGACAATTTTCTTTTCTTGCGGTTAGATGGTGGGTACTAATTATACGAGGATTGGAAGCTTTACTCTTGATGGTCATTTTTTTATTCTCTTGGGATGGATTTAGCAACATGAAACCCCATCAATTTGTGCTATAGAAAGTTGAAATCACTCTATTCTTCTTTAGAATCTAATCTCAATAATTTGCTTCGCGTCCTGACTTCACTGTGTCGTGGAGTTTTAGACAGTCTGTATGATTGCGGACGCGGATGGCCGCCTTCGAATTGAGTATGTCAAAATCCTAGACACTTTCGAACGAGTGCAGACGAATGCGAACGTGGGAGGGCTGCGTCTGATTTGAATTTGTCCAATTTATGGACAGATTCAGACACTACATGCGGACGCCAAATCGCATCTGCATGTAGCCTAGGGACAGTACGGACGGGACAGGAACGCCATTTTCTAGTCCGTAAGCACGAATCTGCCTTAGGGAATTTGCACATGCGGACTAGACCAACATGTCCGCACTTGTCCAAATCAGCCCAGCTCAACGTAAAATTAGGGTTAAAATGATGAAATCTTGTTGTATAGTCCATAACTACACCCCTATGAAGACTAGAATCGACCCTCCCCCACTCTCTTCTGGTGAAGCCGACCTCTTCCACCCCCTAAGCGTACATCTTGTCTCCATGTAAGCTACTTCTTCTCTCCACTCTTCCACTTTTCAGTCTAGCATTTCTTCCTTCCAGCATGAGCTCTCCCTCCCCTGCGTGAGAGTTCTTCTTGCGTGTGAGAAACTGAGAGTGAAGGTCAGTTGAGTGAAGTTGCGAGTTAGCCATTGAGGGTCAAGTGTGTTACGTGAGTGAAGTGAGGTGTATGCTGTTGTGAGTTGGAAACTGTCGTGAGTAATGGAGTGCTATCTGTTAGTTTTCTTCAATTTAGGTAAGGAAATGGGTGAGTCTTGACCAGTGGAGGCCCTACCCACAAGTAGGTGTACGTGAGTTTTATGTTAGTTCTCTAAATTGCTTACTGCTAGTTCCTTGGATAAGGAATGCTTACTGTCTCTGTACTTGCTGCTAAATTAAATACCTTTGTTGTTATTTCCTTATGCCTATATTACTCTGTTGCAAGTGTTCTGCAGGTTAATACCTTTGTGTAATATTTGTAGTGATAAACTAAGATGTTAAAATAAGATAAGCATATTTAATTGAGCATGTTAAATTTCTTAACTAACTAGATTGTTAATTACCTTAACCAATTAAACTCGAGCATGCTAAACAAGTTAACTAGAGTAATCAATTAGAGCTGAGCATGTTTAAATGTTAATCAAGGAGAATTTTAATTTCAATCGTTATTTGAGCATGATAATTAGCAATTATTACTTAAGGATGTTAATTAACTAGAGAAATTAACTAAAGTAATTTGTAACACCCTGATATTTTTAAGTGGGATAATTATCGGGCTCTTACCAAGGGCGTTCTTGAGTGTTAAATCTAGAGGTACTTCTGTTATGTTTTCCCCGTTTACGCAATGTAATTAGAAGTTGGAGTGGTTAGGATATTACATTGCGTAATTATACGTGTCATTTTATGATGTGTAGTTATGAGGAAAATGTTACGGGATAGGAGTTAAGTGAGAAAAATGTGAGAGAAAACAGTCCAGGGTGTCTTCTGACACCTACGGACAACACTTTGGATGCGTTATGTCATCCGTAAGTGCACTGCATAGCATCCCCTACGTTTGGGACGAGTCTCTGGACGCGATGTCTCGTCCTAACTTCATTGTGCTATGAAGTTGCGGGCGAGGCTCTGGACGCTACAGATGAGTCGAGTCGTCCGCAAATGCAGTGCCATGTCTCCCTTGGCCTGGGGACGAGACTCAGGACGAGATTTGTGGTCCTGAGTCTAGTGTTGCAGATGTTGTTCCGGACGATGCGGACGCGAGCTACTTCATCCGCATCGACTCTGTCCAAGTCTGGAGACTTTCAGACGAGTCAGGACAGCTGCGGACGAGATGAAACCTCATGTTATTTGCCTTTGTCCATTTTATGGACACTTTTGGATGCTAGCGGATGCCACGTGCGGACGCCACATATCGTTCGGAACTCACCTGCAGACGATATGGATAGGACGGGGATGCCTTTTCCGGTCCAAAGCTTCGCGTTAGCCTGCGAAGATTTAGCCTTGTGGATGAATGCAGATGAGACCTATGCATCCGCACCCATCCGAATTAGACCAGACCTAAGAATTAAATAAGAATGAAAGCGTAGGAAATTGTTGAAAATCGACGAAATCCGACAACAAATGACCCTTCCCCAACCCAGGTGACGAAAATCGGCCCCCCCAGCCCGTAGACCATCTCCCTCTCTACCACTTAGCCATCATGATGTCTCCTCCATCCAAGGTAAAGCCCTCTCCTTCCCTGTCAATTTCATTTAGTCTCAGCTCCCCTCTTCCTGCAAGGAGCTCTTCTCCCTTGCGTGAAAAGCTTCTGTGTTGTGGGTTGAGTGAAGGTGTGGGTAGCTAGGGAGTGAACTATGTGTGTGAATGTGAGTGAAAGTGTAAGTGTTGGGCTGTGAGGAGTTGGAAGCTAAGGCTTCTGGAGCTGCTGGAACTGTGAGCTGAAGGAGAGTTGTCCCTGAGTGTCTTCAAATTGGTAAGGGATTAGGGTTGTTTTGGCCATTGAGGCCCTACACCACAAGTATGGATGGGTGAGTTAGTGTTGATGTTAGCTTAATGTTAGTTAAATGCTTAATGTTAGTGAAATTTATTGTCAGTTGTATGTTTTGTTAGTATGTTTTGTTAGTTTGTTGAGAATGTAGTTTTACTTAGAATGTTTATTGTCAGTTGCTAAGCATGTTAATTTCCTTGTCTAATGCTAGTATGTTGTTGCCTTGAAATGCTACTGTCAGTATTGATAGTGTTGATAGTGTTATTAATACTCTGTGGAATGCTCTATGATTTGTGTTAAAATAGTGTTGAACTCCTTGCTGTAAATTGCTTGGTTGTTAGCTCTATGAACTTCTTTATTGACTGTATTAGTTTTGATAGTGATAGTGGTAGTCGAAATGAAAAGTGAGGAAAGTAAATGTTGAGTAGCTATGGGAAATCTAAGAATAAGTTATAGAAAAAAAATAGAGGGGGAATAGAAAATGTTGAGCTAAGTAGAAATGAAATATAATTTCCTTTGTTTAGTTTATTCTTGTGGATGATTTCCTTGTTCGCGGTGAATTAATGTCTCTCTATTAGTTAACTATCAACATGTTAATTATGGTAACTAATAAATGAACTCGAGCAAGTAAAAGAGAGCATGAAAATAATTAAGTTGAGCATGTAAAATAAAGAGCATGTAAACTTAGTAGGATAATTAATAGATCTAATAATAGTATTCTACGTTAGCATGTGAGCATGTTTAATTAGCTTGTGATTAACCAAACTAAGATAATAATCGGATTCAAGTGTGTCAAAGAACTTAGATAAAAATGTAGGAAGCATGTTAACCGCCTAGAATGATAACTGTAAGAAGCATGTAATTGGAATAGGAAGTTATTCGAAGTATCTAATTAGAGTGATAAACGTAATTAATAGTTGAGCAATTGGGAATTAGTTGAGCATGTGATTAAAAACTAGATTCGTAATTGAAATCGGTATTCTTGGATGTAACTAATATGCTTTTGTTATTGTCTTCTTGGTATTACTTACGATCTAGAGTTCGATTTCATGTTCTTAGCATGATAGTTCAATTAACCCAAAGCATGATTAGTTAAATAGGATAAAAGAAGCAGGATAAAAGCAATAACTAATTAGACTAATTACCTAGAACAATAAAGATAGAAAGCATGAAAATGGATTAGGAAAACTAGAAGAGTTAGCATATGAATTATTATGTTGTATTCTATTGATTGAGCATGCTATCCTTGTTTCATTGTATAGTGTAGAATTGAGTGTTTAACTTATGTCCCTTGTTATGGGTGTGCTATTCTATGGGTGTTTATTTCATGAAATGTACGCTTTCAATTACAGTTACTGCTTTACTTTTATGTTATGCGCACTTCAATTATTTGAATGTTATGTTAGAAGCATTCATGCATCATGATAGGTTGAGAATGTATGTTTATGCATCATGTTAATAGAGACCAATAGGGAGTGCCACGGTGTGGTATGCAAGCATGCATAAGTGAGGTAAAAAGCTAAGAAAAAGTAAATAAGAAGAATGGAAATGGGAGTGGATGGGTAGCGGATCTAGTCTATGATCTAGGCGTAGCCCCTCCCTCATAGGGTACGGGAGTTTTAGATGCAAGGAAAAAGGCTAGGGCCGACCACTATGCCATTGCACGAGAAAAACCTCTCGATTCCAGCTCAAAATACGAGGATGGAATAATGGAACAATAGATTGGAATTTTGGATCAAAAGGGATCAATAGAAAAAATAAGTAATAAAATGGATTAATGACTTAATGAAATGATCGGTTTGGGTAGCCCCATTTCAAAAGGACTAAATAGTGGCATTCATGTTGCATTTTCCTTTTTCCTTACTAAGCCTTCGGGCTTAAAGTTGCTTGTGGTGTAGATGTAGGTACTAGTATGCTATGAGGAATGCACGAACTAGGAGTAGTGAAAGATAATAATCAGACAATAGAGACAACGGATGATGGGTTTGCACGCGCGAGGGAGATTGTGGCTAGCCAGGCATATGGAAAAAGGGTAAAAGAGAGCACTTTTAATTAAGTTAAGTTTTCTAAATTGTAATTAACTTAAGTTTTCAAACATGTAATTAAAGGGTTAGTTTGTTTCAGTAGATGTTTACGCTTCCACAATGTTTTAAAAATTTTCATAACGCTTCCGCTATATTTTATAAACGATGATTTTTATTTACGCTTTTGCATAAGTTTTACGAAATAGGATTTTATAACAAGTTCTATGAACAATTGGTAGCGGTCTGGATTAGGCGCAGCTCTGTTTTGTTTTAAAAAGAAATTTCAAAAATTTCACGCATTTTGAGGATTTACGAAAATCTAGGTCGTTACATAATTAATTAGACTTAAGTATATTAATCAACTTAAGCATGTTAATTAACTTGAGCATGATAATTATTATTTAAGCATATTAATTAACTAGCTAGTCGAGTATGTTAACTATTAGAGTAAGTAATTAACTTAAACATGTTAATTAACCTAGTTATGCCATATTTAATTAGCACGTAATAAGCATGTCGATTAACTAGATGTTTAATTAACTAACTAGATTAACATGTTAATCCTTCCTTTGAGAATATTCTGTATATCACTCTTTTATCCCAATTCCCTTTAATATAGTTATATTGTCTCTCGTTGCAATTTCCTTTACCGTGTTTTACTTTAATTGAAAATAATAGAAATGCTTTACTAAGAATGGGGAAGACGAAAGATGAATGAACTAAGCAGGAACAAACTAAGAATTTCATTGACTATGTGAAGAGATGTTTTTATCTTTCCTTGTTATTGTCTTCTTGGTATAGCGATAACCTTGCTTATAATCACTTGTCCTTAGCATGTTACTTTCCACTAAACCTAAGCATGATTATTAGTTAACTAAGATAAAAGCATGTAATCAACTTTGAGTATGCTAATTGAATTATGCTTTGCTTCTGATGCACGTCGATTGTTAATTTCGTTGTGTTTCCTTTAATATAGTGAATTACATATCCAAGAATGCCTCTTGTAGTTTAATTAATCCTATAATTGTCCCCTTCATATGTTTTACTTTATTGTATGTTCCATGGTTATTATGGTCATTGTGTGCGCTATTTCATTTTGGTTGTTACCTTCTATTATCTGCTTTACTTTCATTTACATGCACTTTTAATTACAATTTACTTTCAGTTACTTTAGATGAGCAATGTGAACTGCATCATGCATCATGATAATAGAAACAAATAAAGGAGTGCCACCTTTGGGGTGGTACTCACATGATTGAGTGAGAAAAATGTTAAAAGTGAATGATAAAATGAATGGGTAGTCGGGTCTAGTCTAGCAGCTAGGCACAACCACTACCTTGATGGGAAAGGGACTTAGTATGCACACAGAAGGCTAGTCCATGATGGAACAAATGGAGAGTTGCGGGCTGGTGGGTAGTCAGGTCTAGTCTGGCAGCTAGACAGAGCCCCTACCTTGATGGGAACGGGACCTAGTATGCACCCAGGAGGCTAGTCTAACCAACTATACCACTCCATATGAGTCCTCCAATCTTCCACTCGATGCACAAGTAAAGAACGAACAAATAAACGTAATGAAAAGATTGTTTTGGGTGGCCCTCATTCTATAAGAACTAAAGAGAGTCATAAACATAATTGCATTAAACCATTTTCCTTACTAAGCCTTTGGGCTTACAGTTTACTTGTGGTGTAGATACTTGTATGCGAAAACGACGAACAGATATATAAAGTAGGGATGAAGGATTTGCATGCGCAAGACTTGTGGCTGGTCGGGCTAATTAGAGTAAAGATAAAACGGTTGTAATTAAATAGTATTTAATTGTATTTAGTTTTCAATTCTCAAACGCAGTATTTATTTGTTTAGTATTTTTTCCTTAAACGAATTTATTTACGCTTCCGCTATGATTTGCTAAACCCGCTATGTTTTCATAAGAGATTTTGTAAGGCTTCCGCAACAATTTTATAACGGTTTTCGTAGCGGGTAGAACGAAAAGGGGTTTAATGATCATGTTTGGCACTCTGATACCATTTTAAAAATGACTCTTTTAAAGTTTTAAATTTCACGCATTTTCAAGAAATTACGAAAAATCTGGTCGTTACAAAGGTCATAAGCGTCATTATCATAAAATCAATTTTCAACGAATTCTAGCCAATTGAAAGGATCATTTGATCAATTTAAAGATCATTTTGATTCCATCAAGAATGATGATTCGAATATCACTCACTTCCAATGGTCCAAAGATTAAAATCTTTGGAAACCCTTCATAAACATCACAACAAATATGATTTTAAGCCATCCTACCCAATGAATCATTACTTTGAAATATATACTTCAACTCAGTCCTGAGAAACGGTGAGCAGAAAAAAAATCTATTATATGTTGAAAATGGACCAACTAAAATATTGGTCGTGCTTGAGGTTGGAGTCGTGCTTCACTTTGGCCTTGTTTTGAGAAAACTAAGCTTCTGTTATGGAAAATACTTTTCTTTGCAGCAGAAAATACCTTTTATGTAACAGATACTTAGTAGATTATTTTAAAAATTTTAAATTTTTAACAGAAAATCTGATTGTGAGGTTTATGTCGTTTATTTATCATAGTTCAAGATTTTAATTGTTCGCAAAATTACTTTAAGGTTTGGCTTGTTATTGACTCAATAGTTCAGAGTTTATTTTGTTAATTACCCTAAATTAGACAATAAATTTTATTCTCAATTATGCAAATTTAGAAGACAATAAATCTTCCCAAATTAAAAATTCTTCAAGTTATATTCTGAAAAATTATTTTCCAATTGTTGATTTGAATAAAATAATCAACCCTTAATCAAATATTCATTCCAAGCTCTAGCTTTAAAAAAATCACTTCTTAAAAAAATATTGAATATATCCTTGATTTTGAATCAAATTCACTAACTTTTCAAAAGGAAAGAACTAAGAATTTCTCCCTATAAATTAAGATTTACCGTGAAGGAAAAACTCATAAACAATACTCTCGGTCTCTCGAAAGAGACAATACTCTCTGTCTCTCTCGAATTCTATGGATCTTATTAATCAATTGGAGAAATGTCTACAATATCGAATTTGTCACATTCAATTTTTGACCAATGCATGCTGCTCCAATAATCGAGCTAGACCTGACCCTGTTAAACAAGATTTCTCTCAAACCATCCAAATCGATTCGAACTCAACTTTAATCAACATAGAATTTTATCAGGAAAGTTATCTGAACGCTTGGAAAATCCCTAGAACCCCACTCCCTCATAATACAAGTAAGTAAAACACCAGTTTTTCAACGTTTTGGCTATAGGCCATACATTACAAAACGTTAAGTTAAATTATTTTTTTTATACTTATTTAATTATTTAATTCTAATATTTTATTTGGACATACATAGTTTTGGCATTGACATAGAAAATTAAAAAGATCAAATGCATGCGAGTATGAATACATAAATCTGATAGAATTGAGGAAAAACATGATATAAAATGGTTGATGCAACCTCATAAAGGTAAGAAATTGCTGGTTGTGTGAAAGTTGGAACCCTAGGTAATTATGAAATGGCTGATAAAATCTTATGAGGGTAAGAAACCGCTAGTTTTCTAAAAGTTTGAACGTATGGTTGGAAAATGAATTCCAACAATATATAACTTTTAAAGCATAAAACTTGGTAACGTATGCAGTTAATTCACATATGCACATGTTTTGCTTACTGAGATTATTTGTCATTAGTAGTTTTGTGATGTGAGTGAATTTTTATTTAAAAAATAACTGACACTGATCAAAATCTTTTAAAAAGGGCAACTATACAAAAGAAGGTATAGTTGTATTAGGAGAATAAATCTAATTTCCAGTTTAGTTTTAATATTATTTTTAATAGATAAATTCTATTTGGTGTTTTAACATTTAAAAAATACTACGTATTTAATTTTGTTAGCAGTTGAATAAAACATATTTTGATGTTTTAATTAATAAAATTTGGATACTTGTTTCGTATTTTATTTTGTAAGAAAATGAATTTTTGAATATGTTAAATATTTTAACTTTATTGTTGATGTTTTCGAGATTTCACATATTTTAAATTATGGTTTATAACGACATAGTAAGACCTAACTTTTCAATCAATTTAAGAAAAATTTAGGATTTGAAATTTTGAAAAAAAAATTGAATTTGGAGATTGTTACAATTGATATTAGAGCACAAAATTTTATAAGATTTTGTAGACTATATGTATGTTCATTTGCATAAAAAAAGATTATCGATGAGCAAGTAAATAATTTTATTATTCTTTTTACAAATATTTTTATAAAACTTGAATATATAACTTTGAACTTTAGTGTATTGTGTTTATTTAAAACTCTTTATAGAACACATTTCTAGTTATTTTGAAGTATATTTTAATATAATTTTTTTGTAACCAATTTTGTGATGTGGAGCTATGGTTATTGCTAAAAGAATTTACCTTAATTAACAAACTTCCTTCCAATGATATTAGGGAAAAAAAAAACCCTAGTATGAAAATCTAAATCAGGTTTAATCTAACCAGAAGTGAATATAGAACCAACACCAAATTTTGTAAGAGTACCTACTTTAGACTCAGCCTATAAAGATTTATATAGTTACACTTTAGTTCGTCGAAATACAATTGGTAAATTCTAAATCAGGAGAATATACACTCTTATATTTGAATATTTTATATCAATGAGAAGTTGAAGAACTTAAGATGACAATTAAATTTTGATTATTCAATTTAAGACAATTGTTGAGAAAATGTAAAAGTTGGAATTTATTTTACAAATTTTGAAGACATAGTTGATTTATACGAAGTTGAGGACTTAGGGTATAAATTTCTTAGTGAAGTTTTTAGTGTCAATCAAATATCCTTTAAGAAAATATTGAGATTAGATTATACTTGTAAAATTATTAAATTTTGAAATTATAATAGATTAAAGTGAAATTGAAGAACATGGATATGAATTTAAGTAGAACATGGATATGAATTTAAGTGTTTGAGTTTGTAGTTATAATGATCATTGTTTGAGGAAAGTATTGAAAATATATTGTAGTTGACAATTTTTTTAGGATAAAGTTAATTAAGATTAAATTTGAAATATTTAATTATGAATTTTATATTTAACTATTAGGTTTAGAGTAAGAATTGTTGGAGAATTTTGGAGCTTAGACTTTAGTTAAAGAATATTAAATTTTAGAAAATTATAAATATTGTAGTTAATTAAAATGACATAAAAGTCATTTAAGAATGAGATTTAAATATTAAAATAATACAAAATTTCGAGAACGAAATTATTGTAAAGGGGGTATATTGTAACATCATCAAAGTTTTAAAATAAATTAAAAATTTTATTGAGATAAAATCACAATATTTATGATAGTCAAAATTCAAATCTTCTAAAATATCATAAAATCTTACCAAATTAATTAAATGCTCAATTTAATTAAGGGTAAATGAATCTTTCAAATTTATTAAATTTACATTAGATTTTTCTGCTATATCTTAAATTTTTTTAAAATATGAAAATTAATAAATCTCATTGAATCATGTAAAATAAAACAAAAAGTTATTTTTGAAAGTTACAAAATATGTAATTATAATAATATAAATAAAATCTAATTAGAATAAAATCATAAGATTTAATAATTCAAAACTATTAAATTAAAAAGACAAATTTTATTCTCAATTATGCAAATTTTGGAGTCAATCAATCTTCCTAAATTAAAAATTCATCAATCCATAATCATAAAAATTATTTCTTAATTCTTGATTTGGAGAAAATAATCAAACATAAATCAAATATTTATTCCAATTTTTAGCCTAAAAAAATAAATCACTTCCTACAACAATATTGAATGCATCATTGATTTTGAATCAGATTCAACCCTTCAAAAAGGAAAAGCCAAAGACCATTCTTTAGAAATAAAGGTTCACTATAAAGGAAAAACTCACATCGAAACAATACACAGTCTCTCTAGCTCTATGACACTTATTAATCAATTAGAGAAATACATACATTGTCAAATTTTCCATGCTCAATTTCCGACCACCACTTGCTACCTTGACCTAGCCGAATCATCCAAACCCAACCCTGTTGAATAAGATTTCTCTATCAAACTGAACTCAACTCTAGTCAACAAAGAATTTTATCAAGAAAGTTATCTGAAGTTTTGTAAAATCCTCAGAACTCTACTCTCTCAGAATACAGGTAAGTAAAACACTAGTTTTTCAACATTTTTGCTGTAGACCCTACATCACAAAACGTATAGTTAAATTATTTTCTTTATATTTATTTTATTATTTAATTCCAATATTTTATTTGGACATGCATAATTAAGCATTAATGTAGAAAATTAAAAAGATAAAATTTGTAGGACATAATATATGTGAATATGAATACATGAATTTGATAAAATTGAGAAAAAAAATATGATATGAGATTGTCGATGCAATCTTATGAGAGTAAGAAATTGCTTTTCGTCTAAAACAAGAACATATGGTAAATATGAGATGACTGATGAAAACTTTTAAGTGTAAAAAAACATTTGTTTTCTTAAAGCATGAATGCATGGTTGAAAAATAAATTCTAATAGTATGTAACTTTTAAAGCATGGAACTTGATGTTATATGCAATTAATTCACATATGCACATATTTTGCTTATTGAGATTAATTCTTATTAGAAGTTTTGTGATGTAGGTAAAATTTTATCTGAGAAATAACTGACACAGATCAAAATTTTTTTAGAGGCAAACAAGAATACAAAAGACGATGTAGTCATGTCAAGAGAATAAATTTAATTCCTGTTTAGTTTTAATATTATTTTAAATAAAAAAACTCTATTTGGTATTTTAACATTGAAAAGATACTACGTATTTAAGTTTGTTAGCAGATGAAAAAATTAGGGTAAATGACAAATCAACCATCGTGGTTTGAGGTCAATGACAAGTCAACCACTATGGTATTTTTTTTTAACAAGTTAACCAATTCAGAACGCCGGAGCGGGTCGTTACGGCGTTCGAACGTTGGCTCCTAGCTTTTTAACCGTAAACGTCTATGTGATCTTGAATTTGTCATTTTAACATACGTGAGTGGTTAACTTATTAAAAAAAAATACCATAGTGGTTGACTTGTCGTTGATCTCAAACCACGATGGTTGATTTGTCATTTACCCAAAAAATTGTGTTTTAATTAATTAAGTTTTGTTATTTGTTTTGTATTTGATTTTGTTAGAAAACGAATTTTTAACTTTATTAATTTTATTGTTGATAGTTGTATTTTATTAAATAAAGTTATTTAATGATTGACCAAAAATAAATTCTATAGATGCTTCCTAATAATTAATACATTATTTTTTTCCACTTACTAAACAATTTTAAGGTTTTCGAGGTTTCATGTATTGTAAATCAGAGTTTATAACAACATAATCATCCATAATTTTTCAATTGATTTAGAAAAAAATTAAGGTTTGAAATTTTGGACAAAAATTGAAATTGCATGTCGTTACAGATATTATTAAAGTTGCTATAGTGAGGTGATTATAACTGATGGACCCTCTCATTACAGTTGAGTTGTAAACTTATTCTCTTTTTAGAAGATGGTGGGACATTTATATAGAGAGGAGTGAACACGAAAGCAAAAAATATGTAGCAATTTTGTTGAACTAGACTACAAATAAGCAATCTGGGCACAACAATATTCAACAATTCTCTTAGGACTGCGATGGTAAGTCATATTTAAACCCTCTTTCTCATTTATTAAGTGTATCGTCATGCATATAACTTCAAGTATTAGGCTTGACGAGCTGGATTTGAACTTTATGGTTACAAATTTCTGTAGTATCGCGAGGTATACAACAATTGAGATAAAAGTTTTATTTATTATATTCGATGATGCATCTCATGGTTATTAAAACTTTATTTTGAGTTTAATATCAGACATTGAAGACACATTTAATCTCACTACATGTCATTTTTTTCATTAATATGTATGTTTTCCTACACATTTATTTTTGTATATGTAGTTTTCTATTATTGTACATACATGTCATGAATATCGATTTTGCTCGTGTCGCAAGTAGGGTCAATGTTTGTTGGCCACATACTCATGTTTGAGTATGTGTTTGCATGTTATTGTTTCTATTAGCATGATGCATGATGATACAATATGACATAACAATTGAATAGCACATATGAGGAAAGTAAATAACTATAATTGAATAACGCATAAAAATGAAAGTAACGATAATTGAATTGCGCATATAAAAGAAATACAGTGCAACAATAACAAAAATGGGATAGCGCATATAAAGGAAATGTAACGATAAATTAGCAGTGCTTATAGTTAGGTAGCAGTAATTGAAAGTAAGTAACAAAGAATAATTGTAATAACAAATTGAAATAGCGAAGGACGTACTTAATTTGAGAGCATAGAAGTAAAGAAACGATAAAGTAAACATGCTAATAATTGCGATCAAACAAAGTATGCTCAAACAGTTAACAGTTTAAATGGAATCATGCTCAGACAATAATCATGCTTAAAGAAAATAATGTAAACATGCTAAAACATTAATAATTAGCTCAAAGAACATGCTTAATAATTGGATACGACTGGAAACGTACTTAATAAATCACATGAGCTAATATCATAAACATGTTTACTAATTAGATACACTTGGATGTACAATTAAGCAGAAAACATATTATTAGCATAATTTGGTTCTAAGCAAGTGGAATAGGCATGGTTTAATTACAACTTTTGTTACAATTATATTAACCCAATTAGTTAGCACGCTTAGGTTAAAGGTTATGGCTACAATTGTTAATCTAGTTTATTAAACATGCTCCGGTTAGTTATTATTATTACAAAGGCTATTCTAGTTATTTAGACATGCTCGAGTAGTGGTTATCGACATGCTTGGATTAGTGTTTGCTAACATACTCAACTTAAAGGTTATTAATTTCCAATTATCACAGAGATATTCTTACACGAACAAGAACAGGAAATGGTAAGTAAGACTAAGACAATAAAATGCATTCATAGAATAGAATCAACATAAGCAAAGAAATTCCTATCTTATACATGCTTATCATTCTAACTAGAAGGCTTAATGTTAGGGGTTCTCATTCAAGTAGTAAACTTTCATTACGTCTCTATCATCATAAGGCATTTCATTGACAGTAACGTAATTGCAGTAAAGAGTTTATAGGAACTACCACAGAATATCAACAAAGAAACACACACACAGAATATAAGCAATTAACACCAAATACCAACCAAGGAATAACAGCAGTATATCAACTAGGGATGTGCAAAACCAAACCGGACCGAAACCGGTGCGGTACAGGTTTACCTGGTACCGGACTGAAATCGGTTTTGTTTGAGCAGAACCAATTTGCACGGTCCAATTCTCGGTTCTCGGTATTGCAGAACCGGTACCGAGTGTAGAATCGAGAAGGCCAAAAGGGAAGGGGATTTCATTAAATTAGGGCACCCTGTGTCCCTGATGACCAGACCATTGAGCATTGACCCCATCAGCCTGCTGCCCTCAGCAGTCACCTGCATGCCGCGTCTCGAGCTCCAGCCTCTAGTCCCAACTCTTGAGTTCCAGCCCTTTGTCTCCCCTTCGGCACCGGCCTCCCGAGTCCCTAGCTCCAGTCCCGACTCCGTCTCTCCCACTGGTCGCTGCTCTCAAGTCTCAAGAGTCAAGTCCCGAGCTCCAGCCTCCAGTCCCGACTCCCAAGCTCCAGTCACTGCTTCGTCTCCCCTCCAGCGCTGGCCCTCCCGAGTCCCGAGCTTCAATCCCGACTCCAGCTCGGTCAGTATTCTGTTCCAGGCCCTTCCCGCTTCCATCGCCAGCTCTAGGACCTTCTGACTTTCGTTGCCAGCTCGATCATTGGTCAGTATTCTGTTCTGTTCTGATTTATGTGATTGTTGATGAATCTGTCTATTGATGAATCTGTCTGTTGATGAATCTGTCTGTTCTCTGTTGATGAATCTGTCTGTTCTCTGTTGATGAATATGAATCTGTCTGTTGTATGGTGAAATGTTGGTCCTCCTGTTAGTGTTGATGGATTCTATTCTGATTTCTGTTCTGTTAGTTATTCTGTTCTCATTGTTCTGATAGTTTCTTGTTATAATTTCTGTAGTGTTTAATCTGTTAGTGTTGAATGTTGATAATGATGGTTTCTGTTCTGTGATGGTTTCTGTTCTGTTAGTTTTCATTTGGCTTAGTAATGTGATTCTGAAATAAGTTTTTAAATTGTTGAAAATGTAGATAATTGAAAGCTTTAATGAAACTATAAAGAGTGCTAATATTAACCCTGTTACGGGTCAAACGAAGAGGAAAACATCTGATGTTTGGATTCATTTTACTATTGTAGAAAGCACTGATACAATCAACCCTAGAGCAAAATGCAATTATTGTTCTCAGACATATGCATGTCATCCAACCAAAAATGGGACTTCAAGCTTGAAAAAGCATATTAGTTCTTGTAAAAAATTGTTGGCAAGTGTAGATATGAAGCAAAAGACTTTAAGATTCCAAAATGTAGATAAAACGAGATTAACTTCCACACTTGCATCTTTTAGTAGTGCAACTGGCCGAGAACTACTAGCAAAAATAGTTATTATTGATGAAGTGCCTTTTAAGTTTTTTGAATCAGAGGGTTTTAGAGTTTATTCTAATTATTTACAACCAAAATTTGTTGTACTCTCTAGAACTACGATTGCACGAGATGTTATTGGAATTTATGAGAAAGAGAAAACAAAGTTGAAAGAATACTTTAAGAACACATCTCAACGCTTATTCTTAACTACGGATACATGGACTTCAATTCAAAATTTGAATTATATGGTTTTAACTGCATATTTTGTTGATTGTGATTGGAATTTGCATAAGAAGATTATCAATTTTTATTTGATTGCAAATCATAAAGGTGAAACCATTGGTAAAGAAGTATAGAGATGTCTATTTGAATGAGGGATTGAAAATATTTTGACAATTACAGTAGATAATGCTTCTTCCAATGATGTGGCCATTTCTTATTTGGTTAAAAGTATTCGAAATGGAATGGTTTAGTTTTGAATGGTGAATATATGCATATGCGATGTTTTGCACATATTTTGAATTTGATAGTATGTGATGATTTAAAAGACCATCACGAATCTATTATGAGAGTACGTCGAGCTGTGAAGTATGTTCGATCTTCTCCTACGAGACTACAAAATTTTCAGAAATGTATGCAAAATGTTAAAATTGGGTGCAAAAGTAGTGTTTCTCTCGATGTGCCTACAAAATGAAATTCCACATATTTGATGTTAGAAAGCGTAGAAAAATTTGAAAAAGCTTTTCAGAAATTGAAAGAAACAGATGTAACGAACCGGATTTTCTTCACTTTTTGAAAATGCATTAAAATTCAAGAAAACGTGTCAAAGCGCGCCTAATCCAGACCGCTACCAACCGTTCGTTAAAACTCATTATAAAAGTCATTTATTTAATATACGATGGAAGTGTAAATAAAATCATTTTTAAAGAAATACTAAACAAATTACAATTAGAAAACTTTAATTTAAATTACATAACAACCCAATTATCTTTGCTTTTAGTAGCCTCGCCAACTGCAAGTCCACTCGCAGGCAAATCGCTCATCAACTGCTTCGAGTGCACATGCTATCTTCTTCTGCGAATACCTACACCACGAGTAAACTGTAAGCCTAAAAAGGCTTAGTACGAAAAGGGTTAACAATCAAAGAATAGAATTTTAATTACAATATGTCTTTAATAACTAACTCATTTAGATTAACTAAATCGATTATATTTATATTCTGAACAGATTAATAAGTTGATTAAAATATGGTTTTATACTAACGAACAGCAGCAAGTGGCATTGATTTAGGGCAGCGAAACATGCTTCTAATCATAAAAAAAATACAGCAATTTATGTCGAATTTAAAACAGTAGAATATGCTTTTTAAACACCTAAAAATAGCAGCAAAATCACTTAAAAACAGTAGCGAACTAACAGCGGAAATAGCGAAACGGAGCAGCGAACATATGTATTTTAATGCCTAAATTACAGCAGCGAAATTAGTGAAACTGTACAGCCAACATGTGCATTTTAACGCCTAAATTACAGACGCGAAATCAATGAAATAAAAATGACGAAATCATGCTATTAACAATATAATAAACAGCAGTGATAAGATTGAAACGGAACGAAAAATCATGCTTTTAATTAGATAGTGAGCAGCTTCATAGAAAACTACTAAATGACAAATCTAACTCTCGTAATCAACCCAACAATATCAGTAAAGCAACCATCCACTACCACAGAACTACTCAGGGAACTAACAACAAACCAATTAAACACTAAGCATGGAAATGATCTTACAGAATATCAACCAGAAATATCAGCGCATTCAAGCATAAAACCCTCAGAGCAACATGATGATCTACACACTAAACAATTATCATATAACCATCCAGAAAACTAACACACATGCTCAACAGAGAGATCAACCACACATACTCAACGCACGCACACATACTCGTGGGTAGGGCTTAGACGGCCGACACTTCCCTTTTCTTACCATTACAGAAGACACAACAACAGGGATAGCCACTCCAGCACACGGCAGCAGCTCCATCTTCGGACTCCAGCACAGAGAACCCAGCTCCCCCTCCAGAGAGCTCCAAAGCTTCAGCAGCTCACCTAGAGAGCTCATCCCTTCCTCCTTCATTCTCGGTTCCAGCTCCTAGAGAGCTTCCCGCTACCTCCAACTCTTCTCTACCATTTATCCTGCTCCAGAAGACAACATTCGACAATGTCTTCAATTTATCAACTGCTTGCTATCTGCCCATAAATTCATCACCCAACCCCAGCAATTTACTCTACATCGAGTGTCAGCAGACCTACCCAGCTGGAGTGGTGGACCAAGTCAAACTCGGGGTCACGGCTCGCCGTTCAAACCCGTCGGCGAACTCGCTGCCCATCGCGAGTTCGCCATTGCCGGCGCGAAATCAATGATGCATCCTGTCGAACATCGAGCTCCGAGCACCCTAGCCAACGCCCGACCATCAGAACACAAAGGGGAAGAAAACCCGACCAACATACCTCCAATTCGTCGCTGGAAAACGCCACAGCAGGAGCTCCAATCCCGAGCCCCAAATCACGAGCCCTAGCCGCGAACCGTGCGATCGCCGCTGCCTCACCTAGACGTCGCAGCTCGTCGTCGCCTTCGGTCGTCGTTCATCGTTCGCTCGCCAGCGCTCCGTCCCGATCTCTCCCCCTCTTCCTTCAAGTCACTCTTTCTCTCTCTCAGCATTCAGCAAAATGGTCGACGGCCATTTCCTTCTCCCCCTTCTTTTCTTTCTTTTACATTTTTAACCCCTTAAATTTTATTCTATTTTAACTCTTCCCCAATTGATCTCCTTTATTTCCATTCTACTTTAATATTTCATTAATCAAATTTAATTTATTAAATTTACTCTAATTTATCTAATTTATTAGAAACCCGTCATTGGATTTAATTTAACAAATTGAATACAATTTATTCCTTATCACTAAAATATCCATAGGCCTAATGCTCCTAATACGCCCTGTAATATCATGATAATTAAAATATCAAAGTGTTACAACAGATGTTCATTATCTCGCTGATTTGGGTGGAGAAAGTCCTCCCATAAAAGCAGATTGGGATAATATTCAAGAACTTGTAAAATTTTTGAAGATTTTTTATGATACGACTCTAAATGTTTCAACCTCCTTACATGTTACTTCAAATATATATATGTTTGTGAAGTATGCAACTTGAAAATGGTTTTCCAAGAGTATGCTGAATGTGATAATCCATTATCGAGACGAATGACTATTGGAATGCAAAGCAAATTTGATAAATATTGGAGAAACTACAATAGAATGAATGTCTTGATGTATGTTGCAATTGTTTTAGATCCTCGACATAAAATAAAGTATTTGAAACATTGTCTTTCCATGGTAATGGATTATGTATGATAAGACAAATGATTTGTTAACCTAAGTACAGCTAGTGCTTCAAAAATTATATCTCGAGTATAGAGGTGATTCGGGATTGGAAAATTCAAAAGACAATTATAGTATTACAAGTGTACCAACTACATCTACAATCTTGAGGCAAAAGAGCAGTTTGAGCCACAATAAGCTACATGAGATGTATTATAGTCACCCCGAAGAACAAGATGTTTCAACTACTCGGTCAGAACTTGATCAATATTTGTATGAAGCATTGGAAAAATTTTCAGACAAACAAGACATTCTCATATGGTGGAAATTGAATTCATTGAAATTTCCAATTATAAGCACTCTGGCAAGAGATATATTTGCTATTCCTATTTCTACTGTTGCATCGAAGTCAGCGTTTAGCAGTAGAGGACAGGTGCTTGATTCATTTTGCAGTTCTTTGTCCCCAAAGATTGTCGAGGCTCTTATTTGCACTCAAAGCTGGATTCGATCTTCGAAATATGAATCAATCAACTTTAATGATGGTCTGGATGAACCAAGTATCTTTTATATTGATAGTGTTTTTCTTTTATATTTGTTTTATTAATTACTATGTTTTATAAATTTGTTTGTAATTTATATTTTTACGAGATTAAACAAATTAATGACGCTAATGAAGTGAATTAGTCTGAAATTTATAGTGATGACTGATGACAACGTATAATAAGGAATTTATATTTTTATTTATTTTGAACCATATTATCATCATTTCTTTTTGCTTGTGATATTGTATCATTCCAATATTCAATTGATTAATGTTTTTGACATGCAAAGACTTGAAAATAAGTAACTCAGTTGAATATTTATATTTTAATTTATTTTTATTTTTTTATAATTATCATTTATCAACTAATTACTTCTAACTCATAATGTATAATATTCATTCTTTGGCAGTTTATATTTCGAAATTTGAAGATACCAGACATTGAACTTAGAGTCTTGGACAATAGAATGGACAATGAAATTGGACACAAGAAATTTTTTTTTTTTGGTTCATTAATCTAAAGTTTTATAACTTTTTTTATTTCTGAATGTTTTTTTTTTGTTTTGTAACTTTACTTTCTCGATTTTTATATTTTTTGTTATTTTATATATTTGTTAGTTTATTTATGGTTGTTTGATTTATACTAGATTAATGTTGTGTGTATCATGTAATTATTTAGGATTTTTTTTTGCATTTTTTATTTTTATAAATTTTTATTATAATATTAAAAAAAAAATACTCAGTACGGAACCGGAACCGGTACCGAAGAACCGGTTCAGTACCCGGTCCCATGGGACCGGTTTCGGTTTTGGATTTCCAAAACCGGAACCGACCGATTTGGTGCGATTCCACTTCAGAACTAGACCATGAACACCCCTAATATCAATCAAGGAACTATCAACTAATAATATCAACTAACAATAAGCATTCCCATTATCAACTTCTCTAACTTGCAATTACAGTATCGAATTGTAGTAAAGGAAATTATAGAAAACTAAACATAAAACTCACGCACACTACTTGTGGGTAGGACCTCCACTGGCCAAGACTCTACCCGATTTCTTGCCTCGAAGAGTTAATGCGCTTAGCACGTAACCATTATCCTTCTTCTCTTTTCAACACCTTCATAATTAAAACATTTACAACTCATAAATTTCATTTTCTTTTCGTATTCTAGTTTGCATAAAAATTCTATGAACTTCTTTGATGCCTAACATAACCTATCTCAACTTGACTACTTGCAGATTATGCATTTTCTTTTTCCTCAACCATTTGAAAGCACTAAAATGTAAAACATTTCTAAAGCTAATGGAGCATGAAACTTCACCATGTTTATCATCATTAACCATTAGCAGAGGCAATCATTAACCATTAAATAGAGGCATTTACTCATTAACCATACAATAAGGAAATTCCATTTCATGCTAAAATCGACTGGTTTAACACTTCGTTCATTCCAACGTACTCATAGTTGTAGACTCAACCAAAGACTATCACAAACGGCAGAGAGAAATCTTCCAATATCAGAGCATTTCATACACAATTTCTATCATCCAATTTAGAGCATCAGTTTAACATTTTCTACGTCCGACAATTTAGCCAGAATACTTATCCTTGACATGCTTCAAATTAAAATTAGCAAAGGAGAATTGGGTTACCTAGAGGAAGAACTGAGCTGGACCAGGAAAGACCCGAAGACAGAAGCTCCAGACTCTCCATTGGCTCATCCCTCACACTGCCTTTCTCAGCTTTCTTCCTTCTTTTCTCTCAGTCTCATGTCTCCAGCTCACCCGAGAGCTCACAACTCTCCTCTCATTTTCTCTCCTCTTCCTCCAGAGCACTTCTCACACTCTACCATCCCTCCCCTTTACCTTTTCTTCTGCCTTATCAATTCATCATAAAGGTGCTGCATATCATGCCCGAGCCATGCCCTGCTTTTCCCATTCCCTTCGCATGTCCGCGCACGTCCCATGGTCGATTTCTTCAGAGCAAGACAGAGTAAAAGATTGGCTTGGGCCGAACCACAAGATGGACGCCAGCCTTTGGCCGGTCTAGCATGAACCACCCGTACCCCTGCCTCTTCGACCTGAAGCGTCGATAGCAGCCCTCTGACGTCAATCCCCCTCTGTCAAGCACCACGCTGGGGTCAAACCACCTCACTATTGCCATTCCATCGCCACCGAGCATCGCCAGTCGCCCGACGCTGTACCAACAACTTGAGGCTGGAAATCACAGCCTCACATTCACCAACCCTCATCGTCCCAAGCTCGAGTCTGAGCGGAGCTCCATCATCGCTCCCCCCGTCGTCCTCTGCTTTGTTGTTGTCCTCCTCTCCTGATCGTTCTCTCCCTCTCTCTCTTTCTGGTTTCACCCTCTCTCTCGTATTCTCTCTTCTGGTTCTCTCTCTCTCTCGGGCTTGCTCTCACAGAATGGCCGAAGGCCATTCTTTTCTCCCACTCAATCGGTTCACTCAGTGAACCGGTTCACCCACTCCTCTTTTCTTAATTCTTTCATTTTTAAATTATTCCCTCTCAATAATTTACCTCAACACAATAATTTAATTCATTAAGTTAACATCTATTTTAATTTCAATTTATCCAATAAATTCCTTAGTTTATAATCCTACGAATACGTCTTTGGTAATACCCTGATAATTATCTAATAAATCCAATACCCTCCAATTATCCTTATTAAATTTTGATATAAAAAGCCGGGATACTACAACTGAACTGTGGAAAAATGATGTCACTAACATCGCTATCACGTTTGTCATTAAACTCTTCAAACCACGGTAGTTCACGACAAACCGTTGCGGTTCGTCGTCAAACCGTAGCGACTATCATGAAACCACGGCGGTTTGATGACAAACCATAGTGGTTTGTCGTGAAACCACAGTGGTTTGTCACTCACGATTTAACGATGAATCGCAGTGGTTGTCATGAAACCGCGGAAGTTTGACAACGAACTGCAGTGGTTTGTCGTGAAATTGCCACGATTTCATGACGCAGTAGTTGTCTAAAATCTTTGATTGCAAATTTGAGGGCTTAAACGCGTGATTTTGGGGCCGAGAAATGTGGGTCGAGGGTAAACTAAGTGATGTGTCGTAGATCTCTCAGAGAGCTTCGATTTGATATCTTATAGAGCCAATTCTAACACCCGTAGCTAAAGTTATGGTCATTTGAAGTTGAAGAGGTCAAAGTAATGGTTCTGGTTTGAGAATTGACCCCTACGTAGCGGTTTGTCATCAAACCTCCGCGATTTGTCTGCAAGTAAAAAAAATTCATTGTCTTCTTCATACAAAAACTCAGACAAACTGTAATGATTCTTCCATGGACTGTAAAACAATTGTAAATTATCCAAAAACTACAAACATTAACATTCTTTTACATAATCTTCAAAATTATAAAACTTGAAATATTCTAAATCCATTCTTTTATAAAATCATACGCTGCGCTTTGTCGTCAAACAGAGAGTGACAAACCGCTGCGGTTTCATGACAACCGCTGCCGTTCGTCGTCAAACCGCTGCGATTTCATGACAAACGTTGCGGTTCGTCTTCAAACCGTAGCAGTTTATGACAAACCGCCGCGGTTCGTCGTCAAAGCATTTAACGACAAACGTGACAGCAATGTTAGGGACATCATTTTTCTATAGTTCAATGGTTAATTTATTAATGAAAAAAGAATGATGATTAGTTTATCACTAATAATAAAAGATAATAATTGATTTGTCATTTTCCCAGCTTAAAATGTTTATTTGATTATAACTGGTTCACCTCAAATAAATATTTAATTTTAGGTCTAACGGACATATAGAACTTGAGTGACGTAGAAATACTTTAGTTTATTTTCTTTCGAAGTGACTTTTTTATGGTGATAACTCCTGGTACTATTTAGTTTTTTATTTTATTTGGGATTTCTACATTATTTTGTCATGGTGTTTTACTTTATTACATAAACTATTTCATTTATATTTATATTATTGCATTATAATTGTAACGCCCAGTGTTTTAAAAATCTTTTATTTACTTTTATTTTTAGCCATAATTAAAAAAATTCTTTTATTTAATTGAAGACGTTCAATTTAAAATTTTATCGGAGTATTTAAACGGAAATAACTTCAAAACATTTTTTAATAAAAGAGTTTATTTAAAACACTTAGAGAAAACTCAGCAGTGCATTATTTTACAAATTAAAACCAGCATTTAAAAACAACTCATTTTCTTTGAATCATAACCTTTCAGGTCGAATCCGGTTGATAACTCAAGGCCTCCTCTAGTAATGTCTCATCCTCCATATGAATGTCATTTGTATCACGGGTGATACAGTGAACCTAATGCTCAGCAAGAGATATAATATAATGATTATGCTTATACAATGCTTATACGATCGTTTTCCAGAAAATAACCTATTTTTTCTTCCTTTTCATTTCATCATTTCCTTTCCTTTACATTTATTGGTTGATGTGTACCAACCGACTCCATCCCTACATAGGTGGATAATTCCATCGAGGGTGTTTCCACCTACGACTGTCACCCTTTCTCCCGAACCCTCAAATGCCTTTTTTCCTTTACCTTTTCATTTTATTTATCATGTCATGCATATATCACATTTTCATAAGCCCTATAATGATGCATGAATGATAGTTCATATCTATTTCATAACAAACCTCAAATTATACACTTCAAAATACTATGTCATAACAATCCTTGAAGTATGCTTAATTATCTCATAACATTCCTCAAAGTATACAATTCATAACAACTATTTCATAACAAACCTCAAACTATACACTGCAAGATAAAATAGTCTCGTGATGTAGGGTCTCCACTGGCCACCACATCCTATTTCTTACATTTGTAAAATTTTCTTTCGTTCCTTAGCGTCTATCTTTTTTTTTTTCCCCCATTAATACTTTCAAAATAATTAACTTTGATACAATTATTTATTTGTTAATCGTGGATAGTACCGATCAGAAATATTCCTAAGAAAGAATGCCCTCAGCAACCTTCAACAAAATATCTTTTCCAAGTAAGTTCCTAGAAAAGGCTAGAGGGTCACAACGGTCTGGTTAAATATCAATCTCCTAGACAGAACTTACTTACACAGCACAATTATACCACTAATAATATTTCAAAAATAATAGTGTAATATTCATAATATTCGTCAACTAATATTTATCAACTAATCCTAAAAATAATTTGAGGACAGAAACGTTATCTAAAATTCAAGAGGCAATCTCGTCATTTTCCTCTCGAGGTAGATGTCGAATTCTCCAGAATAACTTTCCTTCCCAAAATTTTCTTCTCCACTAATAATAGTGTAATATTCATAATATTCGTCAACTAATATTTATCTCTCTAACTCTTCTCTTCAAATTGATGTGAATTGAATGAAGATTTGAAACTTATTTATAGGCATGAATAGAGATTAATGGATGGTTGAGATGCCTCCACTTTGAAATAGTTAGGTAAGGTTATGGATTGTTGATATGCTTCCACCTTGCAATAGTTAGGTAAGGCTATTGATGAATGATTGTGAGATGCTTCCACCTTGCAATAGTTAGGTAAGGCTATTGATGGATGGTTGAGATGCTTCCACCTTGCAATAGTTAGGTAAGGCTATTGATGGATGGTTGTGAGATGCTTCGACCTTACAATAATTAGATAAGGCTATTGATGGATGGTTGAGATGCTTCCACCTTACTATAGTTAGGTACAACAGTGATTTCCTTATTAATACATTTATTCAATTTCCTTTTATATTTTTAATCTCTATTTAACTATTTATTGTATTTATCTATTATTCATTTATTATACTATATTATACTTATCGTACATTAATCGTTCTAATTTGTTCTCTCGGTTTATTCCAACTATTTCTTGAATTTGTACTAAATAAGATCCCGATTATTTTTACTTAACTCCGATACGAGAAATTCAGTTAATACTACTAAATTAATTCATTTACAATATATTTTGAGTCCAATAAAAATTTGGGGTATTACAATATCTATGTTGAGAAAATATGTATATGACCCATCATATGTGATCTCTTAGATCAAAGTGCTTATCCAAAAAGATGTTCCGTGTAGGAGAAACTTGATAAAGTTATCGGTACTTAAATAAAAGTTCATCATCATCGTGAGATATCGTTGGTGTGAGTGTAGTGGAAGAACTACAATGAAAGAGAAACAATTTAGGAAATCGAATAAGAAATGATGACAATGTATCCTCGCTTATTCAATGGTACAATTAAAGTTGTTCTAAATTTCAGGGACGAGATTCTTTAAGGGAGAAGGAATGTAACACCTGGGCTTTTCTGGCCCAGCCCAGAAAAAAAAAATAAAAAATATATATATATATAGATTTTAAACTGCATCTGAAATCTGCTTCAAATGCAGTTGCCAAAAAGGGGGGGATCTCCTCCCCCTATTTCAGAGTGAGGGAAGGAGTTCTTCACCACTCTTTCAAATTTCCTCGAAAATTTTGCCTTTTCTCTCGGTGTGGGTTGATTGTAGTCATCGCCAGCGAGGAATTTCTCTTCGTCAGTTAAAGGAAAAATCCTCCTCTTCCTAGCGAAACTCCGAGCTGAGGTAAACCTTGAATCCCAATATTTGTTTCAGATTCTCATCGGAGGTTAGCGGTAAACATCTGAATTCTTTTGTTTGAAGGGGAAATTGTTTTGAGCGTTGAGATTCAACAATGAGTGTGGAAGATAAAGACTTGAAATTTGCGCAAGCAATTCGAGATTTTAGTCTTCGACGGGTAAGTTAAATCCCTTCTCCAATCTCTATTCTTCTATTTCACAAAACTCATTCTAATGACTGTAATTGTTCAAAAAGGTTGAAGATTTGGGTTTATTTTGGTTGTTCAAAGCTTCGGACAATGCAATGATTTTAAGGTATAAGAAAAAATTATTCTTTTTTCTTCTGAAATTTGGATTGTTCTAATGTTGAGGTTATAAATTCGAGTAGAGAATTATTTACATTATTCTATGATCGGAAGGAGTTCTTAGCTCCAACCTTCGGCCAACAATGATTTGGCAATGATTTTGCCAAATCGTTAAGGTTTGTGGCTCAGACAAAATTCCAGAGAAGAGTTCCAGTTGGGAACTCACAGTCTCCGTCCGCTATCATTTTTCACTGGAGGTCGTCGCTGAGCTTGCTATCAGAAGTGTCCGAGGATAGAAAACTTTCGAATTTGTCTGTGAACGGAACGCCCCTGGTTGGAAACCAAGAGGCAGGCACACTCTGGACTGGATCATCATCTAGTTGGGCCAAATTATGGATTGAGATCAGGTCCAATTGAGCCACAAATATGAATTGGATATTGGGCTATGTTATTGGACCGAACCATATTTTTATTTTGGGCCAATTTAAGTTTTATTCTCATATTGGACTTGTAACGACCCGATTTTTATTTACTTTGAAAATCGTGTAAAATTTAAAACTTTTTCTTTTATAAAATAAGAGTAAATCTTTTCTTTATAAAAACCGATCGCTAAAACTCTTTTCTTAAAATATTTTGCAGAAGAAGTAATAAGATCCTTTTATAAAATGCAGCGGAATTAAAACAAAACATTAAAGAATATTAAATAATTTACAAATCATTTTACAAACCATTTCTTTTTAAAACTCTTTAGCCCAGCCAGCCACAAGATCCACCTGTGCAAATCCTTCATCAACTGTCTTTGACCTATTCACCTGTTTCTCGTACGTACCTACATCATAAGACCTAACTAATGAGTCTAACGCTCAGTAAATAATATAAGAAAATAAAATACAGATATGATGCATGATCATGCAATGCATTACAGAGGAGAACCGTATCTCGTCTGTTAGTTTGGGGCGATGAGTAAGTCAATTGCTCTCGTGGCTTAACCTATGTTTCAGACGAGGAACCATGCCAATAGGGGTGTCACCACGAGCCATACTCAGTCGCTTTGTTGAAGACATTGGGGATTTCAAAACAAGAGAATTGAGAATCTTACGATTCCCGTAGCTTAACCATACCTCACCGCTCCCTAAGTGGGAGTAGGCACTCCAATAGGGGTGTCACCACGTGAACCATCCCCAATCCTCCCGAACCCCCACATGCCTATTTACATATATTAGGTATGTCATGCAATATGCCTATGAACACCTACAGTCCTATATGATCGTACAAATGCCTAATAAACATATCATTAAAAGAACACACAATATGCAATCCTAACTCTTGCAATGTAGGGTCTGAAGACCAAAATTCAGTAAGTATCAACTTACTTGGCGTCCACAGCGCAGTTCAGAATTTCATGTTGTCCTTCTCGTTTTTATACCTTCACAATTCATAACATTTATCATTAAAATCACAACTCATCTATCTTAACACATTTTTATTTGCTTCTTACTAAAATCCTTAACCCAAATTCAACTTAGACACTTAACTATTTCTAACAATATAACACTACCAATATCTCTACGCTTCTCGACTTCCAACAATATAATCAATTCTATTTATGTCAGATCTTTCGCTAGCTAATTCCTTTTTATAGATAGAATATTACACCCAATGACAGATTGAACATTTAATAACAAGTTAACACATTCTCTTTTAACATTTCAGAAATCACAACAGAATCCAACTATCCGTCCTAGCATTTCTCCATATTCAAATCAAGCCAATTGATGTGATAGGTGTATGTTAAACTCAATGATAATCACAGTGAGCATAAGGACAGCTTCCAATATTTAACAGTAAAATATCTCCAAGAAATGAATAACAGACTGTTTCCTATATGCAGAATTTAACTTGTTGCAGAGACTATATCTCAATAATAGGACTCGATTTCCATGTTTCCAATTTCTCACAGCAGTTTAAACAATACATAAAACATTATGTTGACAGTATAGCCCAGTTTCATGCTTTACCATACTCATGACAGTTCAAACAATATGGTAGCAGTCCTATTCAAATCCAAACTTCATGTAATTCAATTTAACATTTCCCACTATCCACAATTGGGAATAACAAAACGTAGATAGCAACAAGAAGATGATGTTCTCAATGGCAAATCAACACAATCCAACTTTATACCAATTTTTAACCAACCCCCCATTATTTCCAAAACCAGAATATAATCCTCCCATTATATTCATTAAGCAGACTTATCCAAAGGCTCTAACCACAATTGACAGAACAAAATTACCATAACCACTCCCATTCTGTGACAAAATGGAGTCAACATCTAATAACCATATCATTATAGGGCATAATGATAATCAACAGAACACTCCAACTAATACATGTATCACTCCACAGACCAGAAGCAGTAAACCATTGGCTATATTATTCCACAACAATGCACAATTCACAGAGAAACAAAGGGTATTAATTGAACATTTATCCAAAATCCTTAAAACTACAAGCAACGATGAGTTAGTCTAAGGTAGAAGCTTACCCGAGGAAGAAGGCAACCCCTGTTTCCCAACTCATCTTCTCCATCTTCTTTCTCTAGAGAACTTCTTCCTTTTCTTCCCTTGTTTCAGATCCTCTCGGCCACAACTCTCAAGTTCTTCACTACCAATTCCCTTCACACAGCAGCAACCAACTCCTAATATAGACGTAGAGAGAAAAGAACGAGCAGCTGCAGGAGATAAACTGAAGTTGCAAGTTGAAGGCTGAGCATTGCCCATCTCAAGGGAAGGTGGTCCAACTAGAGAATGCCAAGTGGAAAGCCCTCCAAGCTGCAGGGGAGGACAAGATGGGTTGTTGGAGACTGAGAGGAGAGAGATCGTTGTTGATTTTCGCAAGAAATCGGAAGAGAGAGGATATTTTATAAATGGGTTTCTCGGAATTTCCCGATGTTACAGACGAGTCTAGTCGTCCGCACTCATCCGAAACTCGATTTGGGACGAGAAAATGCATCATCAGCCCTTATCTGTACCGTCCGCAGGTGTCTTGCGAACGCGAAATGTCGTCCGCATCATCCGAATTGTCCAAGATTTAGGACAGATTCATTCGGTCGGCATTTGTTCCCGTCCGCAGTTATCCACTATCGTCCGAATTTGTCCCAGTTTTATACAGATTCAATCGGACGTGAGCCTTCATCGTCCGCATCGTCTGTATGACTCCCAGGACGCCAAATCCACTTCCCCATGTCGTCCCCAAAGTGCAGGGACACAACTTCACAGTGTTGCGGACGCGGCAATCCGTCCGAATTGGCGTCCCCATGCGTCCGCAACACAACATTGTGCACTTTTCCTAAGTTTTTCATACTTAGATTATTTTTCCAACATTAACCATCTACTTTCCATGCGCGACTTACACTTGCCATTGCATAACACAATGCAATATTCATATATTAAAATTATCCGAATTTAATACATCATAAACGGGAAAAAATATCCGCGATATTACAGGACTATTCACTTTTGGATTGTAAATTATTCGTTGAAAAATTCAAGCTTTTATTTTAGAGTTCAGATTCTAAAGTGATAAAAATGTTATGATTAAGTTTTGGAACTTAGAAAGTTATTGGTTTATCTACCATTTGACCTCGTTGGGCTTTTCGGTTGGGTTTGGTATCGTTAAGCCAAATTTCGAGGTAGGGTTATTATTGTGCAATACATTTACGTTTTATTTTAAAAATAATTATTTTGAGAGAACTTTCAGATTTTAACGATGCAATCATTTTCATAATCATCGGATTATTTTTATTATAATTAATTTTCACACATTCTCCCATACGAAATGTGTTTGTTTGTTATTAAATTGGATAATAGAAGATTTTTCAAATGTCATTGGGTTCGAATCCCTAAAGTGCAAATAAATAATAGGACAGCTGTATGTGCCGTGTCATTGGGTTGCGAATCACTAAACCTGATCAGGGTCTTTTTGGCTATTTGCTATCGTCTGAGTATCGCCGTTAAATTTGTTATTTAAATTATTGCTCATCAGTATTTTTTTATGTTAATCTGTTATTTTAATTAACTGGAAAATGTACGTTAAACTCATATGACATAAAAGTTAAATATAAGATAAATTCATACTGAGTTTTGTTGACTCACCCCAATCTGACTTTATTTTTCAGGAATTAATCAGAGTAGTCCCCCACTACCATTTCAGGAGTGTGATTTAGAATTTTCGTCGTATAATTTATTTCATCTTCATTTGTACAGATACTTAGAATATTTTAGGAATGTTTGTATCCTAAAATCTAATTTTAAGTTCCTAGTTTTATAATTAGTTAATTGGTATTATATTATTGTCACTTCTGGACCTTTCAATTTTTTGGCCTGATTTGTAACATGATTGTTTAAGTCTTTCACTGCTATTTATTGGATTTAAATGAGGGCAGGACGATTTTGTCCCTTTTGGGCTAAATCATTTCTCATTCTGTCTCGGGTCCCTTTTGGGGCGTGACAATGTGTCTACTATTGCGAATGACGTAAACTTATTTCTCAAGTTCATGACATAATATAAGAGGTATTATTTTAGCATTCAACTACTTTTCATTATCTATTAGTTTGATTTTAAACATTGTTTTATTAGAAATAGTTTATTTTTTTGTTATCTTGTAAATTATAAATGCATTGAATAAAAGCCCTGAGAATGTTGAGTTCATAATTTTGAGGGACTTGAATCTTGAAAACAATATGGACCTTTCAGATAACAACTTAACGGAATGGCTTTTACTAGATCTACTCGTGTTTGAGTGCGCAGATGATATGCTTATGTTGAACTTATATTTTCCTACTGCAAAGCTTTTTGTAGAAGATGAAGATGCAGAGCTTTTTGTGGGAGAAAAAGATCCAAGGGAGATGCTAGAACACAAATCAAGTTCTGTAGATGATGCTAATGACATTATTGAATAGCTTTCTTTGTACAATGATGATATCTTGTTCAACGTTCAAGCCTGGTAAGAAACTAAAATGGGAATTAGAAGGTGAGGGTATTTTTCAAATTAAGCACTTTCTACTTTCTTTTTCTCTTTCTTTCAAGCATATTTTCTAAACTTATGTGTGTTAGAAGTATAAATTCATAGATTCAAACTATGTTAAATCTATGATAGTTTGCTTCTTGAAGTTTGTTCTTTAGATTCTCAAACAATTTGTGTAATGAGTGTAGTGATGACGATGTTGAAGCAAGGAAGAATATCAAGAATCACAATTTAATGGTCAACTGGTGACAATGACTTCAGCTTGTGGTGAATTAAAATAAAAGTCCTTTCAGGGCACCAGGCTTTGCTGAAGCCACTGACTTAGATGCCATGGCCAAGCTAAATGAGAAATAAAACTAAAGCTTTAGAGGTAGAGTCCAAGGCACAATGCCATATTACGAGTTCAAGGATGAAGTCTATAAAGAGCTGACAAAAGTCAAAAACAACAGTAGCAATGCGGATTAAATTAAACTCGAGCATCTGTACATGAAAAAGGTCACTAACAAACAAGTAATATAAAATTCACAAATTTTATATTAATAAATTTTTTCACATAAAGTTTTTGCGTTTCTTAATGTCAACTTGTCTCATATTGACTTTTCTTTTTTAATAAAATAATGAACTTTTACCATTCTTAGTTTTATTATGTCAAGTTGATATAAATAAATGATAATGTCGTTAACCCTCATCAAACTTCATTTTTATCATGTTTTCAAAAAAACAAATCAATTCGTTAAAAAACAAAATCTTACCTTTGAATCCTTCGTATTATCATCGACGTAACAAAAAGAACAGTCAAAGTGTAACAAAACAAAAAAAAATTGATCATGATTAGATATTTTCAACTGGGAGAGGACATTGGAAGCCATGAGAGGCTTCAGTAGTGTTGCTTGCGGTGCCACTCAAATCAATTTTACACGCCCACCAATGTCATATGGACGTAAATGTAAGCATACTAAAAATAAATTGATTCGTGCTTACAATACTTTAATTCTTATTAACAATATTGATTTAACCATTTGAATTAAACAATCAATTCTACTAACCTTGGTTCATAATATAAAAATACTTTTGAAGAAGATGTTGATCGCTTTTATCAACCTTAAACCCTTTTCTATAATCGTCTCTTCGATGATCTTGAAACAAAGTATAGTCTATCGTTAATTTTTCAGAGAGAGAGAGAGTAATCAGTTAGAAATTAATTCCATAATTTTTCTCTCCGTGATAAAAAAGACACTCGTGTACAAAAGGTATCCAACTAAGTCAATATAATATTTAATATAATATTAAGTCAACGATGATTTTAATTATCGATTATTATTGATAATCAAACAATTTTCTGCTTCTTTCTAAATTTTTAATTGATATCCAATTAAGCCCATGTCCATCAGTCCTGTCTACCTCCCAATAAATAACCCCAGATATTTATGATATCAGACAGCTGTTGCCCATCCATGTCCATTACTTCTCTCTTTCCACGAAGAGCCCCCAATGCTTCTCTTTATCTCTCTTCTCTGCTCCAAAGCAATTTCAGGATGATCTCAAATGGCACGTGGAGAAGTTATGGGATTTCTTCTTCTATTTACACTTAATTCGCCAATGTTTTCCTTCTTTATGAGTTTTATTTTCTGAATTTTTTCCGAGCATTCCTTGCTGAGACTCGAACTTAACTTCAACATTGACGAAGAGAGATGGAGATTTCCTATCCCCGGCATCCTCATCCCCTCGCTCTGGACACGCTCATAGGCCATGAAGATGATAAACTTCTTCACTGTTCTCTCTGTAAGCAAAGATTGGACGGGAACCCTTTCTATGCTTGTGTTGATTGCGAATATTATATTCACAAGTCTTGTGCTCAGCTTCCAGAAGAGATCCAACATCATTTTCATCAACCACACCCTCTTTCATTATGTTTTGGATATGGCTTTGGTTGTGATTCTTGCCATAAGTTTTTCAACGAAGAGTTAAGCTTCAGGTGCTCTGCTTGCGATTTTGACCTCGATGTAAAATGTGCTATTATGTCGGACATCGACACGGAAGAGAAAGAATCCATACGACATTTCACTCATCAACACCCATTGACAATTTGCAGCAAAGATGGTGATACTCCTTTGAATTGCTTTGCCTGCAAGAAAACATCCTCTGATTTTATCTATGGTTGCACTCCCTGTGACTATTTTCTTCACAAATCTTGTTCAGAGAATTCTACTCACGTTTTGCATGCCACGCATCCACAGCACGCTCTTAATCTGAGAGTAAGGAACGATTGGATGTATTATTGTAGCATTTGCGATTTTCACTTGGATGTATTGGGTTTGATTGAATCCGCTAAAGATGCTCCAAATTCAGAAGGACCATGCTTTTTGTGTGGCAAACAACATTTGGATTCAGATTCATGCATTGACTCGGTGTTCTTCATCAACCAATCATGTATCCAATTGCCTCAAAAGATCGAACACAAATTTCATTCTCACAAGCCTCTTCTATTGTTAGCCGCCAAAGGTTTTTCGTGTGATTCATGTCACAAATGGTTTGCTAGTCAACCATGTTATGGTTGTGAAGAGTGCAACTTCCAAATGGATGTGAAATGTAGTCTAATGCCAAGTATTCAAGATGACAAGAGCGAGGAGTCCATTCAGCTACACATTCCTCCTCATTTTAACCATCAACATCCACTGCACCTAATGAGAGATGTATATGACATCAATTGCTCTGCTTGCCAAACAACTAAGCTATCTCCTATTTATGGCTGCCTTCAATGTGAATATTTTCTTCATCACTCTTGCCTTGAACTTCCAGCTCAGATCGAACACCCTCTCCATGACAGCCATGTGTTGACCCTACAACCTCTTGGTGATTTTTTTTTGTCAAATTTGTGGCCGAAAATACAATGGCTTTTCTTTTGGATGCATTCAATGTGGTTTCTTTATCGAGATTGAATGTGTTTTTGAGCTTCGACCCACATTAGTAGCTCATAAATATCATCATCATCTTTTGCGCTTGGTTGAAAAATCGCACTGGAATACATGTAATTTTGATTACACATTTTGTCAATTCTCTAAAGAGTCAAGTGAATTCGAGCACTCCAAATCATACTCGTTACGATGCGTCGAATGTGACTACAATTTTCATCTTTTATGTGGTCCTTTGCCTTGCACCATCAAACACAAAAGCCATCTTCATGTTTTGACACTAGTGGATTCTCTAATTGAAGATGATTCCGATGAATATTATTGTGATATATGCGAGGAGATAAGAAATCCCAAATTATGTGTCTACTATTGTGAATGTTGTAAATTTATTTCTCACGTTCATTGCGTGATATCTGAGGTATTATTCTAGAATTCAACTACTTCTCATTATTTGTTAGTCTGATTTTAAACATTGTTTTAGTAGAAATAATTTGTTTTTTTTATCTTGTAGATTATAAATGCATTGAAGAAAAGCTCCGATAATATTGAGTTGAGAATTGTGAGGGACTTGAATCTTGAAGACAATATAAACCCTTTAGACAAGGATGTAATTGGAGAGAATTCGACTTTAATTGATCTACTCAAGTCTTTAAGTGTAGAGGAAGTGTTTACGTTGGAAGCCGTTTTTCCTTGTTCAAAGCTTTATGAAGTGCGTACATATTTTTCAGAAGATGATGTCAGTAGTTCAGAAGATGATGGCAGTAGTTATGATAAAGATTGGAATGACATTATTGAAGAACTTTCTTGGTATAATGATGATGTCTACGACAAAGTTGGTAAAGGAATGAAATGTTTTAGACCAACTTTCAAATATCATATTCAACCAGATGAATATGAACTGCAAGTAGTTGGAGTAAAAGGTTACATGGTCACTTCTAATTTTGCCTCTCTCTTTCGGGCTTTATTAACAAAACATGGGGACTTTGGCCCTCGTTCTAAAAGTAAGGAAAAGATCAAGTTTGTTCCCCTTTATTTTCTCTGTCGCGTGTTGAGTGACATGCGTAGAACCTACAATGCAGACATTACTAAGGAGCACCTTTTCACTTGGCTTTACTACCTAGACCGAGTGGGAAGATTTGGTTTTAAATTAGATTTTGTGGGACCTTTTGTTCATGTGATTGTGAAATGTTACTATGGTCTTCAAGCAATGAAATTTGAAGAGGAAGCTCCTAAAAAATTTGATCAAGAGATCATGAATGTCGAGCAAAAGATTTCTGAAATGAAAACTAAAATAGAGGAATTGAAATGCCATCAACAACAACATAGGGCTGGTAAGATAACCGAGGAATCGGCCATCATGGAGGAGTTCTTCACTGATGCAAAGAAACTAAAATGGGAAATTGCAGGCAAGGGTATTGTTTAAATTTAGCACTTTCCAGTCTCTTTTTCTCTACAATTCAAGCATATTATGTAAACTTAAATTTGATTTACGCATAAGTTGTATTAGCAAATCAACATAAGTTAGATATAATTTCTACTAGGACTTCTTATAATGTAGAAGGCTCGTTCTTTTAGATTCTTAAAATAAAAAGCTTCATTGAATCCCTTATTTCATATATTTATATTAGCTCAACCACTCTTGTTTACATAGTATAATTTGTAGACTGTCGTAGAAAACTGCCACTGGGAGAGGACTTTGTTAGTTCATTTGATCTGACAAAAAAATATATAATATTTGCAATCTGTTTTTGGTAAGAATCCGTTTTTGCTGAGAGTTGGATTCACCTTCGACATTGACGATGAAAGATGGAGATTCGCCATCCAAGGCTTCCTCATCCCCTCGCTCTGGACAAGCTCATAGGCCATGAACATTATGAACTTCTTCACTGCTCTATCTGTTAGAAAAAGATTGGACGGGAACCCTTGCTATGCATGTTTGATTGCGCATTTTATATTCACAAATCATGTTCAAATCTTCCAGTTAAGATTGAGCATCATTTTCATCAACCACACCCTCTTTCATTACGGTCACTTTTCTTTTCTTGTGATTCTTGCCATACGACAATTCCTACTTGAGTTACGCTTTGGGTGCACTACTTGCAATTTCGACCTCGATGTAAAATGTGCATTAATGTCGAATATGGAGAAAGAGTCCATCCCATATTTCACTCATCAACACCCATTGACAATTTGCAGCAAAGATGGTGATACTCCTTTGAATTGCTTTGCCTGCAAGAAAACCTCCTCTGATTTGATCTATGGCTGCACCCTCTGTGAGTATTTGTTTCACAAATCTTGCTCTTTCTATCTGTACCTTGTGAATCCTTATTCCACATATTTCTATTGGCTTAACAACTCTCTCTGCTGCGTAGTACAATTTTTAGGCAGTCATGGACTTATGACTGGAAGAAGACTTATTCACCTCCTCACCCAAACTGATTTCCCACCAAAATTCCACGCACCTCTCTAATTTCCCAAACACCCCAACCCATCATCAACAATAATTATCCCATAAAAATCCACTCCACAAACATTAATAATAAATGAAAACATAAATAATAATTAACATATCTTCTTGGCTCATTATCTCTATTCCGCCTTGTATGCACAGTGAGGACTTATCAACACTCGCCTCCCAAAGTTTCATCTTGCTCTCAAGATGGAATTGAAGAATTTGGTGATTAATAACGTCAAAATTCTACCAAATTATATTGTAGCTGAAGGACTCTTTTATGGAATCAGAACTTTCATTCCAGCAGAATTTTTGGTGATACCCAGTCGAACCCCTCATAAGGCCTTATAATAAGATTCTATAAACTATACGTATTCTTATCATGTTTTTCTTTTAAATCAATTCATAAAAAAATAAATAAATCTTACCTATGAATCCTTCGTATTATCGACGTAACAAAAAGAACAATCAAAATGTAACAAAAATAATTTGATAACGATTAGAGCAAGATTTTCAACGGTGTTGCTTGCTGTGCCACTCCATCGCATTTCTCCAATAATCAATCTTACACCCACACCAATGTAATCTGCACATAAAAACAACTAACATGACTTAAATCTTCTACTTCTTTCTAAATTTTTAATACGGCATTGCCAAACCCAGTTAAAGACATCTAACCCATATCTAACTCAATCAGTCCTCTCTACCTCCCAATAAATAAAACCCAGATATTTATGAAACTGACTGCTCATGACCGTCCATTTCCATCTCTTCTCTCTTTCCGGGAAAACCTCTACCTCCCTACTCTGCTCCAGAGCAATTTCAGGAAGACCTCACATGGCAAGTGGAGAAGCTGTGGGATGTCTTCTTCTATTTACACTTAATTCGACAGTGTTTTCTTTCTCTCTGAGTTTCATTTTCTGAATTTCTTACGGGCATTCCTCGCTGAGACTTGAACTTAACTTCGACATTGACGAAGAAAGATGGAGATCCAACATCCATGGCATCCTCATCCCCTCGCTCTGGACAAGCTCATAGTCCATGAAGACTTGAACTTGACTACTATGCTTGTGTTGATTGCGAATATTATTATATTCACAAGTCTTGTGCTCAGCTTCCATTAGAGATCCAACATCATTTTCATCTACCACACCCTCTTTCATTATGTTTTGGAGGCGGCTTTGGTTGTGATTCTTGCCATAAGACATTCCTCCTCATTTTAACCATCAACATCCACTACAACTAATGAGAGAGGTATATGACATCCATTGCTCTGCTTGCCAAACAACTAAGCTATCTCCTATTTATGGCTGCCTTAAATGTGAATATTTTCTTCATCACTCTTGCCTGAAACTTCCATTGGAGATCGAACACCCTCTCCACGACATACATGTATTGACCCTACAACCTCTTGGTGATTTTTTTTTTGTCAAATCTGTGGTAGAAAATACAAATGGCTTTTCTTTTGGATGCATTCAAAGTGGTTTCTTTATCGAGATTGAATGTATTTTTGAGCTTCGACCCACATTAGTAGCTCATAAATATCATCATCATCTTTTGCGCTTGGTTGAAAAATCACACTGGAATACATGTAATTTTGATTACACATTTTGTCAATTCTCTAAAGAGTCAAGTGAATTCGAGCGCTCCAAATCATACTCGCTACGAATCATACTCGCTACGATGCGTTGAATGCAACTACAATCTTGATCTTAAATATATAATGGCAAGCCACCGCGATTCGTCCTTAAGCGGCAGTGAATCAATGTCATTAATGACAAACGTGATAGCGATATTAGTAATGACTTTTTTCTATAGTTCAATGGTTAATTTGTTAGCAAAAATAGTTTAATAGTTAACTTGTCATTGATATCAAAGTACGATGGTTGGTTTGTCATTTTTAACCCATTAACCAAAAATTACATATTTAACACAGTGCTTAATGACTAACATTAAAATAAACCGTGACATAATTTAACTTCACTAAATAGAAAAACATTTTCCAGAAATTTATTTATAAATTAACAAATTTTACTATGAATACTAACTTAATTATATTAAGCAAATATAAAGTGGAAATAAATAACAACTGATACTCAGATGTGTGTAGAAATCCTTCCAAGAATATACCATTGCACAAAAGAAAAAGTTTCTATATTCTTACTCCAAAAATCATGTAACTCATGCCTAAAATTTAGAACAAAATCATTTATTATTTCAAGTTCAAAGTTGTGCCAACACAAGACCAGTCCGTCACTGGCCGATTCCTTTGAAACTTCATTTTGATTGCGTTGATTCCATTCAATTCTTTTTTTTTAATCAAATGATACCACCATCGCATGCGGATTTAGATTGAGTGAAAATGGGTGCCCATTTATCCAATCATACCCAAAAGCTTTTACAAGAAAATAAAGAAAGAAATTAAAAAATAAGAAACACAAATTAGAGTCCCACTACTTTTGTCATGGCATGGATATTTTATTTTCTTTTCAAAAAGTTGGTTAAATTGGTTGACTTATCCTTAATTTTGTCATTTTTCCTAAAATGTTTATTCTTTTTTAAATTTCAATCTAATAATTACATATTGGTATTCATTTATATAAGTAATGTATTATTTTAATTACTTATAATTATCCTTCTAAGAGCACAAAATTATAATATAATATTTTTATACACAATAAATCCCAACTCCATATAACATAACATTATAAAGATAATGATAATAAAATCTTTAATATTAACCCTATAGTTTTGGATCCCCGATATAACAAACCTTAAAGAAAATCGTAGAAATCTAAAACCTCAAACTATCGAAAATGAATGACATAAACTTCGCAGTCACGTTTCTCTTCAAAAGACATAAACATGGAAACATTACTACTATGCAATTTTAATTATATTTTAATTTTATTCTTAAAATGCATAAATTGAAGTAATTTTACCACGAAGACGATGTTAGGAAGCTCTGATATGGTCTCTCGATTTCGCCTCTCTAGTTGTCTAACACTAATTTAATTATTGAGCAAATGTAAAGTGAAAATAAATAACAATTTATATTGAGATTCTCGTAGAAGCCCTTCCAAAAATATATCAGTTCATATGAGAAAAATCCACTAAAAAAAATAAATTATGAAAATATATATATATATATATATTGATACATAAGAGATGGAGTTGTGGTTTCATGTCTATCAAACCATCTCCTTCAATATCTTTAATTTTGGAATTTTGTTATATTATTTTTATTATACAGTAGCATTTTAAAATCGAATCAAAAAACAAAATTTGAGTAATGGAACTCTCTTGATTTAATAAAAAAAGAGAAATTAAAAAATAAGATTAAAGTACCGACTAATTTTGTCATGGCGTGGAGTTTTCTAAGTAGTAGGTGTCCCACGCCACTTTTGCCCATCTTCCTTCTCTTCTTCTTTCTTTATTATAACACTCATTCCTTTATTTTTAATTCTTTTTTGCTACTAATTTCGTACATTTTCTTCAATTAATTTGTAGATTAGGTTAAATAATTAATTTTGAAACTAATTATTTTAACTAAATTTAAGAATAAAATAGGAGAGAAAATACTATTATTTCCTGTCAAACCTCACTCTTTTAATTACTTATAATTTCAGTCTAACAATTACATATAGTTATTCATTTATATAAGTGATGTATTATTTTAATTACTTATAATTATTCTTCAAATAAAAGGAGTAAGATATATAAGAGCCCAAAATTATAATATAGTCTTTTTATACTGAGATAAATTCCAACCGCATATAACATGACATTACAAAAATAATGGTAATAAAAGCTTTTTTAATATCACATTCACTTCTTATATTCCTTTGAAATGAAACTATGAGATGAATAAACCAAAAAACATAATTTCTACTACCCAAAAACACTGGTACTTTCCTCTCTACCAAAACTAGCCCTATTCCCAAACTTTCCTAACTAATTTTAAATTAAAATATTTATATTCTCACGCTCCACATATCACTTTAATTTTTAAAATAAAAATATTTAATTAGATTTATACTTATACAATGAGTAGTATTATTTATTTGTTATTAAAGATGATTTTATACACTTTTATAGCCTGATTTAATAAAACAAATATTTTTTAAATTAAACGAAATATTATTATATATAAGTTATAGAATATATATTTGATTAATTGTTTAAATACTTAATTTTAAGCCGTCAAATTTTGGAGATGTTTAAGCCGTCGGCAACGGCCCTATTTGTGGACTCTCTCATCTTATCAATGCCAATTTATCAATTTTGAAGCATCAAAACTCAATTTTTTTAGTGGGTTAGTCTTCCCTGTTTTTATGCCAATTAAACAACCTCAAATTTTGAGAAGCTTCAGAAGAATCCAAACATTTTCTGCTTGATTCTAAATTTTTAATACGGCACTGCCAAACCAGAGTCAAAGACATCTATCTAACCCATATCCAACTCAACGAGTGCTGTCTAGTTCCAATAAAAACCCAGAAATTTATGAAACCGGACTGCAGTGGACCTCGCTCTTGGCATTGACGACGAAAGATGGAGATGCAACATCCACGGCATCCTCATCCCCTCGCTCTTGACAAGCTCATAGGCCATGAAAATGATAAACTTCTTCACTGCTCTCTCTGTAAACAAGGATTGGACGGGAACCCTGTCTATGCTTGTGTTGATTGCAAATTTTATATTCACAAATCATGTGCTAATCTTCCAGTTGAGATCCAACATCATTTTCATCAACCACACCCTCCTTCATTATGTCTTTTAGAAGACTTTGCTTGTGATTCTTGCTATAAGAAATTCCAAATTGAGTTATGCTTCTACTGCTCTGCATGTGATTTCGGCCTCGATGTAAAATGTGCATTAATGTCGGACATCGACACGGAAGAGAAAGAATGCATCCGACACTTCACTCATCAACACCCATTGACAATTTGCAGCAAAGATGGTGATACTCCTTTGATTTGCTTTGCCTGCAAGAAAACATCCTCTGATTTGATCTATGGTTGCACTCCTTGTGAGTATTTTCTTCACAAATCTTGTTCTGAGCTTCCAACTCACGTTTTGCATGCCATGCATCTGCATCACGCTCTTAGTCTCGGACCAAGGTACAGTTGGTGCAGTCATTGCAGAATTCATGATCACACTTGGAAATATTATTGTAGCATTTGTGATTTTTACTTGGATGTAACGTGTTTGATTGAATCCGCTAAAGATGCTCAAAATTCAGAAAGACCATGCTTTTTGTGTGGCAAACAACATTTGGATTCAGATTCATGTGTCGACTCGGTGTACTTCATCAACCAATCATGTATCCAATTGCCTGAACAGATTCAACACAAATTTCATTCTCACAAGCCTCTTCTATTGTTAGCCGCAAAAGGTTTTTCTTGTGATTCATGTCACAAATGGTTTGCTAGTCAACCATGTTATGGTTGTGAGGAGTGCAACTTCCAAATGGATGTGAAATGTAGTCTAATGCCAAGTATTCAAGATGACAAGAGCGAGGAGTCCATTCAGCTACACATTCCTCCTCATTTTAACCATCAACATCCACTACATCTAATGAGAAGGTATATGACATCAATTGCTCTGCTTGCCAAACAACTAAGCTACCTCCTATTTATGGCTGCCTTAAATGTGAATATTTTCTTCTTCACTCTTGCCTTCAACTTCCAGCTCAGATCGAACACCCTCTCCATGACAGCAATGTGTTGACCCTACTACCTCTTGGTGATTTTTTTTGTCAAATATGTGGCAGAAAATACAATGGCTTTTCTTTTGGATGCATTCAATGTCGTTTCTTTATCGGGATTGAATGTGTTTTTGAGCTTCGACCTACATTAGTAGCTCATAATTATCATTATCATCTTTTGCGCTTGGTTGAAAAATCACACCGGAATACATGTAATTTTGATCACACATTTTGTCAATTCTCTAGAAAGTCAAGTGAATTCGAGCTTACTAAATCATACTCACTACGATGCATCCAATGTGACTACAATCTTCATCTTTTATGTGGTCCTTTGCCTTGCACCATTAAACACAAAAGTCATCTTCATGTTTTGACACTAGTGGATTCCATGGACGAAGATTATTCTGACATAGATTATTCTGACGAATATTATTGTGATATATGCGAGGAGATAAGAAATCCCAAATTATGTGTCTATTATTGCCAAAATTGCAAATTTATTTCACACGTTCACTGCGTGATATCCGAGGTATTATTTTAACATTCAATTACTTCTCATTATCTATTAGTCTGATTTCAAATATTGTTTGAATATAAATAGTTTGTTTTCTTGTTATTTTGTAGATTATAAATGCATTGAAGAAAAACCCTGAGAAAGTTGAATTAAGAATTGTGAGAGACTTGAATTTTAAATACAACACAAACCATTTGGATAATGATGTAACTGGAGAGAAATCCACTTTAATGGATCTACTCGAGTCTTTAAGTGCAAATGAAGTGTTTAGGTTGGAAGACGTTTTATCTTGTGCAAAGCTTTTTAATCCATTTCCAGATTTGTATGAGACCAGCAGTGATTCAAGCAGTGATTCAGAAGACAATGGCAGTGGTTCAGAAGACAATGGCAGTAGTTCTGAAAATGATTGCAATGACATTGTTGAAGAACTTTCTTGGTATTATGATGAAGATATCCTCGACAAAGTTGTTAAAGGAATGAAATGTTTTAAACCAACTTTAAGATATCATATTCAACCGGATGAATATGAACTGCAAGTAGTTGGAGTAAAAGGTTACATGGTCACTTCTAATTTTGTCTCTCTCTTTCGGGCTTTATTAACAAAATACGGGGACTTTGGCCCTAGCTCTGAAAGTACGGAAAAGACCAAGTTTATTCCGCTTTATTTTCTTTGTCGCGTATTGAGTGACATGCGTACAACTCTCATTGGGGACATTACTAAGAAGCGCCTCTTCGCATGGTTTTACTACCTAAAACGAGTGGAAAGATTTGGGTTTGACTTACATTTTCTGCGACCTGTTCGAGTTAGGATTATGATAGGTTATTTGGGTCTCCGAGCAATGAAATTTGATGGTGAAGCTCATGGCAGATTGGATTGTGAGATTGAGAACGTGGAGAAAAAGATTTCTGATTTGAAAACTAAAAGAGAAGAACTGAAAGGGTATCGACAAAAACACAAGCCTGGTAAGATAGCAGAGGAATCGGCAGACGTGAGGAAGTTATTCACTGAAGCAAAGAAACTAAGATGGGAAACCGCAGACAAGGGTATTTTTGATTGAGAGATCGAGCAAAATATTTCTAATATCAAAATTGAAATAGAAAGATTGACATGACGGCCGAAACAACCCAGGCGTGATAGGGTATTTAAAGGGTTTGCCTCTCAGGTTCAACTTCTTAACTGATGTAATGAAACTAAAATAGGAACCAGCAGGCCAAAGTATTGTTTAAATTTAGCACTTTTCACTCTCTTTTTCACTGAGATTCAAGTATATTTTGTAAACTTATGTTTGTTTTATGCATAAATTGTCTCAGCAAATCAACATAAATTAGATATTATTTATACCTGCACTTCTTATAATTGAGAAAGCTCTTTCTTTCGGCTAAAGGTCGTTCGACGCTAGGTGATGGACATCCTTCAGAAGTTGGGGACGTTCGATGCTAGCCAATTGATGGGTTTCGTTTCGGTTCCTCTATTTTGGTTCAGTTTTGAACACCCCTAACAAAAACAACCTGATCACAATTAGAGATTTTCCATACATGTTGAGTTCGAATTCTAAGTCTCAAGGCCTAAAGACAACATTATCATAGAATTAATGCTTAAAATCTTTATAAGAAATTTAACTTTGGGCTAATTAAAAATGACTCAAGAACAATTGAGTAGGGAGCCCAAAACAATGCAAAGAGGGGCTCTAAAATGATCCAAAAACATTCACCCATGCTTATTACACATCGATGAGTGGTGTCCATAACTTGCTGAGTAAATGAAGTGTGTGGTCCCTGCACCAAATTAAGACTAATGGCATATAAGTATGAAAAGATTAAGAAAAGATGAAACTTTCCAATGTGACATCTTCAATTTAGAGGTGAGAATAGAGGATATTGGATAGGAGCACTTTCATATATATGTAATGTAATTGTTGAACTTGACCATTGTACTAAAAGGACTTGTTCAACTGTTCAAAAACAAGTTCTTCAATTGTTTACTAACAGAAACCAAAGAATTATGAACAACAAAAAAAGAGCTAATCTTCTAAAACAATTGTTCAGGCAACAATTCAATTATATTAGCATCCAAATGTTGTAAAAATTAGACAAACAATACACAGTCGCTTAGAGCTTCCAATAAAGCTTAGCAAAACTGCCTAGCTTTTGAAACTTGTTGATGAACTGCTGAAGAGGAGATTGCTGGAGGAATAGAACTCTGGTTATGGCGTAGAGAAATCCGTTTGAACGATGAAAAATTGAAAGAAAACTTGACATGTGCTAACCATGTGCAAACAACCACTTTTTTGGAAAGGGTTAAGTTGATAACGATCGATACATTGAGCTTCTTGTATTAGAAGAATTAGGTTAATGTTCAAGATCTAAAACGATAGGATTGAATTTGCAGTTGACCCAAAAGGAATTTACGTATTCACGACAAATGTCCAACAATCTTGGCGTTTGACTGAATCTCTTGAATATGACATTGTTGGTGTCAACAAAGGACTCATTTCTACCGAGGTTCTTTTATACATTGTAAAATAAGCGAGCCAAAAAACATAACTTAGAAGTTGGAAAATTTTGATGCATTTATGAAAATGTTTCATTTTTGTAATGTGCTAATTTCCTATGAGCAATGGTTTAACACAAGTAGCTCCATTTGGATTTGAGGATGTTCCTTTGGCTTTGCCTAGGTTTTGACACTCTTAGATGTCTTAATGTTGTATTTGGTATTAAACATTGAATGAGTTGGTCCAAAAAGCGATAGTTGTGCGATTGGAGACCCATCAAAATAGGTTTTCCCTAATGTTGGATTTGCTTTACTTTGTCTAGGTCTGCTAAAAAATAATTTAAGGAAGACCTCACATGGCAGATGGGGACTAAGTAGTGCCTTTTCCATTGCTTTTCTCTTTCCAAAAAGAATTCCCGTTGCCTTTCTATCTCGCTCTTCTCCTCTCAAAAGCAATTTCATGAAGACCTCACATGGCAGATGGGGCTTAAGTAGTCGGCAAGTTATGGGATTTCCTTTTCTCTTTGTATTCACAAATCATGAGCTAATATTCCAGTGAAGATCCAACATCATTCTCATCATCCACGCCCTCTTTCATTTGTCTAGGAGGCAACTTTGTTTATGATTCTTGCCATAAGACATTTCCAAATGAGTTAAGCTTCAAGTGCACCGCTTGCAATTGCGACCAAAAAAATGTGAACTAGTTTTATGAAAAATGTGCACTAGGCCAAGACTTGAAAGAGAAGAATAAGAATATATAATGAAAATTAGGCTCCTCTCAAATAAGGCCCAATACAAGGGTTACCACTTAACATATATGGTCAAGTTAAAGAATGTGGTACCTAGTTGAAATAAGGGAAAATGACAAACCAATCATCATTATTTATTGTTAATGACAAATCAACCATCATCCTTTTTTTACTAACAAATTAACTACTGAACTATGAAAAAATGAAGCTGCTAATATCACTGTCACGTTTGCTGTTAAAAGCGATAATGTCGAGCCGCAACGGTTCGTATACAAATCGCGGCAATTCCATAGTTTTAAAAAAATAAAATTATAATTTTCATGAACTATTGTGGTTCAACGTGCCTCATTCGCCTTGTACAAATATACAATACACTTCTCGCGATTTTCTCACACATTTTGTCAGCAATTAGCGAACCCTAGAAATTTTTAAGAGCTGAAGTGAACTGAATTTTGGCAAAGTTGAAGGATTTGTTTAACACCTGATAAGTTCCAAGAATCAATAAGAGCACAAAATAGAAATCTGTTCCGAAAATTGTAATTTTCCGAACCAGCAATGCTAAAACAGAATTAACTCAAATTTCATAAGTCCAATGAACTCCAAATTTGGACAGTAGCAACCCAACACATTACAGAACAATTCTTCAGAAGACGCGTAATCAATATAACAAATGCAAGAACCCCAAAACAGACCCACAATCGGACTGATCAGCGATTCACAAGACAGATTCAGCAACTAGCAATAAAACAGCGAGAACTCCCTCCATATAACTCCAATAATTCCAAAAATTGGTAGGCAGCTTCGTCACTCAACAAGGAACAAATCTCTAGAAGAAATAAAATTAAGAAAACCCACACAAGGGCTTTGAAATAGGTCAGCAATCCAATGCAGTAAACAAATTGCACAGAAAAATAGATTCTGCGATTAACAAAATATCCAGCAAAACTCCATATTCATAAGGAATGACGCCTTTATCTCAATACACAATTGTTAACCACCAAATATGAAGGGAATAGGACCAGAACAACCAAATCTTACTAGCAACAATCTTCGAAATTACAAAAGGGAACTGTGGAGTTTGATTTTACCTCCTAATGTGAGAGGATCGAAGTAATCGGCTTAATCACGGATTAAGCGCTCTCCNACATCCTAAATATAAAATTGAAAAGTAGATAATGAACTAATATGTAGATGCATTGCAACCTTTAAGGTGGCCCAAAGTTGGAAGAAGAAATGAAATCTGTTGGATGTGAACTAATCCAAGTAATGGCATGAAACAGTCTTCCTTTATCTTCTTGAGTCGTCTCTTCCGTAAAATCCCATAATTTATGCTTTCCTGCAAAGAAAGAATGAGTTAGAGATGAAATAAGTCTCTTGGCTTGGGCACGCGTCATTGGACCTCGGTTCACATCAACACCAAATGGCATCTCGGAGTGTTAAAGAATCTATTATTAACCATCAAGTTGAAGTGGGGTTCACATCCACATTTTTTGCCAATGAGGTACATGGAATTGGAGATGAAGCTGCTATAGTGTTGTATTTTGTTTCAGCGACGCTAGACGAGGAGGAGCACAGATCATTATACGAATCCAGTAGTGACGAAGATATGGACATGGTCGAGAGTAGGCCTAGACGCCCACCACAAGCAGAATGCACCTTCGCTGGTATGGTGCTTGGCAAAAAGTGTAATTCACTGAATAAAATTAGAGAAAAAATTATCAATCATGCGTGGAAGAATGGGTACGGGATAAAATTTACCCATAGTGATGCACATCGATTGAGGGCTACCTGCCAGGAAGGATGCATGTGGCGGCTGCACGCCTAAAAAAATGCAAGGTGAAATGACGTTTTAAATAAAGTGCTACAACAACGTTCATACTTGCTCGAGAAAGATGGAAAGTCGTCATGCCTCTGCCAAATAGGTGGCACCGCATTACTTTGACATATTTAAAAGTCAGACCGACTGTGTAACGCCCCGGATTTTCGTAAATCCTGAAAATGCGTAAAAATTTAAATTTTTTTTAAAAACAAATCAAAGTGCGTAAATCCGAATCACTACTAACTCTTTCTTAAAACTCATCATGAAAACCAACTTATTAATTATGCGGAAGCGTTAAAAATCATCTATTTAAATTCTTACGAAAACTTTATAAAATATCCCTCTTTAAATCATAGCAGAAACGTGAGAATTCTTTCAAAAGAAACACTAAACAATACTAAACCATTCAATCATTTTGTTTTTCAAATAAAACTAAACCATTTCTTCATTGATTCAATACCGTTTACTTTTCTTTAACTTTGTTGATTCATAACCATTTACTTTCATTTGTCTTTTGCCTTGCCAGCTCGAATCCTGTGCGTGCGAAATCATCCATCTCTACCTCATTATGTGTTTCTCATCTTCTTCTTATTCGTTTACTATCTATTTGTCATTGTACCTACACCACAAGTAAGGACGTGAGCTTACGCCCAGTAAGGAGATGGGGAAAACAATTATGCATTTCTCTCTTTAGTTCTTCTTGGAATGGGGGCCACCCAAACCAACTTCTTTCATTACGTTCTTTTTCTTCGTTCGTTCTTAACTCGTACATCGAGCTGGAGATTGAGGGTTTTCCTTCGAGATGGCATAGCTGTACGGATTCTAACCTCCTGTGTGCATACTAGTCCCTTTCCCGACTTGGTAAGGGTGTATCCTCACAGCTAGGCTAGATCCGGACTACCCATCTACCTCAACTCTCTAGTTCCGGCATATACCCACCTTTAGGGTTTGTTCTTTTTCCGGCATATACCCGCCTTTAGGGTTCTTTCTATCCTGGTATATACCCGCCTTTAGGGTTCTTTCTTTCTGTTCCGGCATATACTCGCCTTTAGGGTTCTTTCTTTTTCTCACTCATGCATGTGGGTACCATCCTGAAGGTTACCCCTACTTGGTTTCTATTATTATGAAACACACTGCATAACATAAACTGAATTACACATTGAGATAAACATACTATAAGTGAACTGGTACATGTAAAGAATCATAAAAATTGCTAAAAATACGAGAAACAATTATGCTATCGAAATGTAACAGCGAGTGAATAGAATAAAGCAGTAAAGTAACGTACGACAACTAAACATGCTCATTAAACTAAGTTGGAAACATGTTGAATGAATCTATATAACTAAAAGGTTTCTATTCAGAACCAAGAAATAACATTTAAAGAAAATAGGGAAAATCCGAAATGACTTATAACGATTCATACATCTTAACTCTTTAAACCATTTTTAGCTTCTTTTGTTTAGTTAACTAAACATTTTTCCTTCGTTTGTTTAGTTAATAAACCTTTTTCCTTAGAGAACTCATCGTTTATTCTTGCTCATCACCCGTCTTCATTTTCAATTCATCATTCTCTACCTTTCCACTATTTCTTCATGCATCACAATACTCATTTATCAATTAATAACTTCTACATGATGATTCTGCAATATTTCGTTCAATTAAATCATACTCTTTTCATGGACAACATAGTTAAGTTAATACCTGATTTCATGCTTAGCCCAGATGTGTACTTAGTCGGTTTACATGCTCAAGTGTTGACATTGTTAATTAACATGATAGTTATACATGCTTAAGTAGGTGGACATGCTAATTAATTCATTACACGAAATCCCTTGCTTGATTTATGCTTACACTTAATTTCACAAGTTATCATGCAATGACAGTAAATTATTTATATGCGTAAGGAATTAAAACGATAGCTACATAGCAAGTAAATATTCAATAGCTCTTTAGCTTACTTTCATCTTTAGCTTTCTTTCATACCTTCGATCACTTAAGCATTTTCATCACATAATGTGACTCTTTCATACTTTGCATAATAACTTATCATTTGCTCATTCCACTTTCATACCATCATTCCTTCGTTTACTTAGGCATTTTCATCACATAATATAACATAAAACAACAAAGATGAGCACCAAAAGGAAAATATCATAGATTCACAACAATTTCTACATAACAACTATCAACATCCATTTTAAGAACACTAACTCTAACTCACACACGCTTTACTTGGGTGTAGAGCCTCCTCTGCCCAAGACAACCCATTCCTTACCTCGAAGCTTTAACGTGCATTAGCGTTTAGCCGTTATTCCTTTTCTCTTCTTCTTTGTACCTTTACAATTTAATAACTTATAATTATTAATCAAATCAATTAATCATTCGTCGTCTTTTTTTAACTTAATTCTTATTCGTCGCTTACTAGCATTTCTTAAACAAAATTGTTTCATTAATTACGACTGGGTCTAATAAATTAATCCCTATATTAGTATCCAATTATCGTCATATATTCGTCCAATGAATAATTCAAACCTAAATAGATTATATTACCAAAACTGTAACTCAACAGGTTTATATCCAAATCAAAATAACACTTCCTTACATATCACTGCCCATCGAAAGATAATCGTTCCCTTTCCAAAATCCAGAGACATAAATCCAACAAAGGCATACATACGCAGCAATGCTAAATCCAACGTTCATGCCTCGCAAAGTAATAAAGGCAATAGCTAAAACAGATTATCAAACCAAAGCTTATCACTACAAACAAGGAATAATCATCTAACATGCTGACCCATAAAATCTGTTTAACACTTTCTTTTTATCTCCAATCTAGATACTTTTCATAGTCATAACACAAACATCCAAATAAACCCACAGCCAATAGCTGATACAACCATCAGAGTACACAAACCCATTACCCAAAATATTCATCCAACTTAACGACTTATTTCCTAGCAGCTTAACTCAAATCTAACATATTTATGCTTTCAGAAATAACCAGAGTGTAATTATATTCATGACTTTACATCACAAAATGCTATTCCAAGTGACAGAACATTGATCCAAGCAATACAACAATTTTCCATATATATCCAATCATCCAACAGGTAACCAAAGGAGACAAAGAACAACTAAACAATAGTGCAAATCAAATACACTTAACACTTAACAGTGCACCGTTTGCAGACCACGAACAACCAAAATTAACAGAGTCTCACCAACATCTCTCAGCCATCATCAGAAAAACAGGGCAACCAGATTACACATCACTTCCAAAGAAGTAGCAAACACTTTCCCAACATTTTCATCCATCCAATTCATTATCAGAGATAATTTACTAAATTCCATATGTTTATCATCCAAAATTCAGAAAACAGAGAAGAGATTCTTCTCACCATGAAGACCCAAGCAGGAGCTCCAACACTCGGCTTCCAACTCCATTCCACTATGAGCTCTCTGTCCATTTATTTCACACTCACAATAGCTTACCCGACAGTTTTCTTCAAGTCCTTTGCAGCACACTTCATCGACAACTTCTTCAATTTTTCTTCTGGGGTTAGACAGCCTCATCAATTCTCCTATCTCCTCTTCAATTCTTCAACCAACCTGCTCCCCATTGAGTGTCAGCAGAACAACCAGCTGTAAAGGACAGCCAATGTGGAAGGTTAGGCTCAACCCGAACCGGCTAGATTGGGTATCCAGACGCAGTTGGGCCGGAGCCCCCAATCACGGCCCAACCCAGAATAGGCCCTGTCCATCGCGAACGACGCCTCTGCCGAAATCGAAAAACCACAGCAACCCACCCTATCATTGCCCGATCATCAGCGAACAGAGGAGAAAAGTCGACGGAGATCATTTCAGCTCGTCGCCGGAATCGCCTCCGCGGGAGATCGCCGAATCACGATCTGAATGGCGACCCGCTACGCCGTCCAGACGCACGCCGGAGCGACGCGCACCGTCGTTGCCATCGCTGTCACCGTTCGCCTGCTCCCCGTTGCCGTCTCCTGCTCCTCGTCGCCAGTGAACTTCCGATTTCGCCCTCGCCTCTCCCTCTCTCGGTCAATCACTCACTCTCCCTCCCCTGTTCTTTCTCCTCTTCCCGTAAATGGCCAAGGGCCATTTATTTTTAATTAATTAATTAATTATTTATCATTTTTATTTGAATTCTTTAATTCCAATTAATCCATTATATTAGTTCTTCACTAATTTAAATCATCTTTTCGTTTCACCCAATTAAAATCATCATTAATAATTTAATTAAATCCTTCATTTAATTAAATTATTCTTAACCCGAATCCAAATTCTTGATTATTATAAGTATCGTTCAATGATTATGATTGACGATTACGTCCTTGATAATACCCTGATAATTATCCAATTAAATCCAAATATTCTAATTTCTCTCTAAATTATCCTTATTAAATTCTGATATAAAAGTTCGGGGTATTACAGACTGAGACTTTTCTTCCATAATTGAGACAGTCAGTAAGGACTTTAATGTCAACAACACACCCAGCCTTGCTAGAAAAGCAAGAAATGCGGCAAAAAAAATTAACGAAGGAGATGACAATGAGCAATACAAGCTCATCTGGTCCTATGTCGAGGAGATTTGGAGGTCTAATCCTAGAAGCTCGGTGCATGTTGACCTAGAGATGAGTGCATTCAAAATGATGTACATGTGTTTGGCTGCATGCGAGATGGGTCTGTTGAATTGTGGTGGGCCAGTTATTTGTTTGGATGGTTGCCACTTGAAAGGAGCGATTCCGGGCCATCGCTCACTGCTGTCACCATCGACAGGAATGATGAAATGTATCTAATTGCTATAGCAGTGGTTGAAGTAGAAAACAGGGCTTCTTGGAGCTGGTTTATAGAATTGTTGCTCGACGATCTAAACACCCCGACCAGCAATGGGTGGACAATTATTTTTGACCGACAAAAGGTGTAGTTGATTGCTTTGGCCTTCTATGTTTATATTATGCATTGTGTAACAATGTTTGACTCATACTATGACTCTTTGTAGGGGCTAGTGTCAATGGTTAGAGAGGTGGCAGGGTAAGCGGACCATCGGTTTTACATCCGACACCTGTGTGCCAATTTTCAAAAACAAATTAAAGGCAGGTTGTTCAAGGATGCAATGTGGGCCTCTTCTAAAGCCACAACAGAGGCACACTTTGAGAGAAAGATGGCAAAACAATTTTTGCTTGACCCGGTAGCCCACAACTATCTATGAGGAATAGATGCTAGATGTTAGGCCAAACATGCCTTTTGCTCCATCCCCAAGTGCGACATAAGCCTCAACAACCTTAGCGAGTCCTTTAACACCTGCATCCTACCAGCCTGGGACAAACTGATTCTAAATATGTTCGAGATCATACGAAATGGTATCATAGGTAGGATTGTGAAAAAAAATGAAAAGATGGCTTGTTCGACGGACCTTCTGCAGATCAACAATCGACTTGCCAAACTACGACTTGCCGATCAAAATTGGAGCCCCCAGTTTTCAGGAGCTGCCCAGTTTGAGGTCAACAGCGGTAATAAATAGTACTCTACCAATTTGGACAGGCGTACTTGTAAATGTTACCGGTGGGCATTGACCGGTATCCTGTGTGTCCATGTAGTCCCGTGCATTCACTTTATGAGGAGATCTTCTGAGGGCTTTGTGCATGAGTGCTATCACCTAGAAACATACATGGCAACGTACTCCCACTTTGTCCGCCCGTCAGTGAACAAATCATGTGGCCTCCTGTGACGCGTCTTGATCCAATTATCCCACCGTCATTTAAAAGGCTTCCAAGAAGGTCCCGAAAACGTAGAATATGGGATGTGGAAGAGGCCTCAAGCCGAACAATGCTGCCTAGAAGACATATGAAAATGACATGTGGCCGGTGTGGGGGTGTGGAGCACAATTCTCGCACAGGTGGAGGTCCAGAGTCCAATGCATGTGGCGGCAAAGGTGACAGAGGCAGATGCGATAGAGGAAGCTCACACTTGACATTTATGGGATTCAGATTCCCTGAGACAGCCCTCGAGCCAGTTGTAGACATAGTCCCTAAGACAGTCCACGTGAAGAGTCACCGAGACAGTTCCCGACATAGTTCCTGAGATGCAGGTGAGCTCATTATCACGTTTACCTTTTGAAGTGTTATTTGAACTATACTAATTTCATTTGCAATGTATTCTGCAGGAGTATTATGCGCAAGGTCTACAAGCACATACATATACAAATGTGGACCTTAACCTTCCTTGATTAGCGAAGACAATGCTCAACCAAAGTCACTATTAACTGTGCGTTGAAACCAGATTACATCATCTATAATAGATTATTCAAGGTAGCCTATTGTATCGTAGAACCTCTAATAAACTATTGTAGATGATATATATTTGGTTTCGACGCATAGTTAATAGTAACTTTGAGTGAACTTTCTCTTCTCTAATCAAAGGATGGTAAATTGAATTAATATATTGGTTTGATATATAAGTGGTTGTAATGCACGTTATCGTTATAATTGAATTGATATATTGGTTTGATAAATTTGGTTGTTGATGACTAATGAAAATTGATTAGTATGATAATGTCAAGTTACCAACTTTTTCTTTTTAAAAAAATTGAATATGTGTTTTAGCCCTCTAACGAGCTGCTACGGCTTTTTGGAAGTGTCGTAGCGGCTTGATAACTATCTGCGACCTGTCCGTAAAGTTGCAGCGATTAGTTATCAAGCCGCTGCGGCGTGTCCAAAAAGCCACAGCGGCTTGTCATAAACCCCGGTGGTTTGTCAGCATTCCTATGCCTTGTATCTTTCGGTGTTATGCATAGGTTGATTAAATTGTTGCAATAAATGCAATGAACATGCTTACTTGTTTGTTGATAATGAATGGAATCATTTGAGTTAATTTCACTCTAAAAAGATTGAAAATTTTGCAAAAGTTTTGCTTGGTTTTAAGTCTATCCCCCTGTCACATCATCAAAAATAGATATTTTTTCCAAACAGATATTATCCAAACAGAAAAAAGAAAACATAAACATGTAAAGAGTCAATGAATTCTTTATTACAACAAATTCAGCATCCCTACACATCTTAACTACCCTAAGCCGTCTTCTTCTTGCTAGGTTTCGTCCGCAAATTTGTGAGTTCAAAAAAAAATTGCCGGCACTACGATGATGGAGATTACTTCAGGCAACAATTGCTAGTAAGCGAATTGAGTGTGTAGGTCAATGGACGACATAAAACACGACTGCTTTGGGTGTGACTGAAATGTAAACCACGCATTAGAAACCATGGAACATGAACGACAACCCGGAGAAGTGAGATGGTTACTTACGTAAATCCACCCTATTGTGAATAACGATTTTTACTATTGAACCACAAAGTAATTTTCGTTGTTCACTGCATAGCACTGCATATAAGTTCGGATAAGTGCTAAGATAAAAGCTTCTAAACTAAGATACAAAGAAGGCTTCTCACCATGTTTGGCATTCCTACTTGATCTGGAAAGATGATCTCAGGGATGGTGTACTCATCCTCGACCAGCTTTCCCGAAAGAGTTGCGCACGTCTCTAGGTTCTTCCGAGTATTTCCCAAAACATACTTCTTGAAAAGATCCACCAATTCACGTGGCTGCAAAAAAAAATGGCAAAAGCCCATCAGACTAATAAGGTATGAATACATGTAGACACACGTATGTAACCAAATTAAAGACGTACCACGCGCACAGTTTTAAGAGGTCGAGGTTGTGACACACTTGTCTCCTGCACCTTGGCAAGTATGGCAGGAGGAGCAGGTTGGCCTCTTAGGGCAATGGTGCTGCAAATTTCAGACACGTTATTACGTCGCACACAAATGAAGTAAAGATTGGACTTTGCATATAAAGTAAATAACTTACAAGCAGTCTGTGGCTTCCATTGCTTCAGATGATGATGGAGAGGCTGCTGTAGGGGTTGCTGGAGGGGCTGCTTGCTACTCCATTCTCTGAAATGTTGTCAACATCTCATGATGCCGCTCCTCTACTCACTCTTCAATTTTTTGCATTTGGAGTAGCCCCATTTGACGTTGCTCCATTTTTTTAATTTGGAGCAGCCCCATTTGAAGGTGTTCCTCCATCATTTCTATTCTGTTCAGCGCCATTTGATGGAGCTCCTCCATCCTGCACATCCAGCCGGACATCTCCCCAAGCATCGAAGTAAAATGAGATGTATGAGGAGGGGGTGATTGCATTGGCTGCTGAGCATTCTCTTCCATGTACTGCAGAGGCGATGCTGGAGGTTGTTCCTCTGAGAGGGCTGGAGGTTGTTTCTCCGAGGGAGTTGAAGGCTGAGCCAATTCGGTCCACTTTCAATCTGTTGTAGACGTCTATGGCCATCTCTTTGATTCTTGGCTCATCCTCCGGGATCGGTACCCCAAACTGCTCAACAATCCTCTAAATGAGCTAGTTGAATGGCAGACTCTTGGCCGGGTTGTTCAGCACCTCGTGCATGTGACTCAAAATGACATATCTAATGTCCACCTTTTTCCTGGTGAACACCTTCTCAAGCAAATAAAGATTCATTAAGCTAACATGGTCACGATGTCCATCCCGAGGCAAAGTGGTGTACGTCGTGATAATCTGGATCACTCGGGCTATGGCATTAGCTCAATGGACATTGGCTTCCTATACATGCTAATCTCAGGATCCCGGTGCAACAAATTAAGCATTGTCAACTCATCTCCTCGCTTGACAAAAGGTGGCTCTCGAGACACGTGGTAATACTGATCACTTGAACCCTCCATCGCACATCCAAGCATCACGTTAAGATCATTAAGAGTCAACCTCAACTCCCGTCCAAACATATAAGTTCGGACCTCTAATGGCTGGCTGGACAGTTCCAAATTTGGATAAAACAGCCTCACAATCCTCTCACAGTAACTTCCCCCCATTCGGCACAAACCGACTAAGCCAGGCCCCTCAAACAATTGTTCAATTTCCAACTCAGCCAAGGACTCCAAGTTTACTCTTTTAGAAACAATAATTGAATGGTGTTTAACATCAGCTTCATAATGTTCCTTTGTGTAGGCTGTCCTGAAGAGTGGGGAGTGGAAACCCATTGCAACGTGTTGGAAACAGACCAGTGCACCTCTGGCCGGTCATTGTTGAGGCTGCGGTTGAGGTTGAAATTATGCCACAATTCCGCCAGATCCACCCGCCGCGGTTTCTCCAGCTTGCACTACGGCGGTTGTTCCTTGCGCCGCGAGTGCTGCTTCTTGCACCGTGGCTGGTACAAGTCGGTAAATCTGACCGACGACGTCAGTTGCAAGCCGACAACGTTCAAGGGTAGAGTCTGTTGTTTCTGCCTGTGGTTGCGAGTGAGTTTGCGACGGACCACCCTTTTGCTTGAGCACCATTTTCTTTGCACGAGAATCCATTGGTATTGATTAAACAGTGTGGAACGAAGGTCTGAGAGTACGAATGTTCACCGAGGATATCGTTGTTCGCTGTGAACACGCAGGAGCCCACAATCGAGTCTTTTGTAGTACAACAGAAGATCAAACAACGAGGCACAATAAACCATTGCAGTGTCATATGAAGCCACAATGGTGTGACGATAAACTGCGGCGACTTCATATGACACTGCACGCCGCGGTTTATCATCACACCACTGCTATTTAATATAAAACCGTGGCAAACCATCAAAATTGTCATGTTATTTTTTTAAAACTATAGAGCTACGATGGTTTGTATACGAACCGCTACGGCTTGACATTATTGCGCTTAACGGCAAAGATAATAGCGATGTTAGCGGCATCATTTTTTCATAGTTCAATGGTTAATTTGTTAGCAAAAAGAGGATGATGGTTGGTCTATCACTAATAGTAAAGGATGATGGTTGGTTTGTCATTTTCCCTTTAAATAATATATCTTCTATTGTCCAGAAATCGACAGTTTCACATATTATTAATGAAAAAGTGATAAATACTTTTTTAATGTTGTTTTAAGAGAAAATGATAAACCAACCATCGTACTTTTTGATCAATGATAAACCACTAAACTTTTTTCGCTAACAAAATAACTATTGAAGTATGGAAAAACGTCGCTGCAAGCATCGCTATCACGTTTGCCATTAAGATCCGTTAATTTCATTCCGCCGCGGATCATCGTGCATCATTCTGCCTATATAAGAATCGACTGTATGCTCCGGCGAGTACCACAAAATACAAAATCCTCAACTAACTAAGTTTAATGAATTCTAGGGACATCCGTTTTATGTTTGAGGGATGTCCTTCGCGATTATACTTTTCCATTTTTCTGCAAATCACTATCTCCTTCTTTTTATGATTTCTCTTCAATTGCAGTAATCTTCACTTTGAATGGAATACTACTTCTGCAGAAAATGTATTCCTTCTCCTTGGTTGACATTCGTTCAGGTTGTGGACCAACCACAAAATTTAACGTTCAGAGAAGTCCCTCAAACATACAACGGATGTCCCTAAGCCAAAGACTAACGTCCATTTCAGCCTAAACGATGTAGGCTTTGAAGGATCGATATACGCCTATAGAAAGGGGACGGGGGGGAGCATAGCTGGTCGAA
>CM039470.1:376961-502270 GCA_022433065.1 Begonia loranthoides
ATTAGGAAACCTCCAATGTGGGCCGAACCGGCCTGGCCCAAATGGAATCCGGGTCACACTAAACCCTAACAAGTTGTATTAGCAAATCAACATAAATTAGATATTATTTTATATTTGGACTTAAAACTCAAATGCTCTTTTTCTAGTTTCTTAAAATAAAAAATTTCATTGAATTCTTATTCTACATATTTGTATCAGCTCAACAACCCTTTTGTTCATGTAGTATAATTTGTAGGCTGTGGCAGATAGAAACTACCACGAGAAGAGGAAAATACAATTTGATCATGAACTTAAGAAATATTAGATAGCTAATTTATGTTTCTGAATAAAACAATCATTGAACTTTCAATCGTAAGTCAGTCTTTTATTATTGTCCTCATAATGCATTCTTAAAAATCATTATCTTCGTAATAGATGGTCCCAATACATGCATAAAAAATGTATCTTAGATTAATCATAATTGGTCATTATTCTCAACAAAGTTTCTTTTTAACATCTAGTTTGTGTGCATTTCTTATCTTTATCATCTCAAGTTGGTATAGATAGATGATGATGTCATTGACCCTCGTAAAACTTCATCTTCGTTCAATATTTGATTGTCTATGTAATTTTCTAATGATTTTTATTTAAACTCTATGTACCGATTAATTGATTAATTTTTTTCCCAATGTTTAAAATTTGGCATCCAGATGGGAAGTCATAGGATTGGTTCATGTTTGATATGTCGTCCAAAACTTGAAATATTTTATCATCAATTTCAAACCATATTACACTTTCTCTAGGATTAGCCTTTAGATTAAGGGCATTCACATAATTGAATTTACAGGATTGTTAAATTCATGCATATTACATTTAAGATTAAATTTTTTATAAAAAAATAGAGAAAAAAAAAAGAGGGAATAAAGAAATCATGATATTATATATTTTTTTTTAATATTTCTATAGCAAATTACAACTTAAAATTTGTATCAGAATGTTTAAATAAATTAATTAAAATATTTATTTTTGTATGGAAAATGAATTTTATTGATTTATGCATTGCAACTGCGTGACATTTCAATCCTCATCATAGTGCTAATGATTGTTCATAATAATTAAGTTTAACGATTAATTATAATCTTCCATACAAAAAGATCATATAAGTTTGGTTGATATAAATTGTTTAAAATATATGATATTTAGGAAAAAATATTTGAGAACATATTAACATTTTCAAATAATTTTGAAGCACTCACGTATATTATGTAAAAAAATCACCAATGAATTAAGTTTTCATACTAGTAAAACTAATTATGGTTGCATATTAATATCATAAATAATATAACATGATTATTACTAATCAAATATATACTTCATCATGATTTCTCAAATAAATTACCTAGTGTTAGAGGAGCAAGCAGGGTCATACTTGGAGGATTCCACGGCAAACAAGCTGAGTCATGCTTTATATTTTAGGTAAACAAGCTAAAAGCTAACACAGTCGAATCCTGAGTTTTTAGTTAAACAAGCTATGAGAGTCAAACAGGAGCGGTAAATCATCGGAAAGCAATGAGTCGTAACGGTTTCCGGCGAGTGTNCTCGCAAAAAACGGGTGTACTTGATATGGTATACTCTGATGTGTGTGGTCCGATGAAGGCAAGAACACTTGGTGGTGCCCTTTACTTTGTGACTTTCATCGACGATCTTCAAGGAAGGTTTGGGTGTATATGTTGAAGTCAAAAGATCAAGTGTTGGACGTCTTCAAACAATTTCATGCTCGTGTTGAAAGAGAAACAGGTGTGAAGCTTAAGTGCATCCGTACGGATAATGGTGGTGAGTATTGTGGCCCATTTGATGAGTATTGTAGGCAGCAAGGTATTCAACATCAAAAGACACCTCCGAAAACTCCTCAGTTGAATGGGTTAGCTGAAAGAATGAACATGACACTTGTGGAAAGGGTTAGATGTTTGCTCTCGCAGTGATAGTTGCCGATGTCCTTTTGGGGTGAAGCATTGAATACAGTGGTCCATGTTTTGAATATCACATCGTGTGTTTCGTTGGGTTTTGAGGTTCTGGATCGAGTTTTGTCAAGAAAGGAACCTTCGTATATTCATCTGCGTGCTTTTGGGTGCAAAGCATTTGTTCACATTCTAAAAGATGAGCGGTCGAAGCTCGATGTGAAGACAAGGTCATGTGTGTTTGTCGGTTATGGTCTCGATGAGTTTGGCTACAGGTTCTACGATCCAGTGCAGAAAAAGCTTATTAGAAGCCAAGATGCAGTGTTTGTAGAAGACCAATGCATCAAAGACAGTGATAAGACAGAAACAACAGGGAATGATGATATGATTGATTTGGATTCAGTTCCTACACCTGTAGAGAGTCATGATCACAGAGAATCAGGGTTATATATTTCCAATGGCATCAGTGATGATATATCTCCCATAGTTGACGATGTTGAACCGACTGAGCAAGTCGAAGCAGAGGTTCAAGAGCTGCCAAACGAACCTATCTTGAGAAGATCTACCAGAGAGCATCGTCCTTCTACTAGGTTGTAACGACCCGGATTTTCATAATTCTTAAAAATACGTAAAAATTTGAATTTTTTTTTTGAAAATAAATCAGAGTACGTCTAACCGGATCGCAACTAACTCTTTCGTAAAACTCAGTATAAATTCACATTTATTAAAACTTGTACGGAAGCGTGAATAAAATCATCGTTTATAAAACATAGCTGAAGCGTACTTAAAATCATCATTTAGAAACTTAACTGAAACATTAATCATTAGAATTGAAAGACTAACCAATTTACATACATTTCAAATAAAAACAATGTTAATTACAACTTAGACAATTTATTTAAATTATTTCTCTTTTACCGTTATGCCTGGCCAGCCGTGAGCATCCATCGACATGCAAATCCATCATCTCTGCTTGCTATTGTTTATTCTTTATCTTTTGCTACTCCTAGTTCAGCATTCCTCTACGTACAGTACCTACATCTACACCACAAGCAACTGTAAGTCTAAAAAGACTTAGTAAGGAAAAAGGAAAATGCAATTATGAAATGCCTCTCTTTAGTTCATTTGGAATGGGGGCCACCCAAACCAATTCATTCATTTACATTTCCTTTCTTTCTTTCTTTCTTCCCTTTCTTTCTTTTTTTCGTTCTTTCCTTTATTTCTTTCTTTCTTTCTTTACTCGTACTTCAAGCTGGAGATTAGAAGACCCATATGGGATGGTATAGTGGGTCAGACCTAACCTCCTGTGGATAACTAGGTCCCGTTCCCGATATGGTAGGGGCATTTCCTAATTATCAAACTAGGACCGCTACCCATCCGCCTCCTAACTCCCTTTTCTTTTCATTCATTTCCTTTGTCTTTTCATTAGCATTTTACTTCCTCACCATGCATGTGAGTACCACCCCTTCGGAGTACTCCCTACTTGGTTTCTATTAATATGATGCATAATGCATATAACATAACTTTAATAATTAAATGACGCACATAAGTAATTGAAAACAAACTGTATTGAACGCACATATAAAGAATAACCGTAAATGAACGTGCAAATTAAAATAGAAGTAACTGGAATTTAAAGCACATTTAACATGAAAGTAACCAACCAAGTGGAATAGCACGTCCAACACTTATAATGAATTTAAACAAGAAAGGCATACTTGAACTATTAGAACACAATACTATAAATCGATATATTAATTTTTCTAGTTAATTTCCTAGTCCATTTTCATGTTTTCTATATTTATTATTCTAGGTGATTATTCTAGTTAGCTATCGAAGTAAATTAACATGCTCTTGAGTTTATTACATGCTTTTATCCTAATTAACAAATCAAACTTTGGTTTAGAGAAACTAACATGTTAAGTGACGTAAAATCTAAATCTAGATCGTCAGCAATACCAAGAAGACAATGATAAAAGTAGTTGTAAAACATTCGTTCACTTAATCATTGAACTCTTAACTCATTCACTTTTCAAAATTCCATTTTTATCTTCTTTATCGTTCTACTCTTTAGTAAAACAAGGCATCGATTATGTAATTGAAGTGCGTCTTAAGAAAGTAACTATATTAAAAGCACGATAAAGAATTATAGTAATTGAAATTGAGAACATATATAAGAAAGTAAAACACATAATAAAATAAGATTTCTGCACACAATAGAAAACAAGTGCAACATAGAACTGAACAGCAAATGCGTACAATAAACATCCAAGTAATTGATTTAACTATCATGCTTAGAAAATAACTATATTTATCATAATAATTAATTGTCCTAATTAATTACATGCTCAAGTTCGTGCCCTTATTAATTAATGACTCTTGACTCTAGTTAGTAAATATGTTCTAAGTCTAATTAATTACATGTTTACTTAAATGAACATGCTAAGTGATTCGTTGCGTTAATTACATACTACAATTATTATTCCTATTTCAATTTCCATGCTCGGGTGTGTTAATTAGCACATTATTTAATTAATCATATTTAGTTAATTAATCTAGTTAAGGGATTAACTAGTTAATTAATTGTGCATTCGAACTAGTAAGTTAGGCATGACATGACTTAGACAATTTTACATGCTAACTAAGTTAAACGTGCTAACTACAATTTACATGCTCCCTACACTTAATATTCTATGTGATTATTCTATTTAGTTACTCTATGTGATTTACATACTCAAATAGTTTTTAGTTAACATGCTTCAACTATTTATTGACAAGCACTAATAAATTGACATGCTTGATTAATTACTTTTAGTGGGTTGCTTAGGGCTGAATAATTATCATGCTAAATTACTAAACATGTTTACTTTACATCATTAGTTAAATTGCCCTAAACATGCTTGCTAGTTAATTCATCAATAATTAAACATGTTCCTTAATTTGCTAATTGATTTCATGCTAAATAAGTAATCACAAGTGAGAACTATGTGTATGTGCATAAACAAAGTGGGATAACCGACAGCAGTAATGAAATAAACAATCAGAATGACATTAACATATAGTTCATTCTTACTCATCCCATTCTTACACGTTTTTCTCCTTAACATTCATTCTAAACTTCACAACAAAACTTAACCAAGACAAACAAGGTAAAGCATATAAGCACAGAGGGAATTTATCACCTAAACTATCCAACAACAATAATTAGAATCAATTCAAGTAGCTATAAGCATTTCTAAGGCTAATGTAGTTAACAACTAACATTAAGCAAGCATTTTAAGGAAAATCACATACTTAACAACTAACAATAAACATATCATCACTAAACTCCCACACCCATACTGGTGGTGTAGGGCCTTAATGGCCAAAACAACCCCTTAATCCTTACCTCGAAACTTATCGCGCATTCGTATTTTGTTGTTATTCACCTTCCTCTTTTTAACACCTTCACGATTAGAAACATTTATCATTAATAATTACGACTCATAACTTGAATAATAAGTCTAAGAATTTCTTTGACGCCTCAACAAAATATAACCTATTTCAATGAATTAATCTATTCAGCAGCTTAACCCACTCACTCCTCTAGTAGCATTAAAAATCAGACCTAATAAGAACAATCTCCCACAATCATAACCCAATATAGAACAAAATCAGCGTCTAAGCATAATGTCCAGTAATATGCAGCCAATAATAATCAAATTTCAGGACATAATTTCTTAACCAAATTGATCAGTGGGGAGCATACTTAAACAAGGAGAAGGCCATTACCTATTCATGTATTTGAAGCTAGAACAGAGCTCTACCCTTCGGCCCACAACCTCCTTCCAATTCTAGAGAACTCATCGCACACACCTCTCTGCCACTTTCCTCTAAACAACTTATAAGTCCAGTAATTCAATTTCTGCCAACCAGCAATTCACCAACTAAATCATTTGTCCAGAACGCTATTCCATCAAATTGCAAACCAACACAAGCAGGAAAAACAGTGTTACCTTAAGAATACCAAGAACAGCCAACAGATCCAAGCTGCCAAAATCGAAGCCCCTACCAAATCGCTAACCAAAACTCCAGCCGATGATCCTTGAGGGATCACAAGGACCCGAGAGCTCTTTGTCCAGCCACCTACAGCTCTCGGTTCAACACCCAGCTCAACACCCGATTCCTTCAGATTTTCCCCTACTGCCAAGCTCTCTCTCCGTGACACAATTTCTCACAGAATATAAATACACATAAGGCAAAATTTGAATTGAATAACTGCTTACCCAAGAAATCCCACGATTTGAGTCACAGATCCTATTTTTTTGGATCAAACTCCACGCCATTGCCATACAGATTCTTCCAAACCACCATATACAAAATCAAAGGAGTGGACCGGTTTGGATTGAACCGTGAGTTAGTCGACATGTCGTTCCTCCCTGAACGACTCAGTCCTGCTCTGTCCTGTTCTGCCAATCACAAACCGAGGACCCTCAATGCAACTTTCGATCATAGCTTGCCTTCGCCGTCGCCATTCCTTACTGTCAGTTGCTAATTAGTCGCCGGAAAACTCCGCACCGCAGGAGCTCCGATTCCATCTCGCGAGCAGCAACAAACCGAGCCCTAGCTCCTCACAGTTCATCGTTGCTTGGCTTAGGGTTGCACACCGCCAGACCTCGCCGCGAATGCCTGCCGGATCGTCTCTCCCCCGTCGTCACTCCCGATTGTTTGCGACTCCAGTATATCCTCTTCCTCGCCCTTTTGCTCCCTCTCTCTCTCTCTCTCTCTCTCTCTCATTTTCGATTTGTCAAGAAATGGCCATAGCCATTTCTTTCTTTCTTTTTTTTTTAAATAATTTATTCTTATTAAATTTTCTTTAACTCTTTACTTAAAATGAATCTAATTAACGCCTAATTAATTTCTTAATGCCAAACAATTAACTTAGTTTTAATGTAAAATAATTATAACGAATCACAATATTATAATTTANGCAGTCCTGGAAAAGTTCACTTTACCGGAGTTTGGACCGTTGGATCGGGGTGAAATTTTGACAGCGTTTTTGTGACTTCTTGGGCATCAATCGGAACGGTGGAGATCAGTTGTTGAGCTCTGTAAATTCATCTTGTAAGTTAAAAACAAACAAGAGAAATCAGATTCTCTTGTTCTTTTGTTACTCTCTTGATTCCATCTTGATAATGATGATGATTGTGCTGTATTGAGACTTGGTTGTACCCATTATTATCATTGATAGTGGAAGTTTTAAGCGGCCTAATCGGGTCCCGTGGTTTTTACCCAATTTGGGGTTTTTCACGCTAAAAATTTGTGTGCGTTGATTTGGTTAATTTGTCTTGATTATCACTTGACTGTTATTGCGTCTGCACTCAATTTTTGTTTGTGATTTGAATCAGGCACTAAATATTGGAAAAGCCATATTCCGCATAATTGATTTAGGTGGTTTCTCTCAACATATCGCCATTATCGTCTTCCTCACATAAGCGGCTGCAGAGCGACCTTCAATTTTCAAGGAATAAGAAATTTATGGTTCGTTAATCCTAGAACTTCTTGATGGCATTCATAATAAACTTCATAAAATTTTCTTTGATTTATGCGTACTTTTCTATCTCAAGCCTGCAGAGATATCTTAGATTCCTTAATTTTCTCGAAAGGGTTCATAGTTGTGACTTTCTGGTTTATAGTTTCCTTAATTTTCTGGTTCACAGATGTTGCAAGAAAAAAGATGCCATGTTTTGATCTTCTAATTCCCTATTTGGATACCCAGAAAGTTGATGAATTATGTTGAGAAAATAGAAGAAAAACAAAGAGATGTGAAAGTAGAAAAGATAATCCTTTTTTCCTCGTCTGAGATTAACGAGTTGCATTGTCTGTTAAATGCGAAGTTTCCTCCCAAACAGTGTTGGATACTAACTGGATGGAATAGTCAAAGCTTCCATTAGAGCCTTTACAGCTCGCTGCTGTGAAATTTCTTTCAAATCCTGAGCTCCAATTACCTTGTTGAACCAGAGCAAACCTAAGAAGACAAACACAATTTGCTTCGTGTTCATGGCACATAACCCATTTATGTAAAATTTGAGAATTTTCAATATAATAAATTTCAAGTATAAATTTGTCACGTTAAAATTGGTTAGAATGTTGAAAAATTGACCCAAATTATCGCGTAACAACCACGTGTTAAATGTTGGTCAATTAGTCAAAATTGGTGAAATTGAAAATTACGAATTTAATTGAGAAATTAAAGTTGGTGAATCAAATTGAATCAAGAATAATTAGTGTTATTAATAAATTGAGATTAAGAATATATTATATAATATATAATATAGATATTTAATTATATCCATTATTATATATTTGGGTTATTTTCATCTAATATCTCCAACTTTAGATACCTTTTTATCTAACACCTTATGGTTTAAAAATTTTTAATGAACACCTTATACTATGGGGTGTTATTATCAGGCACCTTCCGTTTACTGCCTGTTTATTCTAGTCTCCAGAAGACGAAGGCCTACCTTTGTAGCAGCTCAAAATCTCCTCTCCGAAGCTCGCTCCTCTTCTCTTCGAAGCACGAAAGCGACGATGAAGACAACGGCGACAGCTTGAAGCAAAGCTAGACTATGAAGCAACCTTTAGCTGGGCGAAGATAAAATCTGCTCTACGAAGGGTTCCCCGGGCTTAGAGATTAGGTATTGTATCCCTATTTGGGTTTTCTGAATTTGTGCTTTGAATTTATAAATCTATGATTGATTTTATCTGGCTTCATTTGGCGTCGATCTTGGAGCTCTGTAATGTTGATAGATCTACAACAAATTTTTTTAATTTGTTTTTGTCTGTGAATTAAACTGAGAAATTTGTGATCATTGATTTGTGTTTGCTAGTAAAACTTTCAATTCTTCTTGACCCTGGTCTGCTTTCAGGTTAGATCTTTTCTCTCTCGTTTGATTCAGTTTGGAGAATTTCAACGACGAGGATGTTTTGGTGGTTGGAAATAGCTTTTCCCTTTTGCAGACAAAATTAATGTTCGGAGTATTATTTCGTTTGGGAAAATATTCAGAGGAAAAATTTTTAATTAGCGTTTCGTTGGGAAAAATATCGGCAATTTGGTTTATTTTAGACGACTCTGGTTTTCAAGTTTTTAGTTTAAGCTTAGTGATTTCGCTCTCAACTCTGAAATTTTGATAATAAAATAGATGATTTACTGCAAGCTCTGTCGTTGTGACTCTGTGTTAGTACGCATTACAGTCGGGATTGTACCTCGTTGTTTCTTCTCTAAGGATCTCTATCATTAGAAGAAGCTTGCTCTAGGTCACTAGTTATGCGTTGGTAATGATTATGTAGCTTTAATAAGTGCCTTTAAGACAATTTTCTTTTCTTGCGGTTAGATGGTGGGTACTAATTATACGAGGATTGGAAGCTTTACTCTTGATGGTCATTTTTTTATTCTCTTGGGATGGATTTAGCAACATGAAACCCCATCAATTTGTGCTATAGAAAGTTGAAATCACTCTATTCTTCTTTAGAATCTAATCTCAATAATTTGCTTCGCGTCCTGACTTCACTGTGTCGTGGAGTTTCAGACACGTTCGAATTGAGTATGTCAAAATTCTAGACACTTTCGAACGAGTGCAGACGAATGCGAACGTGGGAGGGCTGCGTCTAATTTGAATTTGTCCAATTTATGGACAGATTCAGACACTACATGCGGACGCCAAATCGCATCCGCATGTAGCTTGGGGACAGTACGGACGGGACAGGAACGCCATTTTCTAGTCCGTAAGCACGAATCTGCCTTAGGGAATTTGCACATGCGGACTAGACCAACACGTCCGCACTCGTCCAAATCAGCCCAGTTCAACGTAAAATTAGGGTTAAAATGATGAAATCTTGTTGTATAGTCCATAACTACACCCCTATGAAGATTAGAATCGACCCTCCCCCACTCTCTTCTGGTGAAGCCGACCTCTTCCACCCCCTAGGCGTACATCTTGGCTCCATGTAAGCTACTTCTTCTCTCCACTCTTCCACTTTTCAGTCTAGCATTTCTTCCTTCCAGCATGAGTTCTCCCTCCCCTGCGTGAGAGTTCTTCTTGCATGTGAGAAACTGAGAGTGAAGGTCAGTTAAGTGAAGTTGCGAGTTAGCCATTGAGGGTCAAGTGTGTTACGTGAGTGAAGTGAGGTGTATGCTACTGTGAGTTGGAAACTGTCGTGAGTAATGGAGTGCTATCTGTTAGTTTTCTTCAATTTAGGTATGGAAATGGGTGAGTCTTGACCAGTGGAGGCCCTACCCACAAGTGGGTGTACGTGAGTTTTATGTTAGTTCTCTGAATTGCTTACTGCTAGTTCCTTGGATAAGGAATGCTTACTATCTCTTTATTTGCTGCTAAATTAAATACCTTTGTTGTTATTTCCTTATGCCTATATTACTCTGTTGCAAGTGTTCTGCAGGTTAATACCTTTGTGTAATATTTGTAGTGATAAACTAAGATGTTAAAATAAGTTAAGCATATTTAATTGAGCATGTTAAATTTCTTAACTAACGAGATTGTTAATTACCTTAACCAATTAAACTCGAGCATGCTACACAAGTTAACTAGAGTAATCAATTAGAGCTGAGCATGTTTAAATGTTAATCAAGGAGAATTCTAATTTCAATCGTTATTTGAGCATGATAATTAGCAATTATTACTTAAGGCGGATCATCGTGCATCATTCTGCCTATATAAGAATCGACTGTATGCTCCGGCGAGTACCGCAAAATACAAAATCCTCAACTAACTAAGTTCAATGAATTCTAGGGACATCCGTTTTATGTTTGAGGAATGTCCTTCGCGATTATACTTTTCCATTTTTCTGCCAATCACTATCTCCTTCTTTTTATCATTTCTCTTCAATTGCAATAATCTTCACTTTTAATGGAATACTACTTCTGCAGAAAATGTATTCCTTCTCCTTGGTTGACATTCGTTCAGGTTGTGGACCAACCACAAAATTTAACGTTCAGAGAAGTCCCTCGAACATACAACGGATATCCCTAAGCCAAAGACGAACGTCTGTTTCAGCCTAAACGATGTAGGCTTTGAAGGATCGATATACGCCTATAGAAAGGGGAGGGGGGGGGGGGGGGGGGGTGAATATAACGTTCTAATAATTTTCGTGCGATATTTAAATTCTCTAAATCCCTAAGTGATTTGTCGTATATAGTTAAAGAGATAATCACAATAAATGCGAGAATTAAAAAAATAAGGGATAGAGAGTGTGCACAAAGGTTTGTTTACGCGGTTCAGCAAACTCACCTATGTCCGCACCCCAAGATTCCACTTGGAGATTTACTAAACCAATTGGCTTACAGGTGCCAATTAAACCATTTACAAAGACTAATTCTTAGGGCGTCACCCTTTGACTATTACAGATCCTTAACCTTTGACTATTAACGGGGCATCACTTTTTGATTGAACTTACGGGCGTTCAATCGTGCTGATAACTATTTCAGGGCGGCACCCTTATATGACAAATTCGTATGGCATCACCCTTTACAATTTAGCACAAGTATAATTTGGAAAATAAATCTCAAAAACTAAACCAAAACTCTCCCAATAGTAACTCGCAAGTTTATGGATGGGGAGAGTTGGATTTTTAATGCTCACAATGATTTAGAATCAAGTCTTGATTTTGGCAGGGCTTCGCCTCAATTCTTTGTTCGTTGTGGTGAGCTTGGAGTGCTTCTTAATTTATAGACCACACACTTTAGGTTCAGCCTCAACGTTTTCGGTCGACCGCATATATCTATTGCAGTTTAGCCGTTAAAAATTTAACTGTTGGAAATCTACCCGTTGAGCAAATCTGGACTTTTCGGTCACCTAGCCTGGACCTCGCCTCGACCACTAGTTGACTGCATGAACAAAATAAACTTACAGATTCGAAGCATCCTCGACCGCACTCGACCAGACCTCGACCGCAACACAACCGAAATACTCTAGAATCTTACAGATTCAAATCGTCATTGACTGCGCTCGACCAGACCTTGACCTCTACTCGACCGAAAGATCAAAACCCAGTTTTGGTCGAGTCCTCTCGTCCGTAACTCGTCCAAGCTCCACTTCAAATCAACCTTGAATTATTCTGTAATACCTCGACTTTTTGTATTGAAATTTAATAAGAATAATTGGAAAGAAATTGGAGATTTTAGATTAATTGGATAATTATCGAGGTATTATCAAGGACGTATTCGTAATTTTATAATTTATGAAATTTATCGGATGATGATTAAAGATTAATTTTGGAGAAGTAATTTATTGGACAGTTAGATTAAGAAGAATAAAATGAGATTAGTGGATTTATTGAATTAAGGATTAAAATGTGAATTGAAAATAAAGGAAAAACTAAATGAAAATTTGGAGAAGTGGAACCGGTTCAGCAGCAAAACCGGTTCAATTGGTGTTGATGGCTGGGCTGTTCGGTTTAGTAATTTAGAAGAAAGAAAATGAAGGAAATTGGCCTTCGGCCATTCCTTCAGCGAGAGAGAAGAGAACCGAGAGGAGGGAGAGATCGATGGAGACCGAGGGCGAAGGGTAGTTCGCCGGTGACAATGAGCAGGAGATGGCGACGGCGAGCGAGATAGCGTTGTCCGGCTGCGACGAACGGCGTGGGTTTGTTCGGTGGAACGTTCGCGGGCTAAGGCTCGGGATCGGAGTCCGCCGGCGACAATTTCCAGCATCAAACGATGTTTTCCGTCGGCATTTCGGGGTAAGCCAGTCGACCTCTTCTCCTCCTTTGCATTTCGTTTGATCTATCATTGGTAGGGAGCATTGCGGTGTTGATTTTCCGTTTGGCATCTTCGTGATCGAGAAGGGAGTTCGGTTTCACTATGGGAACAGCTGGGACGTGCGATCCGGTCCTGTTGATTATGCACTGAACCAGTCCAATCATTCTGCCGACATAGGAAGCATCCTTGCTGGAATCGGTTGACGAATTGAAGAGGAGAAAGGATGAATTGAAGATGGCTGTCGAAGCCATAATTGAGCTACAGAAAAATGAAGAGGGTGTCAGGTAAATGAAGGATAAAATGGCAGAATGAAAATTGAGAATGAGGAGCTCTCTGGAGAGTTGGAGCCGAGAATTGAAGTTCATTATGGGAAAGGATGGAGCTGTGCTTCAGATGTGTTGAGTCGAGAGTCCCCTGCTTGTTGGTAAGGATTTCTCTTTGGCTGGTTTAGTGTGTTGATTATGTTTTTGGATGGAGTTTGACTATGTTGTTGAGTTATTGGATGAAATGATTCTATAAACGGGTTTTCGATCAACTGTTGGGAATTGGATTCTGCATTTTTATTGAGTAAAGATATGTATTCTGCCGTTGTTAGTGAATCATTTATAGTTGATTGACATGCTTAATGCTGTTATGTAATTCTATCCGATTGACTTAATGGAATAATTGTGGAAGATAAACTGGTGAAGAATTATGTTTGGATAATGGAATTGATTCTATGTTAGAAGTCACATATATGTTGGATGAAAATATGGTGCGCTGCTATTTGATTGTGACTTATTGTTGGTAGCCATCATTGAGGTTATATGTTGTAGAGTAAGCTTTTGTTGCATGTTGGTTATCTGCATGGATGAACTGTAAAAATATATATTCTTTGCATGCAAAGTATGGAAATAGAAGTACAAGAAAAACAAATTATGTTGAAGAAAGTGTGTTGGTTGTGCCCATTGATTAGTATGGAATCGATTACGCGCAGTATGCATAGATTGGTTATAACTACTTTTGTTTTAGTTATTGCACAAATAATGGGTTGGAATTATTATTCTGTTAAAATTGGTGTTAGCGTAATTGGACGACGAAACTTCGTTAATGAAAAACGTATTAATTGGTTAATTGTGAATTAAGGGAAAATGTATAAATTAGAGTCACTCTTGGTTATAAAAATTAATAAAGATAAAGTAATGAAAAATCGTTAAGTGATCATTAAATAATAAACTAGAAATAATGGTATCAAAGTTAAGTTTATAATTGATAAAAATATTAATAAATAAATGATAATTATTTTGAAGGTATTAAAAAGGAAAAAGGATAAAGAGCTAAACGCGCTAAGGACCCCAGGTAAGTTGATACTTACGGTGCTTTGGTCTTCAGACCCTACATTACAAGAGTTAGGATTGTATGTTGTGTGTTCTTTTAATGATATGTTTATTAGACATTTATATCATTATATAAGACTGTATGCATTCACGAACATATCGCATGACATACCTAATATATGTAAATAGGCGTGTGGGGGTTCGGGAGATTTGGTGACGGTTCATCGGTGGGGACACCATAGGATGTATCTCCCCATCGGACTGACGGTTAACCACATGGACCATAGGATATATCCTCTTCTCTTGTACTGAAATCTCCAACGTCTTTAACAAAGGAGTGCGGTGACGATCATGATAGTGAGACCATAAGATGTATCTCCATATAGGAGTGACGGATAGCTACATGACCATAGGACGTATCCGACTCTTGGCTTAACAGGAAAGATACGGGTCTTTTCTGTAATGCATTGCATGGCCATGCATAACATATGCATTGTATTTCATTCTATCACTTACTGGGCATTAGGCTCATTAGTTAAGTCTTGTAATGTAAGTATGTACGAGAAACAAGAAAACATATTAATGAGCAGTTGATGAAGAATTTGCCCGAATGGATCTTGTGGCTGGCTGGGCTAATAAAAGAGTAAATGGAAATTATTGGTAAAAGATTTTGTGAATTGATGAATATTCTTTAATGCGTTGTTTTAATTCCGTTGCGTTTCATAAAAAGAATTTATAAAAGGTTTTAAACGATTATTATGAGAAAAGGATTTTAAAGATTTAACACTCGGTTTTAAAAGAAAAGTCTTACTCTGATCTTACAAAAGAAAAGTTTTAAATTTCACGAAATTTTTAAAGGAAATAAAAAAAAAAAACCGGGATGTTACATATTCTAAGTCCCAAAATGATATGCAACACTACATAGACATAGATAAACATATTAGCAGATTAATAATACCCATTTTGAGGGTATTTTCAATAAATACAAGTATAAATATAATGAATAAAACATTGAATACATTATCAATAAACATCTAATTAACCAACTTATTATTTTCATCAAATTAAATCATTTAGTTATCATCAAAATAAAACTAAGCTTAACAATCTCCCTCTTTTTGATGATAACAAAATCTTATAAGTTAGTTATTCCTAAAACTAAACATGTGTATCAAATATTGCATATTAGATTTCTCCCCCTTAATTCATGCAATATTTCTACATTTAATTTCATGCATACATGTTATACCAATTTTTATTTCATAATAATTGTCACTCTCTCATAATCAACTTATATATTTCTCTCATAATCAAAAAGAAATTCCATGCGGAGGGGAGCAAGCATTATAATTCAATTTGTGATTAAAGATAAAATATCACATTGATACAACCACAATCAAGGCATATTTCTAACCAAAAACATTTTTTCTTTTGTCATGAAGCATATAAACTTATTTAAGGGATTAAACATTAGAGTCCAAGAAATAAATACCAATTTAAGACTAAGAATAATAAACTAATTTTCCATTTCTAGAGTGATATCAATGGAAGAATTAAGAAATTAACTAACAATACCAATTGTAAATTCAAAATAAAATCCAAAACAAACAACTCTGAGAGATACCAAAATTTAAAAACAAGATAAATCCAATTATCTCTCCCCCATAAGTTAATCACACAAACATCCTATTGGGGATATAACAATTTAAGACTTTTGCTCTTCCCCTTAGAGCAACAATAAAACAACTTATACATTTTCCCCTCTATAAATTTATCAACAAGCATATAAGAGGGAATCCAAAAATAAGAGAACCATCTAATTTGAAAAATCTAAAGATACTAATTGTCAAAAATCATGGATGAATTCAAGATTAAAAATAAAGTTTCTCCTCATATCTTTATGCACAATCTTAAATAGTTAGGGATCAACACAATCAAAACAAATATTTTAAAAAGTTAATTCTTCCCCTTTTCATTAAACATATGCAATAGTTGGGGATATAAAAAGAAAGATGATTTCAAACCAAAGAAAAATATTGATATCAATTTGAAAATCAACTGCACAAACTCTTCCCCTTTTAAATCAATAAATCAAATTGTTTGGGGAAATGGTTCAAATTATCAAAATCAAAACAATTTTATGTTCTCCCCCTAAATTCATGGTCAAAATAAAATCAATGGGGAAAATCAAAGTTTAAACCTAGCGGAAGCAAATTCATCAAAATTAAAATTAACATTTCAAAACAAATCAACAACCCACATCAATTGTCAACAATTCTATTTTCTCCCTCTATTTCATTAACCAATTGCAATTCAAGGGAGATACATATTTTCAAAAAGGCAAAAAACTTCAAGAAGTAATAGTCATTTCAATTTCTAGATATCAAATGAAGAAATAGGCAAATTTGTAACCTATGATACCTATCAATTCAATCCAAAATCAATATCAATAATAATGGTTCCAAAAAAAATTTCAACCAATCTAAATCAATCTCTATATTAATCCAAATAAAATTTCACAAACAAATTAACTAAAATGTGTACCTCCACGAATTTTAATTCCAATTACAGCATAGGAGGCACATTGTGATGACCCGATTTTTTATAAGCTTTTAAAATACACAAAATTTAAAACTTTTGTAAGATAATTAAAATCCTTCATAATCGGAGTGTTAAAACCGAGTGTCAAAATCCGTTGTTTATCAAAATATAGCGGAAGCGAAAATATTCAAATTAAAATATGCTAAGTAAATCGTTACTTTTACAAATACTTTACTCGTCTTTAGTCTGACCAGCCACAAGCTCTGCCCATGTAAAGCTTTCATCAACTGCTTTGTATTTTGTTCATCGTTCTTCTCATCATACACGTATACCTACACCACAAGTAAACTGTAAGCCCAAAAGCTTAGTAAGGAAAGGGAAAATGCATATGACATGCCTCTCTTTAGTTCACTTGGAATGGGTTCGCCCCAAACCAATCTTTTCATTACGTTCGTTCATTACTCGTACATCGAGTTGGAAGTTGAAGGAACACGTACTAGATGGTATAGTTGACCGGCTTCTAGCCCTAAGTGGACTAGATCCGAACTACCCATCCACCCTTCAACCTCCCATTGCATCATTCATCATCATTTATTGCATTCGTTTATTTCATTTTCCTCACTCATGCATGTGCGAGTACCACCCCAAAGTGGCGCTCCCTACGGATTTCTATTAACATGATGCATGACCATACATTATCAACCTAACATGATGCATGATATCATAACATTAATAATAATTGTGCACATACGAAAAGTAAACAACAGTTGCATTAAAAGTAAAGCAGCTGAAATTGAAGGCACATATAAAGAATAACAGAAATTAAAAGCGTACAGCAAGGAATAATTGTATCGAATTGAAAGCAATGAGCAATAAGAGACAATAAAGTAAACGTGCGATGAATCACAATTAACTAAACGTGCTCATTAAACTAAGCTAAACTAAATATGAAAACGTGCTTTAAACAACAAATAACGAAAACATGCTTGTGAATTGGTAACTCTTAATCTAGTTGATTAAGCATACTTTTACTGTAATTAATTAAACATGCTATAATTAATAGTCTAGTTCATTATCCTAATTAATTACATGTTCAATTCTAGTTACTTACTTATTCTAATTAACATGCTCAAGTCTTATTGATTAAACGAGTTGTTTATTAGTCGGTTTACATGCTCAAGATTATAGTTAGTTATTCTAGGTCAATTTACATACTCGGGTTACATTCTTCTACTTTGATAAGTTAAACATGCTTGGGTTTATTAATTACTCTAGTTCATTTACGTGCAGATAACTAATTGAACATGCTAATTAGTGTTACTTTATCAAAACATGCTAAATTACTAAACATGCCTAACTAGTGTCCTTGTTAGTTTAACATGCTCAGATTCGTTATTTAACCCCTAATTAATTAGTTAAGGTAGTCAATTAAACTGGGTATCTCTTAGTTAATCTGTGATCCTAATTAGTGATTCTCTATTTAGTTATTCTAATTCATTAACATGCTCGGAAGATTATAACACTGATTAGTTAGTTTACATGCTTTGATCAACTAATTAGTTAAACTAAACTGATTAACATGCTCATGGTAGGCGGTAAAACTTTTAATTAACTCAAAGGTATTAATCAATGCTGATGACAGAATAAATGGCAGCAAAACAATATTGAAGGAAATAACAGCTTACAGCTAACAATTTAAACATAATAACTCAACCGAAATTAAACAGAGAACAAGTCAAAATAATGTCTTCATACTTAACTCATTCATCTACGCATCTAAGCATTTCTTATTCATCTAAGCATTACTCTTTCATTCGTTGTCTAAACATTTGTAACATAACCAATAACAAGAATAAAGAAAATGATAAAGACATGATAAGGGAAATTACAAAACTAATAAAATTCACAGAGCTAACAATCACAGTATAGAAACAGGGAACGAAACATAACAGGAAACCAAACATAAAACTCACGCACCCCTACTTGTGATGTAGGGTCTCCACTGGCTAAGACACACCCAAATTCCTTACCTCGAATCTTTAATGCGGATTAGCGCTAAATCTTTGTCCTCCATCTCTTTTCGGTACCAGAAACACACCCGAGGAGGTAGGAGAATAGGCCAACAGCAGCTCCACACCATCGCCAGACCATTTTTAGCAACCAACCCAATCTGCAGCCGACGACCGAAATCGACAAGGCGGCAACAGTCGACTCCAAATTCGGCGACCCGAGCCCTATGCTGGACCAAAAGCACGAAGCCTAACGCTCCAATCATTCGCAGACTGCGTCGTCGACCACAGCCTGCACTCGTCCCGTGCCATTCATCGCTGCAACAGCGCACCCCCCACCGCGTCTCTCGCTCTCGCTCACCCTCTCGGCCTCCGTCGTCCTCTCCCGATCGCCGTCTCCCCGCTCTCTCGATTTGTCTCTCACAGCCTCCCTCTCTCGACTCTCTCTTTCTCTTTCCCTCTCTTTCTCTCATTCTTCTCTTAAAAAAAAAACCTAATTTCCTTTCCCCCGTTAATTTGTTTCTTGAACCGGACCAGGCAGCTCGAACCAAATCGATTTACACTCCAATTTTTCAAATAAATTTCCTTTTATTCCAATTCATTTAATTTTACATTTAAGTCCTAATTTAATTATAATTCTACATTTCGATTTTAATTAATCTCTCACATAGTTAATCCCTAGTAATAGAATTTATTCCACATAATAATTTATTTCATAAATTAATATTTATTCTAATTACGTTAATTTTCCCATAATTTATAATGTAACGAATACATCATTGGTCATACTCCGATACTTATTCAATTAATCCAAATATTCCAAATTACTTTCTAATTATCCTTAATAAATTCCAATAAAAAGTCGGGGTGTTACACACATACTTGAAGTTTCTCCCCTTTTCATTTTATATAATCCATCCTCCAAATCCATTTAGCTCCTTGGGAGAATTTTCAACCTATAACATAATCAATTCCATTTATTTGGTACCCAAATCTCTTTAGGTCCCATGATTAAGGGTTTGGTTCCTTTAGAAACTCATACAAGTTTAGCATTTTAACTTGATTTAGAATTATTACTCCATTTCAATGGATAGATAAAAGATTTATTCCCCAAACAATTACATACATTACAAGTTGTAGGGCTAACAAAGAAATTTGTATAATTTTTCTTTTTAACAAAGGGTTCATAACCAATTATGGCTTTATCAAATGTGACTCTTTGCTTTACTAAGAACATATTAAAATTTTTACTACCATTAGTGAATTTGAGCACAATAACATTTAAATCATCATTTTTCAATTTCAAATGACTATTGTCAAATTCATACGTTTTAATTGTGGCATTCAAAATATTGTTCATGCTCTTTAATTCCTTGATTTGATCCTCTAAAGATCTAATCAAATTTGCATACTCTTTGATCAAATTTTTCTTTTCCTTTATCAATGATTTATATCTATCTTTTAGCTCAATAAAACTCTCTAGCAATTCATTATATGCATCAAGTAAATCATCATCCTCATTATCGGAATTTGAATTGCTAGTAGATGTTACCTCATTACCATCAGGCATGAAGCAAATGTGGGAGACCTCTTCAATTTCGGAAGAGGACTCTTCGCTATCATCCCACGTGGCCTTTAATGCTCTCTTCTTTGAGGTTTTGTGTCTTCTCTTTGCCTTGGGGCATTCGGTAGATAAATGCCCGGGTTTTCCACACCCGTAGAATGCAATGATATTCTTGCCCTTTTCCTTCCTTCTTTGACGAAGTTTGTCCAATTTTCAGGTGATGGACTCTATTTCTTCATCTATGTCTTCAGAGTCATCCTCATCCCCGAAATCATCCTCGTCTTTGGCACTTATGGAAGCTTTAAAAGCAAGGGGCTTTAATAGAATTCCTTCTCCTTCTCTTTCTCCTCCTTGGGACTTTGAAGAGTGATCTCGTGCGTCATTAAGGATCCGATGAGTTCCTTCATCTTCAAAGCCTTGAGATCACGAGCCTCTTGTATAGCGGTCACCTTCGGAAGCCATTTGCTTGGTAGACAACAAAGAATCTTACGAACCAACTTTTCGTTGGAATATTCTCTACCAAGCAATTTCAAACTATTAGTAATGTTAGTGAAACATGTAAACATTGAACTAATAGTCTCATCTTTATTCATACAAAATAATTCATATTCATGGATAATCATATTCAATTTATTTTCTTTAATTTGATTAGTGCCCTCATGTGTAACTTCAAGAAATTTTCAAATATCATGAACACTTTCATAACTTTGAATCCTATTAAATTCATCAATGTTTAAAGCACAATACAATTGATTAATAGCCCTAGCATTTAAACTTAATTTTTGAAAATCAACATCATCGAATTCATCTTCCAATTTTGGAACATTCAATCCATCAACAAGTTTAAGAGAAATATACGGTCTTTTCATTATAATTCTCCACGTTTCATAGTCAATAGAATGAATATAAATCTTCATTCTAGTTTTCCAATACAAATACTTGCTACCATCAAAGAAAGGAGGCCTAAGAGTAGATTTACCTCATTATGCATATTATAGACCATTTTCAAAAAGCATAATCAATGAACACAATAACAATATCACACATGAAAAATTTTAATCTCTGCTCTGATACCAATTGAAGGATCGATATACGCCTATAGGGGGTGAATATAGCGTTCTAATAATTTTCATGTGATATTTAAATTCTCTAAATCCCTAAGTGATTTATCGTATACAATTAAATAGATAATCACAATAAATGCAGAAATTAAAGAGTAAGGAATAGAGAGTGTGCACAAGGGTTTGTTTACGCCGTTCGACAAACTCGCCTACATCCACACTCCAAGATTTCACTTGGAGATTTACTAAACCAATTGACTTACGGGTGCCAATTAAATCATTTACAAAGACTCATTTTAAGGGCGTCATCCTTCGACTATTTTGGGTCGTCAACCTTTGACTATTAATGAGGCGTCACCCTTTCATTGAACTTATGGGCATTCAATCGTGCCGATGACTATTTCGGGGCGTTACTCTTATATGATGAATTCACAGGGCGTCACCCTTTACAATTTAGCACAAGCATAATTTGGAAAATAAAGCTCAAAAACTAATCCAAACTCTCTCAATAGTAACTCGCAAGTTTATGGGTGGGAAGAGTTGAATTTACAATGCTTATAATGATTTAGAATCAAGTCTTGATTTTGAGAAGGCTTCGCCTCAATTCTTCGTTCGTTGTGGTGACCTTGGAGTGGTTCTTAATTTATAGACTACGCACTTTAGGTTCAGCCTCAACATTTTTGGTCAACCGCATATATTCGTTGCACATGTAGCCGTTAAAAATTTGACCATTGAAAATCTGCCAGTTGCACAAATCTGGACTTTTCAGTCGTCTAGCCTCGATCACTCCTCGACCACTAGTCGACCGCATGAACAAAATAAACTTACAGATTCGAAGCATCCTCGACCTCACTCGACCGGACCACAACACGACCGAAAGACTCTAGAATCTTACAGATTCAAATCGTCATCATAGACCGCGCTCGACCAAACCTTGCCCTCTATTCAACCGAAAGACCAAAGCCCAGTTTTGGTCGAGTTCTCTCGTCCGCAACTAGTCCAGGCTCCACTCCAAATCAACCTTGAATTATTCTAATCCCCAAAATGATATACAACACTACATAGACATAGATAAACATATTAGCACATTAATAATACCCATTTTGATGGTATTTTCAATAAATACTAGTATAAATATAATGAATAAAATATTGAATACATTATCAATAAACACCTAATTAACCAACTTATTATTTTCATCAAATTAAACCATTTAGTAATCATCAAAATAAAAATAAGCCTAACAAGAAGGCTAACAGTCTTAAGTCGAGAGACGTCCATTGTGAGATAGGGATGTCTGTTATAGGCAGAAAGACATAGTCTCATGTCGAGTGACATTTGTTTCTGGATAAGGGACGTCTGATATGGGAAGAGGGACGTCCATCTTAATTGAGATAGTCTGCCTTTTAAAAAAGCGGGTGACTTGCATGTGACCTTTCTTTGGGTGATGGCCTAAATCCATCCTAGCTGTCAATTTCGATCAAGAGATGCCCGTCCTCAATCCAACGGCAAAAAACCATCGTCTTTAGAAAATGATAAAGTCCATCATTGCCATTCATTTCGACTGAGGGATGTCCGTCCCTCATTGGGGTCATAGGGTAAACCCTATGACAAGTGATAGATCTCTGAGAGAGCTTCGATTTGATATCTTTTGGAGCCGATTCTGACACTTGTAGCCAAAGTTATGGTCTTTTGAAGTTGAAGAGATCAAACATCTAATAAAAAGATTGGATTAGTAAAACATATACATAGGCTCTTTGAAGTAGCTATGAAACTCTAAAAACCGAGAACCGCTGCGGACTTTGAAGTAGCCATGAAAAACAAAGAGTTTCATGGCTACTTCAAAGTCCCTATGTATGTGTTTTACGAATCCAATCCATTTATTAGATTTTTGACTTGTTCAACTTCAAAAAACCGTAACTTTGGCTACATATGTCATAATCGGCTCCAAAAGATATCAAAAGATATCAGAGATCTATCACTTATCATAAAGTAACCCCATGACAAACCCTTTCTCGGGCCCAAAATCACACGTTTAAACCCTCAAATTTATGATAAAATTTTTTTAACAAATCGTGAGTCATGAAATCGCCGCGGTCTCATGACAAACTTCCACGGCGTCTCAAGACACCGCCGCGGTTTCTTGGAAAACCAATGAGTCGCGGTAGTTTATCTACGAACCATACAAACCACCACGGCTCTACATCAGCTTGTTAACGGTAAACGTGACAACAATGTTAACTTTGTCATTTTCCATACGGTAATGGTTAATTTATTAAAAAATAAAAGATAATGATTCACTTGTCATTGATCACAAACGATAATGGTTAATTTATCCTTTTTCCTAGTAATGAATAAGAATTGGCAATGATGCAACATCAGCCGTGGGTGCCATGGGTCCCAGCTAATAATTATGAAGTTTAGTCAAGAGATTAGTATGTTAATTAGTACCAATTTTTAAATTCCATAACAAATTATCCTTTAATTGTACAAAATCCTATTTATTCAAGCTTTAGTAGAAAATGTAATATTATATTTTCAATCTACTTTAATATTATAATATTATATATATTTTTATTTTTTAAATATTATTTATTTATTCATATAAATAAATTATTATTTAAATTATTTAGAATTTACTATAAATATTTTAATAATGAACTAACAAAATATTAAAATTCCAAATTATAAAAATACATCTGGTGTTAATCTTAGCCATACATGTCATTTAAGGTTTATTTTTATCGACTTTTTACTCAATTAATCTTCAATTGAATAGTTATAATAAAGTAGTTTTCCTTATATTCAAAATTTAATCTTAACTAATTTTAAATTAAAATATTTATATTCCCACAAGCCACAAATCAATTTAATTTATAAATATAATATAAATAATTAAAATAAAAATATTTAATTAGATTTATACTTTATTATTAAAAATGATTTTTATACACTTTATAACCTAATTTAACAGAAAAAATTATATATAAGTAATAGAATATATACTTGATTAATTGTGTAAATGCTTAATTTTATTTATTTATCACAATAAATCACAATATAGAGTCCGCCTAATGCTGGAGATTTCTAAGCTGTCGACCGGTCTGCGTAACTTATTTGTAGACTCTCTCATCTCACGCCAATTTATCAATTTTGAAGCATCAAAACTCAATTTTATTAGTCTTCCCTGTTTTTATGCCATTGCGCAACCTCAAAATTTGAGAAGATTCAGAAAAATCCAACATTTTCTGCTTCATTCTAAATTTTTAATACGGCATTGCCAAACCGAGTTAAAGAGATCTAACCCACATCTAACTCAATCAGTCCTATCTACCTCCCAATAAATAAAACCCAGATATTTATGAAATCAGACTGCTGTTAACCATCCATGTCCATTTCTTCTCTTTCCACGAAAACCTTTACTTTTCTACTCTGCTCCAGAGCAATTTCAGGAAGACCTCAAATGGCAAATGGAGAAGTTATGGGATTTCTTCTTCTATTTACACTTCATTTGCCAGCATCTTTCTGAGTTTTACTTTATGAATTTCTGACGAGCATTCCTCTCTGAGACTTGAACTTAACTTCAACATTGACGAAGAAAGATGGATATTTCCCATCCACGGCATCATCATCCCCTCGCTCTGAACAAGCTCATAGGCCATGAAGATTATGAACTTCACTTCTCTATGCTTGTCAAAAAAGATTGCACGGTAACCCTTTCTATGTTTGTGTCGATTTCGAATTTTATATTCACAAATCATGTGCTAATCTTCCAGTAGAGATCCAACATCATTTTCATCAACCACACCCTCTTTCATTACATTTTGGAGATGACTTTGCTTGTGATTCTTGCCATAAGACATTCCGAAATGAGTTGCGCTTCAACTGCTCTACTTGTGATTTCGACCTCGATGTAAAATGTGCGTAAATGTCGGGCATGAAGAGAAAGAATCCATCCGAAATTTCAGTCATCCCCACCCATTGACAATTTGTAGCAAAGATGGTGATAATCCTTTGAATTGCTTTGCCTGCGAAAAAACAGCATCTGATTGATCTATTGTTGCATTCCTTGCGAGTATTTTCTTCACAAGTCTTGTTCTGAGATCTCGGAGTAAAGTTGGTGCAGTTATTGCGAACCTCATGATTACACTTGGAAATATTATTGCAGAATTTGTGATTTTAACTTGGATGCATTGTGTTTGATTGAATCAGCCAATGATGCTCAAAATTTAGAAAGATCATGCTTTTTGTGTTGCAACAACATTTGGATTCATATTCATGTGTTGACTCGATGTACTTCATCAACCAATCATGTATTCAATTGCCCGAAGAAATCGGACACAGATTTCGTGTGATTCATGTCACAAATGGTTTCCTAGTAAATCACGTTATGGTTTCCAAATGGATGTGAAATGTAGACTAATGCCAAGTATTCAAGATGACAAGAGCGAGGAGTCCATTTAGCCAGTCATTCCTCATCATTTTAACCATCAACATCCACTACAACTAATTAGAGAGGTATGTGAAATAAATTGTTCTGCTTGCCAAACAACTAAGCTATCTATTATTTATGGCTGCATTATATATGAATATTTTCTTCATCAGCCTGGTATTGAACTTCCAATTCAGATCAAACACCCTCTCCATGACAGCCATGTGTTGATCAGACAAACTCTTTATCATTTTTTTTTCTCAAATTTGTTGCAGAAAATACAGTGGCTTTTCTTTCGTATGTATGCATAAATCTCGTGATCATCTTTTGCGCTTGGTTGAAAAATCACAATATAAGACATGTAATGCCAATAACACATTTTGTCAATTCGCTAAAGAGTTAATTGAATTCGAGCTCACTAAATGATACTCACTACAATGCTTTGAAAGTAACCTCAATCTTCATCTTTTATGTGGTCCTTTGCCTTGTACCATTTGACACTAGTGGATTTCACGGTTGAAGATGATTTCGACGAATATTATTGTGATATATGTCACCAGATAAGAAATTTCAGATTATGTGTCTACTATTAGAAATAGTTTATGTTTTTTTTTTATCTTGTAGATTATAAATGTATTGAAGAAAAACCCTGAGAATGTTGAGTTCATAATTGTTAGGGACTTGAATCTTGAAGACAATATAGACCCTTCAGATAACAACTTAACAGAAGAGCTTTTACTAGATCTACACGTGTGTTTGAGTGCAGATGATATGCTCATGTTGAACTCATATTTTCCTACTGCAAAGCTTTGCAGAGCTTTTTGTGGGAGATGAAGATCCAAGGGAGACGCTAGAACACAAATCAAGTTCTGAAGATGATGCTAATGACATTAGTGAAGAGCTTTCTTTGTACAATGATGATATCTTGTTCAACATTCAAGAAAGATTAGATTGTTTTAAAGCAGCCACAAAATATCATATTCAACCCGATGAATGTGAACTGCCAGTGGATGAAGTTAAAGGTTACAAGGTCACTTCTAATTTTGTCTCTCTTTTTAGAGCTTCATTCTAGACATACCAAGTCCATTTTGGTTTATTTTCTGTGTCACGTACGGAGAAACATGTGTAGAACCTACATTGCTGATGTTACTGAGAAGCAGCTCTTCACTTGGGTTTACTATAATCAATAATATCCCAATAACAGAATAAACTACACAAGCACAGCAACAAAAATTTGAACTTTCGACTGATCTATTCTCTCCTAAACTGATTTCGATCCAGGGTCCTCTCTAATTCCCCAAACAACTCCCAAATATCCCAACCCAGTCAAAAATAATAATTATCCCATAAAAATCCACTCCACAAATATTAATAATAAAACAATTATAAGAAATACATAAACTATAATAAAAACATAAATAATAATTAACATATTTTCATCTCTCATTTTCCTTCATCCTCCGCCTTGCATACATGAATTGCAACCGTGGGTATTTGTCAATATCCCCACCTAAAAGTTTCACCATGTCCTCAAGGTGAAATCAGATAAACTGGTGATTAATAACTACAAAATTCTCTCAAGCTATATCATTGGTTGAAAGACTCTTCCACGAAATCAAAACTGACTACAGATAAAAGTATAATTAAATCATAAATTAGAAACATTAGATAACTAACATTTTTTAATAAAAGAAACATTGAACTTTCTACTTTATCGAACTTGCAATTTTTTATGTCTAGAAATTTGATCTTTTATCTGTCTTACTTTTTAGATCAAAATTATTTAAGGTTTATAGAATTTCTTTTATTATTGTCGTCATTGCGGTTTCTTAAAAATCATGATCATCATAATGGGTCATTATAATGAATGTATAGAAAATAAATGTGTGAGAGGTGAAAAATAATATTGCCTTGTAGATACCAGACAGCTAAGGGTTTGCTGAAGTCTGTCTTTGAGTATGTATAAATTGTCAAGGAAAGATAGAGAGTAGTAGTTCTTGGTGAGTACACTTGTAAGAGGTTCTTGGTTTTGAGAGAATCTTGAATGCAGAAAAGAGCATTGTTCAGAGGCTTGTATTGTTCGTGAATTTCTTCTGACACAAAAATGTGTGTTGTGTTTGTGTTTGTGTCCGTGAGTGTAGAACAACTTGTTCAAACTACGATAAATCTGTGATAATTTGCTTCTTGAAGTGTGTTCATTAGATTATCAAATAATTTGTGTGATGAGCGTGGAGTGACGGGGGATCTTGAAGCAAGGAAGCATATCAAGAATCACAATTAAATGGTACGGATGGAATTTACTGGTGACAATGACTTCAGCTAGCTTGTGGAGGGTTAAAATGAAAGCCCTTCCTGTGGACAGGACTTTGCTGAAGCCATTGACTTAAATGCAATGGTCAAGCTACACGAGATAAACAAAACTAAAGCTTTAGGGGTAGAATCCAAGGCATACAAAAGTGGAAACAACAGTTGCAGTTGCTGTGCGAATTAAATTAAACTAAAATCCACTAATTTTATATTAATAAATTTTTCACATAAAGGTTTTGCTTTCTTAATGTCAACTGTCTCATATTTGTTGCGCTTCATTTTCGTTTGTCTAGGTGTAAATTTTCGGTAAACTAGTAGAGTTGCGAATTTCTGCCTTGATCTTCCACCTCATGTTGATTCTTTTTGTCAAGTGGCAGAAAAACAATGACTTTTTTTTTATGCAATTTCTTTATTAGACAAGTTAATTCTTCTTTTTTAATAAAAAGAAAAATGACAAACTAGCCATCATACTTGTGATCAATGATAAATTAACCACTAAATTATTTTTATTAACAATTTAACCATTGAACTATGAGAAATTGACAGAGTAAAAACTACAGTTACGTTTTCTGATAAATAGCATCGTTGATCCGTAGAGGATCATCATCGATCCGCAGTGAATCGTGAGTCTTTGAAATGTAATTCAAGAACGTTGTCGATCCGCAAATGATCGTGCTCGATTCACAAATGATAGTTGTCAATCCACAAATGATAGTTGTCGATCCACGGAGGATCATCAGTCAATTCGTCATAGATCATAGTCAATCTACAGCAGATCATAGTCAATCTGTGGAGGATCGACTGCAAATAAAGAAATTCATTGTTTTTTTCGTAGAAAAATATAGATAACACAGAAAAATTGTGATTTTTTCATAGACTGTAAAATAATTTTAAATCATCCGAAAATTAAAACTAAAGTATTACCATTGTTTCATAAAATCTTTTAAATTATAAAAGTCAAAATTTTTTAAATTCTTTCTTTTACAAAATCTAAAATCTTCTAAATTTCTTACGTAAAGTTTTTGTATTTCTCACTTGTATTGACCTAATTTATCGCGATTCATTTTTGCTTGTTCGCGTGTAAATTTTTGGTTAAACTGTAGAGTTGCGAATTTCTTCCTTGAACTTCCAGCACACACCCTCTCCATGACAGCCATGAGTTGACCATACTACCTCTTGGTGATTCTTTTTGTCTGACAGAAAATACAATGGCTTTTTTAGGTGCATGTAGAGGTGTCTAATGGGCGGGCTGGCGGCTCGTTACTGTAGCAATCCGAGCTCGGCTCGGATCGCTACAGTACCGAGCGGGCTCAGCTCGGGCCCGGTAGACGGGCCGAGCCGAGCCCGAGCACCCGGGCTCGCGAGCTCGGCGAGCCTGCCTGGCGGGCTGGCTTGCGAGCCTGGCGGGCTGGCCCGGCTAGCCAGCACGCGAGCCAGTCCGCCAAACCTTTACCCGAGCCCGAGCTCGCGACGACGGGGAGTCGGGGACAGCCTGAGCCGGACAGGGGACTGAGTCCCGCTCGCGACGACGGGGACAGAGCTCGCGTGAAGGCGAAGCTCTCTGAGCAAGACCAGGCTTGCGACAACGGCGACTGAGGCTACAGGCCGCGATCTCCTGACTCGGCACCCGCTCACGTCAATGGCGATCGCCGGCAAGACAGAGCTCGCCGACTCGTGTGGAGGCGAACTCCCGAAGTCCACCAACGTTCGTCGGCGCCTCTGTCCCGACGTCGCAAGCTCTATCAATGGCGAACGCTTCTCTGTGAGAACTCTCACAGAGAAGCAAAGAAGCGTTCGCCGCTTCTCTGTGAGATTTCTCACAGAGAAGCAACGTTGCTTCTCTGTGAGAACTTCTCACAGAGAAGCAACTGTCTTCAGACCGTTTCTTGCAACGGTCTGAAGACCGTTGGCGAGTGGCGATGGCAACGGTCTAGAGACCGTTGCCTGTTGCTCGTCTGAGGGGCGAGGGCAGAGGGCTCACTGAAGGGGCGAGGGCAGAGGCCAGATGGCTCACTGAAGTTGGCTGCCAAGACCGTTGCCCAACGATCCCTAATTTCAGCAGTTCAAGCTGAACTGCTGAAGGTTGGAAAATTTTCCAACGGTTGGAAAATTTTTCTCTATATATACTCCTCATTATCTCTCAAATTTTTCATCCCAACTTTCTCACATTCTCTCAATCTTTTCACAAATTTTTCTCTTTTTCTCTCAATATCTCCTTCTCAATTGCTTAATCTCTCCATCATTCTCCCAATTTCAAAGGTATATTTTATTTTTTTAATTTTAATTTTTTTAATTTAATGTATATTACAAAACAACTAATTTTTTTTTTTGCAATTTTTGTAGGACTCGTATTCGGGAAGGAGGTGATCACAATTCACAACAATTGCATACTATTGTTGCGTAATTGGTGTGCGGTATCATTTTATTTATTAATTGTTTCGTAGTAGTCAATTTTTTTAATTATGGATCCTCGTGATTTTTTGATTGATACTTTTAATGACACTAACGATGATATTGAAGAAATTAAGGAAGATAATCTCACAATTGCAATTGATCAATCATCGGCACATGCATCCACATCGTCGCCTAGAAAAAAAAGAAGTAAAACATTGGAGGTATGGAATAATTTTGAAATTAAAGATATTAAAATTGGTGGAAAAATAGAAAGTAGAGCACAATGTAAATATTGTATTAAACATTATGCATACGTATCCGGTAGTTCTACTAGCACACTTGGTAGGCATTATGAAAAATGTCACGCTAACAAGCAAGTGAAAGACCCTACACAAACACTCATAAATGCTAGTGGCAGTGGCAATTTTATGTATTCACATAATAAAATGAGAGAAGGAGTAGCAAAATATATATCACAATCTGAAGCACCTTTATCTATGTTTGATAGCTAGTTATTTGAAAATTTTATGAAAGAGTATATTAATCCTAGTTTTAGACGAGTCCCTAGAAGTACGACGCGAAGTGATATTATTAAAATGTATAATCATATGAAAAATGAATTAATTGAGTTTTTTTCAAATGCTCCGTCTATGTCTATTTGTATTACTTCTGATTTATGGAGTGCACCTAATGCTTTAGGATATATTGTCGTAACTTCTCATTTTATTGATGACTCTTAGCAATTAAATAAAAGAATATTAGGATTTCGTAGTTGTGAATATCCACATAGTGGCGTTACCATTTATAGATATATTGTTGGAATTTTGCAAGAATATGATATTAGAGATAGAATTTTTAGTATTACGCTAGATAATGCTGCTGCTAACGATGTTGCAATTTTTGAATTTAAAAGGTTATTTCAATTAGATACGGCTCATAATACTCTTTTTCATATGAGATGTGTTTGTCATATTTTAAATTTAGTTGTTCGAGATGGCATGTCACATATTTCGCTACATATTGAATCTATTCGATCTGCAATTTCTTTTATTACTTCATCTAATAAGCGACAACAAGAATATAAAGAATATTGTAAAATTGCTCAACTTAAACCAAGAAAATTAAAAACCGATGTAGATACAAGGTGGAATTCGACTTATTTAATGTTAGAAAATGCTAAGTCATATTGGTTAGTTATTTGTGCTTATATTAGTGAAAAAACAAAATGTATTACTCTTGATCATAATAGTTGCGATATTGCTAATTTATTTCTTGATTTTTTAAAACCATTTTATGAAGCTACAAATAAATGTTCGGGAATTTATTATCCCACTACTCATCTTGTTCTCCCAATTTTTATAAAATTAACGGGTACTTTTCAAATATTTAAACAAAGAAACGAATTTTGTGCATTAATTGAAAAAATGGAAAAAAAATTTAAAAAATATTGGCTTAACATACCTCATATTTTTTGTTTTGCATGCATAATGCATCCTAGATTTAAATTAGATGGAGTGCGTATAATGCTTGATAGAATTTCTTCTAATTTAGGTATTTCTTCTTCAATTAATGGTGCTCAATTAAGAAATGAAATTGATAATTTATTTTCTTCTTATGAAATTAAATATTCTAATAATCGTTCAATTCCTTCATATGATATGCATGCTAGTTCTAGTAGTGGTGCTTGTAGTGGAGATCCACAAGATTTTATGTATGATATATTTAAGCAAATAGATAGCAATGTTCATTCTTATAATTCACAAAGAAATAAACTTGATATTTATCTTAACACCTACCATAACATTTCTTGCCCCGAGGATTTTGATATTTTGGCTTGGTGGAAAGTCAACTCTATTTCATTTCCTATTCTTTCTAGAATGGCACGTGATCTACTAACACCTCCGGTCTCTACAGTAGCATCGGAGTCTGCTTTTAGTGCAGGTGGACGTGTGTACGATGATAAACGATGAAGACTTGCACCAGAAATCGTTGAGGCACTCATTTGCATGAAGGATTGGAACGACGCTGTGACGAGAGATCAACAACGAGAAGATGACATAGTTGAAGAATTCAAAAATTTGGATGTCGAAGACTAAATTTTTATTTAAATTTGAAATTGTAATTTTCATTTTCATATATTTTCTTTATCTTGTAAGTTATGCTTTGAAATTGTAATTTATATTTGAAATTGTAATTTTCATTTTCATTTTGAAATTGTAATAAAAATATTTATTCAATTAAATTATTAATTATAGTATTTTTACATTATAATAATAAATGTTTATTATAATTTTAAATTGTATAATATTGAAAATAATTTATAATATATTTATATAAGATATTATTATTTATGTATATTTGGCTCGTTAGGCTTGGCTCGTTAAGGCTCATTAGACTCGCTCGGCTCGTTAAGGCTCGGCTCGTTAGGCTCGGCAGGCTCGTTAGGCTCGGCTCGTTAAGCTCGGCTCGTTAGGGTCGGCAGGCTCGTTAAGCTCGGCTCGTTAGGGTCGGCAGGCTCGTTAGGCTCGGCTCATTAAGCTCGGTAGGCTCGACGAGCCAGACTTTTTCAGGCTCGACCGGCTCGGCTCGGCTCGTTAGCCACCTCTAGGTGCATGCATGTTATTTCTTTACTGGACAAGTTGACTTCTCTTTTTTAATAAAAGGTAAAATGACGTGACAAGTCAATCATTGCATTAAAATATGAAAAATTTAAGAAATAAGTACCGTGATTATATTTTTTAGTAAATGGTACCGTCGATCTACAAAGATCGTGAATCTTTGAAATATAACTCAAGAACATTTCGATTTATAGAGGATCATCATTGATCTGCAGAGGATCATTAGTCAATCTGCTGCGGATCATAGTCAATCTGCGGCGGATCATAGCCAATACACTGAGAATCGTCTGCAAATAAAAAAAATTCATTGTCTTCTTTGTAGAAAAACACAGAGAAGATGTGATTTTTTGATGGACTATAAAACAATTCTAAATCATCTGAAAACTAAAACATTAATGTTCTTTTACAAAATCTTCTTAATTATAAAAACTGAAATCTTCTAAATCCTTTATTTTACAAAATCCAAAATCTTCTAAATACATTCTCCATGGATATTAACTCTTTTTCACTGAAAATCTATTATAAAATCATGAGTTATTTCCGTTTTTTTCATGGGTATTTATTCTTTTCCACTGTGATTTTTAGAAAGTTAACGGCGATATTCGCGACGGCGATTTCTCAAAGTTCAGTGATTAAATTGTTAGCAAAAATAGTTTAGTTGTTGACTTATTGACTACAAAGTACGATAGTTGGTTTGTCATTTTCTCCCATTTCATTCTACTTTCTCCTTAAAGCTTTCGATTTGGAGATTCTTAAACATAATAACGTCCCTGTGGTATTGTTGATTGAACTTCACAGGGGTCAATCAAGCGTTTACAGACTATTCTAAGACGTCACCCTCTTCTCTTTCACTATTCTCGAGGTGTCACCCTTCCACTTATCGTTTGAGTATAATAAAATATAAAACTAAAATTCATAACTCTCTCAAATACAAATTCTCAATATTGGGAGGTAGAGAGTTAGGTTTGACACTCAATTATAAATGAGAAATCGTGTATGAATTTTGGCAGAACTTTCCTACAATTCTTGCTTTGTTGAAATGCACTTCAGAGTGTCTTTATTTATAGAAGACTGCCAGATCAGTCGACCTTCTTCAATTCGGTTGACTACCATCCGATCGTTGGAATGTTACCACTGTGAAATCTAGTTGGGTTGGTCGACCATTTTGTCCCCGGTCAACCGCTTATTCACAATCTAGAAACTGGCTCGAATCTTTCCATTTGTGCGATTGACCACTTCTCAGTTGTTTCATCATGTTGAGCAATCTGTCCAGTTTTCTAATCGACCACTTCTCATCTGGTCGACCACTTGTCTGCAAAATGAAATTTTGTAACTCTTTGTAATATTTGCGGTCAACCACCTCTAAACCAGTCGACCGTCTCTTCATGTTTTTCAGCAAAATGGTCAACCGCTTCTATGCTTTAGTCGACCACTTCTTCGCGTTTAGCATTTATTGAATCCTCTAAGTCTCAATGATCATTCTATAAGCTACATAAACTTAGGCAAACACATAAGTAATCAATAATACATGTATTAAAAGTATTTTCAATAATGAATAAACATATTTATTTAATTTAAACACATGCACTTAATTATTCAAATAAAATTGTCATCATCAAAACAAATAACCTAATGTCTATTAGATTAATGATTGTAGCAGGCCAAACTAATGAGCTGAATCATGCATTATTTTGTTTTTTTAATTTAAAAAGCTGAATGCCAACACGAGCATAAGAAAGTTTCTAATTCAGTAGGCTAATCGAGCCAATTACGAGTCGACTAAAGTTTTACAAATCCTAAAAGCACCATAAAGTCTATTGTTTATTTGGAAATTATGAACTGCCAATTTAAAAATTACTGGAGAGGTTACAAATTTTATATTAATAAAATTTTCAACAGTAATATCATCATGACTTTCGAAGTCATGTGCAGTAGCAATACCAAACCAAATACGACGAGTAGTGGGGTCCTGAGCTAAGCCTTGGCTAAACCTTGGAAATCTTAGTGCCATAATGCCTTTCAAATCCTCCTAGCCATTATCCTACTGCAATAATTCTTGCTAAGAAGAACGCCCATGTTGTGGCAATTCCACCCAGAAGGTAATGGGTTACTCCTACAGCACGTCCTTGGACAATACTCAAGGCTCTAGGCTGAGTAGCAGGAGCAACTTTTAATTTATTATGAGCCCAAACGATGGATTCAATAAGTTCTTGCCAATAACCACGCCCACTGAATAAAAACATTAAACTAAAAGCCCATACAAAATGAGCACCTAGAAAAAGAAGACCATATGCAGATAATGAAGACCCATAAGACTGAATTACCTGGGATGCCTGTGCCCATAAGAAATCGCGAAGCCACCCATTAATAGTAATGGAACTCTGGGAAAAGTTTCCTCCCGTGATATGAGTTACTACCCCTTGATCACTTATACTACCCCAAACATCTGACTGCATTTTCCAACTAAAATGAAATATTACGACTGAAATTGCATTGTACATCCAGAATAGCCCTAAGAAGACATGATCCCAAGCGGATACTTGACATGTACCCCCTCTTCCAGGTCCATCACAAGGGAAGCGAAAACCTAGATTTGCTTTATCCGGTATTAAACGAGAGCTACGAGCAAATAGAACACCTTTCAGGAGTATCAATACCGTCACATGAATCGTAAATGCATGAATGTGATGTACCAAAAAATCTGCGGTTCCTAATGGAATAGGTAACAAAGCTACTTTGCCGCCCACTGCCACTAAATCACCACCCGCCCAAGTCAAACTGGTGCTTGTTGTTGCACCAGGGGCTGTTGCACCAGGTGCTAAAGCATGGGTGTTTTGTATCCATTGAGCAAAGACGGGTTGTAATTGTATAGCAGTATCTGAAAACATATCTTGGGGACGCCCTAAAGCACTCATGGTATCATTATGAATATACAAACCAAAACTGTGAAAGCCTAAAAATATACACACCCAATTGAGATGTGATATGATTGCATCGCGATGCCTAAGTACACGATCTAATAGATCGTTGTATCGAGTAGTTGGATCATAATCTCTTACCATAAAAATGGCTGCATGCGTAGCAGCACCAACTATGAGAAATCCACCAATCCACATATGATGTGTGAACAATGATAGTTGTGTACCATAATCTGTAGCTAAATATGGATAAGGGGGCAACGAATACATATGGTGAGCTACAATAATGGTTAAAGTTTTTGCATTTCTCACTTGTATTGGCCTAATTTGTTACGATGCATTTTTGCTTGTCCACGTGCAAAATTTCGGTTAAACTGTTGAGTAGGGAATTTCTGCCTTGAACTTCCAGCTCACACCCTCTTCCTCCATGACAGCCAGGAGTTGACCGCACTACCACTTGGTGATTCTTTTTGTCAAGTGGCAGAAAATACCATGACTTTTTTTTTTTATGTTATTTATTTATTAGACAAGGTAACGTTCATTTGAAATAAAACAATAAGTGAACTTTTTCAATACTAAAAAACTCTCAATTTTTATCTTTATCATGTCAAATTGGTATAAATAGATGATCATGTTGTTGACCCTCATGTCACTTTTTAGCCATTTTTATTTCACCTCATTTATGGATTATTTGATTATTTGATTATCTATAATGTCATGTGACAAAACTCTTTTTCATGTTTTAAAAAAAAATTAATTTGTAAAAGAAAATTCTCACCTTTGAATCCTTCGTATTATCGACGTAACAAAAATAATTTGAGAGTCGTTTAGAGATTTTCACTCAAGGCCAAGACATTGGGAGCCGCATATACCATGGGAGGCTTTAGGTTGCGGTGCCACACCATCTGGGTTGTGGCGTTGCATGAGTTTTCTCCACTAAAGGTTTAACTAAAAATCCTAATTACCATCGGTTTCTCCGTTAATCAATCTTACACCCACACCAATGTCATCCGGACATAAGAACAACTAACATGACTTACTTTTTCTGCTTCTTTAATACGGCATTGCTAAACCGAGTTAAAGAGACCTAACCCATATCCAACTCAACGAGTTCTGTCTAGCTCCGAATAAAAAACCCAGAAATTTATGAAATCAGACTACAGTTGACCATCCATCTCCATTTCTTCTCTCTTTTCAGGAAAAGCCCCAACGCTTTTCTTTACCTCTCTACTCTGCTCCAGAGCAATTTCAAGAAGACCTCAAATGGCGAGTGGAGAAGTTGTGGGATTTCTTCTTCTATTTACACTTCATTTGCCAATGATTTCTGTTCGTGTGAGTTTTATTTTGTGAATTTCTTACGTGCATTCCTCGCTGAGACTTGAACTTAACTTCAACATTGATGAAGAATGATGGAGATTTCCTTTCCACGGCATCCTCATCCCCTCACTCTGCACGTGCTCATAGATGAAGTGTGAGCAGTGACTGTGATTTACAGTGGACACCTGGCAGCTCATAATTGTTAATTGATCTCTCATGGGTGATTGGGTAATTGTGGTAGGAAGTTGAAATATGGTTATAAATATTTCAACTAGTGAGAGGAAAGGAGGCTGCAATAGAGAAAGATCTCCCCTATTCAGAAGAAAGAATACAGAGTTAAACAGAGTACTACTGTTCAAGAAGTTGGAGAGCATCGAAGATAGGTGATATATCGGTATAGATGTTCTTGGTACGCTCTGTGTAGTATTTCTTATAAGTTTTCATGAAGAGAAACTTGTTGTTCTGTATATCTTGACGATAGAAATAAAGTTCTTCGGCTATTCCGTGGATGTAGGACATTCAACGTCCGAACCACGTTCATTCTCTTGTGTTTTCATTTGTGTTCTATTATTCTTGATTAATCATGTTTGATAAGCCGTAACACGAACACCACAATTGGTGCGGTGAGTGTGGAGTGAATTCAATCTTTTCTCTGAGCGTGAAGTACATTCACCACCTGTCCAAGAATTGGGTTCTTGAATTAGAGGCTTCGAAGACAGATTCTGAATCTTGATCAACGGCGAGGTCCTCCTTCTAGGGCTTCGGATTTCGATCAACCTTCTAGGGCGGACGAGGCAGACAACTAGACATCGGTGAAGAAATCTATTCCAGCATTTGATTCCCGCAGGCAAAACCAATACGGAGCACTTGATGCTGGTATGGGAGGAGTTTCTCGGGCTGACGAAAATGATAACTGGGGAAGCGGGAAAAAGTCTATTCCTTCAAGATCCTCTACATTTGGTTCAGGTTTTCGCGATTCTGGTCGCTGGAATAGAGGTGGATTTCGCGAGAATGAGAGGGAGAGACCTAGGTTGGTTTTGAATCCTCCAAGAGGCAATGCCGATGTCAACTCTGAGGTTAATGAACCTCCAAAAACAAATAAGCCAAATCCATTTGGTGCAGCAAGGCCAAGAGAGGAGGTTTGGGCTCAGAAGGGGTTGGATTGGAAGAAGTTGGATTCAGATATCGATGCAAAGAATACAAATAGACCAACAAGTTCTCATTCTAGCAGACATTCAAGTGTACAATCAAGCAGGTTAGAAGGCCAGGGTATGCAGGGCATAGAAAATGTGTTGAAGCCAAAGCCAAAAGTTAACCCATTTGGAAATGCTAAGCCCAGGGAAGTTTTGCTAGAGGAGAGAGGCAAAGATTGGCGGAATTGGAGCATCGTGCAGTTGAGAGGGTGGAAACACAAGAAGAAAGGATGCTGAAAGAACATATAGATAATTTAAAGAAAAAGAAAAAAAAAACTCAATGATGAATTCAAAGACAAGGAGAAAAATGAGGTATTCCAGGGGACTGCTGGAGATCAACCTACCTTACAAGAGATTATTATCATGAAAGACAGTCACAAGTAAGGCAATCATCGGTGCATCCTTAAGTATGATCATGCCCAAGGGACAGACAATTAGCAGTGGAACTTACAGGTGGGAAATGTAAGTGAGCGGAGTCCACCTTCTTCATCCGGTATTCTTGTTGAGGTGGAGTCAACAGAGGAAGGAGGAGTAGATGTTGTGGACAAGCTGGTGGATTATAAAATCTCCAGGGAAAGATTGGTGAGAGTCATTAAACCAGTTAAGAGGTTTGGATATGCGGGGAAAATAGCATATACTCTCGTGTCATCTGTTGTTTTGCGTAACTCATGAGCTATGGAGGGCAGTGACAAAAAGTTGTGGAAGAAATCTCCACAGTTCTGGAACAACTGCCTGGATGAGTTTGTTTTGTGGAGAATGCTTGGGTTTGGTATTCTGAGGAGGAGAAGACAAGAAACGATTGTCTTAACTAAAAGGAGTTATCTGCAGAAGGTGGAGTTTAAAGACAATCCAGCAGATATGTTCTCTAAGACACTTTCAGTAGCTAAGTTTAGGCATTACCTAAACTTAGTTAACGTACAAGGTTAATCCGGAAGTGTGATGGTGATGTTGCTGTTTGAGCAATTTTCTAGTAAATTAGTGTCAAGGTGGAGTGTTGTAGAAGGTGACCCAGATTTACTATGTGTTTACTGTCGGTTAATGACAAGTGTTACAGAATGAGAAGTATGTCGAACTAGCTGTTGAACTGATTCACTTTAAATCTTCGTCAAGGTGGAGAATTGTGAGCAGTGATTGTGATTTACAGTGGACACCTGACAGCTCATAATTGTTAATTGATCTCTCATGGGTGATTGGGTAATTGTGGTAGGAAGTTGAAATATGGTTATAAATATTTCAACTAGCGAGAGGAAAGGAGGCTGCAATAGAGAAAGATCTCCCCTGTTCAGAAGAAAGAATACAGAGTTAAACAGAGTACTACTGTTCAAGAAGTTGGAGAGCATCGAAGATAGGTGATATATCGGTATAGATGTTCTTGGTACGCTCTGTGTAGTATTTCTTATAAGTTTTCATGAAGAGAAACTTGTTGTTCTGTATATCTTGACGATAGAAATAAAGTTCTGCGGCTGTTCCGTGGATGTAGGACATTCAACGTCCGAACCACGTTAATTCTCTTGTGTTTTCATTTGTGTTCTATTATTCTTGATTAATCATGTTTGATAAGCCGTAACACGAACACCACATGAAGATTATGAACTTGACTGCTCTCTCTGTGAACAACGATTGGACGGGAACCCTTTCTATGTTTGTGTTGATTGCGACTTTCATATTCACAAATCATGTGCTAATCTTCCACTTGAGATCGAGCATCCTTTTCATCAAGCACACCCTCTTTCATTATATTGTGGAAGATCCTTTGCTTGTGATTCTTGCCATAAGATATTCAAAAAAGAGTTAAGCTTCTACTGCTCTGCTTGCAATTTCGACCTTGATGTAAAATGTGCATTAATGTCGGACATCGACATGGAAGAGAAAGAATCCATCCGACACTTCACTCATCAACACCCATTGACAATGTGTAGCAAAGATGGTGATACTCCTTTGAATTGCTTTGCCTGCAAGAAAACATCCTCTGATTTGATCTATGGTTGCGCTCCCTGTGAGTATTTTCTTCACAAGTCTTGTTCTGAGATCTCAACTCATGTTTTGCACGCCATGCATCCAGAGCACCCTCTTAGTCTCAGAGTAAAGTACAGCAAGTGCAATAACTGCACAGTTTACGATCACACTTGGAAATATTCTTGCAGCATTTGTTATTTTGAGTTGGATGTATCTTGTTTGATTGAATCCGCCAAAGATGCTCAAAATTCAAAAAGATCATGTTTTTTGTGTGGCAAACAACATTTGGATTCAGATTCATGCAACGACTTGGTGTCCTTCATCAACCAATCATGGATCCAATTGCCTGAAGAGATCAAACACAAATTTCATTCTCACAAGCCTCTTCTATTGTTAGCCGCTAAAGATTTTTGGTGTGATTCATGTCACAAATGGTTTCCTTGTCAACCATGTTATGGTTGTGAGGAGTGTAACTTCGAAATGGATGTGAAATGTAGTCTAATGCCAAGTATTCAAGATGACAAGAGCGAGGAGTCCATTCAGCCCCTCATTCCTCCTCATTTTAACCATCAACATCCATTACAACTAATGAGAGATGTATATGACATCAATTGCTCTGCTTGCCAAACAACTAAGCTATCTCCTATTTATGGCTGCCTCCAATGTGAATATTTTCTTCATAACTCTTGCCTTGAACTTCCAGCTCAGATCGAACACCCTCTCCATGACAGCCATGTGTTGACCCTACAAACTCTTGGTGATTTTTTTTTTGTCAAATCTATTGTAGAAAATACAATGGTTTTTCTTTTGGATGCATTCAATGTGGTTTCTTTATCAGGATTGAATGTGTTTTTAAGCTTCAACCCACATTAGTAGCTCATAAATATCATCATCATCTTTTGCGCTTGGTTGAAAAATCGCGCTAGAATACATGTAATTTTGATTACACATTTTGTCAATTCTCTAAAGAGTCAAGTGAATTCGAGCACTCTAAATCATACTCACTACGATGCGTTGAATGTGGCTACAATTTTCATCTTTTATGTGGTCCTTTGCCTTGCACCCTCAAACACAAAAGCCATCTTCATGTTTTGACACTAGTGGATTCTCTAATTGAAGATGAGTTCGACGAATATTATTGTGACATATGCGAGGAGATAAGAAATTCCAGATTATGTGTCTACTATTGCGAAAGTTGTAAATTTATTTATCATGTTCACGGCGTAATATCCAAGGTATTATTTTAGTATTCAATTACTTCTCATTATCTGTTAGTCTGATTTTAAACATTGTTTCATTAGAAATTGTAGGTATTATTTTAGTATTCAATTACTTCTCATTATCTGTTAGTCTGATTTTAAACATTGTTTCATTAGAAATTGTTTTTTTTTATCTTGTAGATTATAAATGCATTGAAGAAAAATCCGGATAATGTTGAGTTGAGAATTGTGAGGGACTTGAATCTTGAAGACAATATAAACCCTTTAGACAACGATGTAATTGGAGAGAATTCGACTTTAATTGATCTACTCAAGTCTTTAAGTGTAGAGGAAGTGTTTACGTTGGAAGCCCTTTTTCCTTGTGCAAAGCTTTATGAAGTGCGTACATATTCTTTAGAAAATGATGGCAGTAGTTCAGAAGATGATGGCAGTAGTTATGATAAAGATTGGAATGACATTATTGAAGAACTTTCTTGGTATAATGATGATGATGTCTACGACAAAGTTGTTAAAGGAATGAAATGTTTTAAACCAACTTTCAAATATCATATTATTTAAAAGGTTACATGGTCACTTCTAATTTTGTCTCTCTCTTTGGGGCTTTATTAACAAAACAAGGGGACTTTGCCCTTTGTTCTAAAAATAAGGAAAAGATCAAGTTTGTTCCACTTTATTTTCTTTGTCGCGTTCTGAGGGACATGTGTAGAACCTACAATGCAGACATTACTAAGAAGCACTTTTTCACTTGGCTTTACTACCTAGACCGAGTGTACAGATTTGGTTTTGACTTGGATTTTGTGAAACCTTTTTTAGATAGGATTTTGAGATGTTACCATGGTCTTCGAGCAATGAAATTTGAAGAGAGGAAGCTCATGAAAAATTTGATGGAGAGATCATTAATCTCAAGCAAAAGATTTATAAGATGAAAACTAAATTAGAGGAATTGAAATGGCGTCAACAACAACACAGGGCTGGTAAGATAACTGAGGAATCGACCATCATGGAGGAGTTCTTCATTGATGCAAAGAAACTAAAATGGGAAATTGCAGGCAAGGGTGTTGTTTAAATTTAGCACTTTTCACTCTCGTTTTTAACTATGATTCAAGCATATCATGTAAACTTATGTTTAATTTACGCGTAGGTTGTATTAGCAAATCAACATAAATTAGATATTATTTCTACTTGGAGTTCTTATAACGTAGAATGTTCGTTCTTTAACGATTAATGCATGATAATCAAACAAAATATGATATTGGTAGGATATGCTATTGTGAAACATGAACATGGATATCTGAATTTTACATCCTTATTTGCTGTGGTTTGATCCATTTATTTATTTTAATAATTTTACTGCGTTATTTTATGTCGAGTCAATCATTAAAGTTTTAACATTGCATAGCAAAATTAAATAAATGACTATGATTATTGACAAAACTCAATTTTAATCTCCGCATAAAAGATCATATAATTTTAATTGATTTAAATTGTTTAAAATTGTGACATTTAGGAAAAAATATTGGAGATGAGAGAATTGTTACCATTTTTCAATAATTTTGAAGCGCTCACTAATATTGTGTCAAAAATCACATTAAATTAAGTTTTCAGCTTGTAAAGTTAATGCTGGTTGTATATTAATATAATATATTAATGTGATATAATTATTATTAATCAAATACATACTTTATCATATTTTCTCAAATAAATTACTAGTGAAGTTCAAGAGGAGCAATTTCTCAAATAAATTACTAAGAAAGTGGTAGAGGAGTAAATGTGGTCAAACTTAAGAGGATTGCATCTCATCGAACTAATAAGCCGAGCCATGCTTAATTGTTTTAGTTAAACAATCACTAGTTGAACAAGATACTTGACCAAATTTACAAGTTGGGTAAAGTTTTACTAAATTTTAAATCTCCATAAAGTTTATTGTTTATTTGGTGACAATGAAAAATTGTCATTCAAATTATTAGTTAGATACGTTATCAGATTTAAATTACCTTACACGCAAAGTTACATTAGGGTATTAATAAGGCCGCTATAGAGAGGTGGCCAAACTAACTGGTCGAGCTGTAAATTTTCATTTTGAAAGATGATGGTGATGACTATGGAGAGGAGTGAACACGAAAGTGAAAGATTTGTCGTAATTCTATTAAACTGGATTAGAAATAAGCAATACGGGCAAAAGAGGCTTTCCCCATTGTTCAACTTGCTTTCCTTTGTCTGTCTCTGCTCAAAAATAAATCTCAAGAAGACCTCGCACGGCAGATGGGGCCTACTGAGTGTCTTTTCCATTACTTTTCTCTTTCCAAAGTGAATCCCCGTTGATTTCCTATTCTATTTGCCAATGTTTTCTGTTTGTTTGAGTTTTATTTTGTGCATTTCTCGCGAGCATTCCTCGCTGAAACTTGGATTCAACTTCGACATTGACGACGAAAGATGGAGATTCGCCATCCAGGGCATCCTCATCCCCTCGCTCTGGACAAGATTATAGGCTATGAAGATTATGTACTTCTTTATGCTCTATCTGTGTGAAAATATTGGACAGGAACCCTTTCTATGCTTGTGTTATTGCGCATTTTATATTCACAAATCATGTGGTAATCTTCCAGTTGAGATCGAGCATCCTTTTCATCAACCACACCTTCTTTCATTATGTCTTGGAAGCTCCTTCGCTTGTGATTCTTGCCATAAGACATTCCGAAATGAGTTAGACATCGACACAGAAGAGACAGAGTCCATCCGACGTTTCACTCATCAACACCCATTGACAAATTGCAGCAAAGATGGTGATAATCCTTTAACTTACTTTGCTTGCAAGAAAGCATCCTCTGATTTGGACTTGTATTTGTTTTATCTCGAAAAGCTCTTTCTATCAGTTTCTTCAAATATAGAGCTTCACTTAACGACTCTCTCTGCTGCATAGTACAATTTTTAGGCAGTCTTGGACGGAAACTATGACTGGAAGAAGACTGATATAACCTCCTGCCTTTGCAATTAATCCGAAGACCAAGAACAGAATAAACTAGAAAGGATCAAATGTTTTTGAGAGTAACGATGATAAGACAGAAAATTACAAAGGGGATATGGAGCACCTTTTGATGAACAAGATGACAAAGGCGACACTAGTTTGGGGAGAAGCTACTTGATTGAAAACATAATCACGTAAAGTTGTCGGAGGAACACGAGGCCTTTGTGAACAACGTCAAATAGGTGAAGAAGGATGAGCAGGTGGAAAACAAATATAAGGAGGTATCGATAATGGTTATTGTTGGATGGTTGGAAGAGCCTCCTAGGGGAAGGTATATCACACAACACCCCATGTTGGTAATTTTATCTCACTTTATTTATTTTATTCCATCATTTCATGCATATACTCAATTTCAAACACAAATCTCAACTAGACTTGATTTTGAGTCTTTGCAAACAAGTGTGTGGGAAATAGAGTGAATCATGGTAGCTTGTTTTTAAATTTCAAAGTATATGCAATTTTATATTTTTAAATTTTTCACGTAAATTTTAGCGTTTGTTTTTTCTCATTTAGTTATTATAATAATTATTGTATATAATAAATGATAAGTAAATTAACATAAAATTATAAATATTTTTAATTTCGATAAATTATTTTTAAGAAACCTGCAATTGTATTCTTCACGTAAAAAAACATATGGGTATTTATCGTTAGTGTTTTTTTTATTAGGGTCGACCTATTTTGTTTTCAAAACAATATTGGTATTTGAATTGTTTAATTAATAGCATAATTGGTCTCCATATTTTGAAAGTGAATGTATCAAAACAGAATCTATTAAAACTTTTATTTTGAAGCTTAAATTATATAAATGTTTCATATAGTTCGAGTATTATTCCCTTTAGTCTTTACTCAACAAAATATGTAAAACTCTAAAACCAAAACAAAAACAGAGTTAGATTTGACATATTATTGAAGATCGTTGATGTATGAACGAGATGTGAACGTCACGAATTTTAAGCTAGTGTAAACATCATGTTTTTCGATCGCTCTTCCTTCTTCTGCTCTCTTTATCCTTCTTTGCCTCTCTTGTCGAATAGAAAACACGAGCTTTGACAACTATTTGTTATAGCAATTTCGTAAATCTTCATTTTTCATAAATTTAAACGTTTTCTAAAATGTTATTGCGAGATAACATTACTTTATTAAGTACTATTTTGATTTTTAACTATTTTTGTAATTTTTTAATTTTTATTAATTTTGACCATTTAACCAAAAATTACATATTTAACATAGTGCTCAACGACGAACATTAAAATCAAACATGTTATAATTTAACTTCACTAACAGCAAAAAAAAAAAAAAAAAAACCTTTCTTGGATTTTATTTATTTATAAAATAAATTTTTTTACTATAACACTAATTTTATTATGGAGCAGATAACTAGAAATATCGCCATATATCTAGGGGTGTTCATAAACCGGTTTGGTTCGATTTTGATATAAAATCAAACCGAACCGATGGGTTTTGGTTTTGATATGGAAGGATTGAAATCGAGTTTTCAATTTTATGGAACTGAACCGAAACTAAACCAGAATTTCAATTATGATTTCGGTTTTCCCCTATTTCAATTGATTTTTCTTCTAAAGATTTATTTTGCAACGCCCTTTCTCACTGTGCTTGCGACGACCTCTCCAGCTAGTGAAGCGAGCAGCGAGGTTGTAACATCTAACCTCTCCAGATAATGCCAAACAATCATCAGTAAACAAGGTATTTTTCATCAACCATTTTCACCCAATATTCAGAAAACCAAAGTGGAAATAAGGCAAATCAAAAGCAGAATCATAATCGAATCATTTTCACAGCAATCACTAACGAAATTGTAAAAATTAATCAAGCAATCTCTAAGGAAATTGTAAAAATTAATCAAACAACCTCATATTTTGAATCAAGCAATCTCAGATTTAATCAGATTTACCAATCAATCTAGACTAGAGCCAGAGAGGGCAAAAATGACTCGTGAGTGGCGGCCAAGAGGGTAGTCAGCAGAGGCGAGTGGCGGCCAAGAGGTCAGAGGAGATTCTTCGACAGCAACCGAGATGGAGACGTGGCGAGTGGCGACATGAGTTTTCAAAACAAAGCAGCGACTATGTCTTCTGCAATCTACAAAGACAAAAGATGAAATGAAGACGAAACGATGATCGGGGGAGTGGTTTAAGCGAACTAACTTGGGAGGTATCGGTGGAGAGGGCGGGCCGTCGAAGACGAAACGAAGAGAGGAGAAGACGAACGAAAAGGCAACGGAAGTGCAGAAGAGGGAGCAGACCAGTTAACAACCCTAAAGCATAAATGGCTATGCGGTTCGGTTTTGGTTTTGTCGGTTTTGAGAAACAAAAATTGAAAACCGAATCGAAACATTCGGTTCTTATCAAAATGAACTCAACTTCAGTTTTTAGGTGTGCAAAACCGCACTGAACCAAACCAAACCGAATCAACCGATTCTAGTTTGGTTCTTTGGTTCCGGTTTGGTTTGCACATCCCTACATATATCTTTAAGAAAATTTTAGGGTAAATACCAAAAAAACTCTTAAACTATAGAGTTCGTGACAAATTAACCCTTATATTATTTTTGTTAACAAATCAACATTTAAACTATGAACAATTAACAAAGTAATCATTCCAATAACTTTTCTGTTAAAAAATGCATTCTGGTTGCCCATGTCAATAACGCGAACACTCGTCACGGGTGCCCTCACTTAAGTAGCAGGCACCTGCGCAAGTCACTTAGAAGGCTAAATCTCAACTTTTTGGATGTCGTAGTTCATACTAAGGAATCTGTTGCCGACGCCCTTACTTAACCACCGGGCACTTGTGGAGTCACCTATACGTACAGGTGGACGACTGCACTTAAACAGCAGTTACCCGTGACAATGCAAATATAAAGCCGCAGACACCCTCTATAAAAATTTGCACTAACCTTAGGCACTTTTCGTCACTTTCAACTTCATCAGAGCACAGATCTTCTAATTTTGAGTTAGAAATTGAATCCCTCGTTGATTTCGCTCCCCTCCTTTCACAAATTTCTCAAAAATCAGACCCTAAAATTTTTCTCCTCAAATCTCATGTACAATGGTAACATGGACTCCAAATCTCACATGATGCGGAAAGCCGCTCCCTCTCAATCTCAGGTGTTTCATCTTGTGTTTGTCAATCTCCCAATGAATTCTTCTCACCCGAATTGAGGATTTTGTCACTAGGGGGAGGGGTACGATAACGATATTAAAAGTCGGTTGAATTTTGTTCTAGAAAAGTATAATTTTATAAATTCAAGTAATTAGAAATTGAACCTATATTTGAGAAAATTAGAATTGTTGGTTTGTGAAAAATTGACCATGCACACCTAACCCTTAGCAATTAAAAGTTATATATTTAGATGAGAGATTAGATTAACTCCTGATGATATAAACGAGTTGGTTGGTTGTTTCATAAAGGAACTAAGTGATGAGTATTTTCATATATCTTGGGAGAGAGATTTCATTAAACACATAGAAAGGTTGGCATTGTTTCAACAATTGCACCACAATCTCGACAATGGAGCATTTTATAAGCAAAAATCCAAGGATCTATGTAATATCCCATATTTTATTGGGATTAAAATTGTATTATTAGAACTTTAGAATGATTTTCTCATGGAATATTAGACCCTGATTCTTTTCATAACAACATTAGATGAAGAAAAATTTGGGATTTATTTGGATGTAAATTTGTATAAGGGAATATTTGGAATTATTGAAAATTAAGTAGGAATTTTTGTAGGATTAGTAAGGATTTATTTATTATAATTAGAATTTAAAAGAAAATAAATGGAATAAACTGATGAATGGACGGATGACATGGCGGTAGGATTTGTGGTACCGTCTTAAGCATTATTCTGATTGCATGCTACTTTTGTGGGTGTGGTCGATGGGCAGGTTCCAGTCGATAAGGGGTATCGACTAGACTCACGTGAAAAAACAAGAAATGGTTTGCAGTTACTCCGGTCGCATGCTGAATGTATTTGGTGCAGCCAATATCTCAGCTCTGGTCGATATGGGGTATCGACCGGTACCACATAAAATTTTGAGATTTGAAGTCCAGTGGCTCCGGTAACCCCTCTCCCTTGTAACTGGTCGACATAGCAGGTCCAGTCGCTATGAATGTGACTGCTCCCACGTAAAAATCAGAAAAATAGCTTTTCCAAAAAATATGCCGCCTGTTTCTGCTTAGTGTTTTGGGGTTCCAGTTTTTCTGAAGACATGTCTCTTGTCTTCAGCAGCTGAGAGGTGATAGGCGGAGTCTCCTGAAGGACAATCACACTGTAAAGAAAGCAGAGAGAGGAGGTTGAGAAGGAAGGGAGAGAGAAAGGAAGAGAAAGAGGAGTATGCTGGAGAGCGTATTTAGAAGAAGAAAGAGGAACAAAAGAGGAAGAAATTGGAAGGAGATATTTGCAGAGAAAATTCTTTAGGATGCGGTGGCTAGTGGAGGCTTTGCATCATGGATTATTTTTTACGCTTGAGTTATTGTCAATTTAATTACAATTATTGTTGAAATTATCGTTGAATTTTCTATTAGCTTAAATGTTAAAATTACTGTTAAAATAATGAATTTACTTAAAAAGAAATAATTCGTTATAATGTACAAAAATATTGAGAAAATGTTTAAAATAATAAAATGTTACGCTGAACATGAATAAAATAATTATATTTTTCTGTCATATTTCATGATGTTGTTTTAATTCCTTTTATATACTACTGTTATAAACCGATGGACTACTTTCATTTCATAGATATATTTTGTGAACTGTATACTTCGATGACTATTATGAAATAGATATGAACTGACATTCATGCATGATAATATGATTTATGAAACTGCTGACATATGCATAACATATTAATAAATGAACCATTAAACGTAAATAGGTGTATAAGATTGAGATGAGTATGTGATTGTTAATAGTGGTGACATCCCTAATGGATGTATCTCCTCGTCGAAGTGATGGTTAAGCCACAAGATTATATGATATATTATATATTCCTAGACTGATAAATCTCATACATCTAGACTATTAAGTGAAACTAGAATGAAAATTTGAGGAGATATGTTCTTCTTTAAAATGACTGCATAAGCATTGTATAGCCTAAACATACATTTTATTTCTTACTGAGCCTGAGGCTCATGGTATTGCCCGTGATGCAGGTAATAAACTTAATACTATTGACATGGAGGAGGACGCATTGTCAGATGAACTCTTGAGTTATTAGTCGGATTCCACCTAGAAGGATATGGCTCAAGAAAAATAAACCAGTTATTTTAAAGGATGAAATATAGCTTTATTTCAATAAATTTTTTGATTGTCATTTAAATTATTTAAAAAAATTATGTTTTAAATTGATTCCCCTTAAACTAAGATTTACAATATTTGTTTTTAAATAAATAAAAGATTTTTTTTTTTACTAAAAATGAAATGAAGAAGATGATTTTATAACACAGGACATTAGAACCTAATCAATAAAGCTCGAGTTATCCATCATGTTAGCTTAATAGGTGTTAAGCCTAGTTGTTTTGATGATGCGTTATTAATTATCTCAATTTTTTAATAAATTATAAATATGATTTCAATTATGTATATTATTAGTCTTCATTGAAAAGACCTTTTAATATAAGTATTTAAGTGTACTAACTTGTTTGTTGAAGTTCTTGTAGTTAATGCCTTAATTTTTTGAGACATACAAATTTTAATTCAAGCAAAACACGAAGTGGCGGTCTATTGAAATTCTTATATAGAACATAAAGTTTCTTAATTTGACAAAGACAGTCAACTAGTGAAGAAATGCGGTCGACCAGAAATCTTATAGAAAGTTAAAAAATTTAAAATCAAAATTTTGTACTACTGCACTATTATATCTTGTAATCATTATGGGAACCGTGACCCATCTCGTGTGGGTTACAACTATTGATTTTATTCAAGTGTTCTGCAACTATAATTTAGTCGGGTCTTCTCCAAGGATCAAGTCGTTTGACAAGACATTTCTGTCAGACCCACCTCCAAGTTGTGATAGTGAGATTGTGCACCTTTATTAGTATGAGTTACACACTCACAATCAATAGAATTTTGGATCGTCTTTCCTTTCAAATATGCGTTACCATGAGAGAATCTTTTTTAATTAAATTAATTTAATAAGAATATGTGCCTAATTGCAACAATAATGACTGATCTTCCCTGATTTAATTAATTACTTTATTTATTTATTCCGTGTCAATATACTCTTGAGATAGATAAGTCTATAGTCTACAAGCATGCATAAATTAATTATTCCAATCATTTATTGTGTTGCTCTTTATTTTATTGGAAAATTAACAAAACAACCACTATACTATAAGATTAATGACAAAACCACTAAACAATTTTTCCTAACAAATAAAACACTCAACTATGGAAAAAGAATGAAACAAATATCGTGGTTATGTTTTTTGTTTAAAAACATTGTTTTTCTACTGCAGAACGTTATCTTTCTGCTGTGGAAAGTGAGTCATTGAAATACGACTTAAGAAATATTATTTTCTTCAAATGAAAGACAATGTACCGCAGAGAAAAGATGACTTTCCGCATCGGAAATTCGATGTTCCACAGCAGAAAAACAACTTTTTGCAAAGGAAAGACAACTTTCAAATAAAATTGTGAATTCTTGTAAGTAATTCGACAACATCGTTTCTGAACATTATTCAAGCTCCAATGGCTTCAGAATAATCGTGTCTGCACTGAAAAAAACTTATGGACAAACAGAAACTCTTAAATTGACAGTGAAAAGGGTGTTAATCACAAATTCATCGAACTCATTTGACAGAACCCTAAATTTAGATGAAATTAACGACGTGATTCATTTCGCAACAACAAAATAAATTCATGTATTGAGCGACGAGTGATAAGACATTTTCGAGGGGAGTATTCTTACCTTTTCATTTTCAAAGTAAGTTTGTTGTTAACGACAATAATTGCGTACTTTATTTTCTATAGTTGAGTATTTTATTTGTTAATAAAAATTGTTTAATGATTGACTTGTTATTGATTATATGGTTGTTTTGTTAATTTTCATTATTTTTTTAATGACATTTAAGAAACAACTGGGGAAAGTAATTTATTCTAAGGGTGGATTTAGACTTTTGAATGTTTTTACATTATTGATAGTGATCCCAAAGCTAATTAATTTAGTTGTTTGAAACAGTAGTCGCAAATTTATTATTCTCCCAAACTGTTTTCAAAATACATTTTCCAACACTTGTTTTCTCTCATTTCATATTAAAACGTAAGAGAGAATCTTATCTAGAAATAATAGATTAATTTATTATTGCAATCACAATGTAATATTATAATGTAACATATTTTTAAAAAAACATTTAAACATTACTTTAATCCTCAATAACAATTTTTATGTCAGGGTTATTACCAAAAGGCCATTTCTCTCAAATTATTATATATTTATTTAATTATTATTATCATCATCATCCAAATAAATTTACAGTCAGATATGGTCCCCATGGATAGTTGAGTGGCCATTGAAAATTAACAACACCGGATGTTAATAAGTTGTTTCGCTACAACAATAAAAGAAAAACATAAACATTATCTCATACAAGTATTTTGGACCACTCAATATAACTCAAATGTCATCGAGTCCTGCCAGATGAGGTTTTCCCCATTGTTCAATTTGCTTTCCTCCTTGCTCTCTGCTCAAAAATAAATTTCAGCAAGACCTCTCGCGGCAGATGAGGCCCAATTAGTCGGCAAGTTATGGGATTCCTCTTCTATTTACACTTGATTTGCCCGTGTTTTCTGTTTGTTTGAGTTTTATTTTGTGAATTTCTTGCTAACATTCCTCGCTGAGACTTGGATTCAACTTTGACATTGACGAAGAAAGATGGAGATTTCCTATCCACGGCATCCTCATCCCCTCACTCTAGACAAGCTCATAGGCCATGAAGATTATAAACTTCTTCACTTCTCTCTCTGTGAGAAAAGATTGGACAGGAACCCTTTCTATGCTTGTATTGATTGCAAATTTTATATTCACAAATCATGTGCTAATCTTCCAGTTGAGATCCAACATCATTTTCATCAACCACACCCTCTTTCATTATGTCTTGGAAGCTCCTTTGCTTGTGATTCTTGCCATAAGACATTCCAAAGTGAGTTACGCTTCAGGTGCTCTGCTTGCGATTTCAACCTCGATGTAAAATGTGCATTAATGTCGGACATCGACACGAAAGAGAAAGAATTCATCCCACGCTTCACTCATCAACACCCATTGACAATTTGCAGCAAAGATGGTGATACTCCTTTGAATTGCTTTGCCTGCAAGAAAACATCCTCTGATTTTATCTATGGTTGCACTCCCTGCGAGTATTTTATTCACAAATCTTGTTCTGAGCTTCCAACTCACATTTTGCACGCCATGCATCCACAACACGTTCTTACTCTCCAAGTAAAGTTCGGTCCGTGCAGTTATTGCAAATCTAAAGATCATGCTTGGAAATATTATTGTAGCCTTTGTTATTTTCACTTGCATGTATCGTGTTTGATTGAATCCGCTAAAGATGCTCAAAAGTCAGAAAGACCATGCTTTTTGTGTGTACTTGATCAATATTTGGATTCAGATTTATGCGTCCACTCAGTGTACTTGATCAACCAATCATGTATGCAATTGCCTGGAGAGATCGAACACAAATTTCATTCACACAAGCCTTTTCAATTGTTAGTTGCTAAAGATTTTTCGTGTGATTCATGTCACAAATGGTTTCCTAGTCAATCATGCTATGGTTGTGAGGAGTGCGACTTCCAAATGGATGTGAAATGTAGTCTAATGCCAAGTATTCAAGATGACAAGAGCGAGGAGTCCATTCACCTACACATTCCTCCTCATTTTAACCATCAACATCCACTACAACTAATGAGAGAGGTATATGACATCAATTGCTCTGCTTGCCAAACAACTAAGCTATCTCCTATTTATGGCTGCCTTCAATGTGAATATTTTCTTCATCACTCTTGCCTTGAACTTCCAGCACAGATTGAACACCCTCTCCATGACAGCCATGTGTTGACCCTACAACCTCTTGGTGATTTTTTTTGTCAAATTTTTGGCAAAAAATACATTGGCTTTTCTTTTGGATGCATGCAATGTCGTTTCTTTACTGGGATTGAATGTGTTTTTGAGCTTCGACCCACATTAGTAGCTCATAAATATCATCATCATCTTTTACGCTTGGTTGAAAAATCACACTGGAATACATGTAATTCTGATAATTTTGATCACACATTTTGTCAAGTCCCAAAAGAGTCAAGTGAATTCGAGCACACTAAATCATACTCACTACGATGTGTCGAATGTGGTTACAATCTTCATCTTTTGTGTGGTTCGATGCCTTGCAACATTAAACACAAAAGTCATCTTCATGTTTTGACACTAGTGGATTCCATGGTTGAAGATGATTCTGATGAATATTATTGTGATATATGTGAGGAGATAAGAAATCTCAAATTATGTGTCTACTATTGTGAAGGTTGTAAATTTATTTCTCACGTTCACTGCGTAATATCTGAGGTATTATTTTAACGTTCAATTACTTATAATTATTTGTTAGTCTGATTTCAAATATCATTTCATTAGAAATAATTTATTTTCTTGTTATATTGTAGATTATAAATGCATTGAAGAAAAACCCCGAGAAAGTTGAGTTGAGAATTGTGAGGGACTTGAATTTTAAAGACAACACAAACCTGTTGGATAACGATGTAACCGGAGCAAAATCAACTTTAATGGATCTACTCAAGTCTTTAAGTGCAAATGAAGTGTTTTGGTTGGAAGCCTTTTTTCCTAGTGCAAAGCTTTTTAATGCACTTCCAAATCTGGACAAGACTCTTGGCAGTGGTTCAGAAGAGGATGGCAGTAGTTCTGAAAATGATTGCAATGACATTATTGAAGAACTTTCTTGGTATAATGATGATATCTTCTCCAAAATTGAGAAAGGATTAGAAAGTTTTGAACCAAATGCCAAATATCATATTCAACCGGATGAATGTGAACTGCAAGTAGTTGAAAGAAAAGGTTACATGGTCACTTCTAATTTTGTCTCTCTCTTTATGGCTTTGTTAACTATATACGGGGACTTTGGCCCTAGCTCTGAAAGTACAGAAAAGACCAAGTTTGTTCCGCTTTATTTTCTCTGTCGCGTACTGAGTGACATGTGTAGAACTTTCATGGGGGACATTACTAAGAAGCGCCCTTCACTTGGGCTTACTACTTAATGCAAGTTGATAGATTTGGTTTTGACTTAGAATTTATGGAACCTTTTCTAGAAAGGATTATGAGATGTTATTATGGTCTTCGAGCAATGACATTTGAAGGTGAAGCTCATGACAGATTGGATTGTGAGATTGTGAACGTTGACAAAAAGATTTTTGATTTGAAACTAAAAGAGAAGAACTGGAAGGGCATCGAAAACAACACAAGCCTGGTAAGATAGCAGAGGAATCAGTAGTCATGAGGGAGTTATTCACTGATGCTTCCTTACTTATATTTATTCACTGATGCTCTTTCTTTAACCTACTTAAAACAAAAAGCTTCATTGTATTCTAAGCTTCCTTACTTATATTTATTGTTATATTAGGTTTTATGACATTGAATTTTAAATGAGATTTCTTTTAAAACTTTTGCTATATAGTTTCAAATGCATGATTTTTATGAATGGATTTAATAAAAAAAAATTGCCAGCAAATGTTTTACGATACAAGGCATTGCATCCCCAACCTAGCCAATCGAACCAAACCTAACCTTGTTGAATGAAATTTTTCTTAGACTGTCCAAATCAATATGAACTCAACTCTAGTCAACCTAGAACTTTATCAAGAAAGTTATCCGAAAGCTTGGAAAATCCCTAAAAGCCTACTTCATGATAATCAAGTAAGTAAAATACCATTTTTCAATGTTTTGGCTAAAGGCTCTATATCACAAAACGTATAGTTAAATTAATTTTTTTTATACTTATTTATTATTTAATTTTGATAGTCTACTTAGACACACGTGCTTAGAAATTAACATAGAAAATTAGAAAGATAAAATTTGTAGAACATAATGTATGCAAGAATACGATAGAATTGGCGAAAAACATTATATGAGATGACTGATTTAACCTTATAAAGATAAGAAATCACTGGTTGTGTGAATGTCAGAACACAGACGACTAATGAAACTTTATGAGGGTAAGAAACCTCTTTTCTAAAAGTCTGAATGCATGATTGGAAAATGAGTTCCAACAATGTCTAACTTTTAAAGCATGAAACTTCGTAATGTATGCAGTTAATTCACATAGGCACATGTTTTGCTTACTGAGATTATTTCTCATTAGTAATTTTTGGGATATAGGTGAATTTTTATTTGAAAAATAACTGACACAAGTCGAGAATTTTTTAAAGAAGGGCAAACATATAAAAAGGGTATAGGCGTGTTAGGAAAATAAATCAAAATTTTTGTTTAATTTTAATAGTATTTTAAATAAATAAATTCTTTTTGATATTTTAACATTTGAAAGGTACTACGTATTTAAATTTGTTAATAAATTATGTTTTAATGTTTTAATTAATAAAGTTTAGATACTTATTTTATATTTTATTTTGTTAGAAAATGAATTTTTAACTCTATTAAAAATTTTGACTTTATTATTGATATTTTATTAAATAAATTATTTAATGATTGACTAAAAACAAATTATACAAATAATTATTAGATTTTTTCTTTCACTTAATAAACAATTTTGATGTTTTGAGATTTCACATATTTTAAATTAGGGTTTATAATGACTTAATCAAACCTAACTTTTCAATCGATTTTAGAAAAATTTAGAGTTTAAAATTTTGGAAAAAAAAAACTGAATTTGCGAGTTGTTAAAATTGGAATTAGAGCACTAGCTTTATAAGATGTTGTAGACTATATGTATGCTCATCTGCTTCAGAAAGATTATCTGTAACCCCTCGTGACGTAAAACTCTTTTTCATGCCATTTTCTTTTTTCAAAATCAATTCGTAAAAAACAAGCACACATTTGAATCCTTCATATTATTAGCTTCACAAAAAGAACAATCGAGATGTAATAAAAACAACTTGATCATGTTTAGAGATTTTCACCTGGGAGTGGGAACAAGACATTGTGGTCGAGTACATATAGCTTGAGAAATACATAAACACTTTGTCGCTTGATTGAAAGAGCATAACAAATAAATGAGCCATAGTATAGGTCCAGTACAACTAGAGATCATGTCCCAAATAGTCTCTCAAGATCCATCAAGAGACAATGGAGGCCCAAAGATTAAAGCAAGGACAAAGAAGGTAAAGGAAAAACCACAACTTTTTGTGAAAGAAATCCAAGAAAGGGAGCCTAAGATCCATGGTCCAAAAGTCTTAAAGAGCTTGCTAAGTATTGGAGAGGAGATAGTAGTGGAGGCCCAAGTCCAATGATGCAAAAGAAGGCCATTTTTCCAAAAGCCTGAAGGCCCACCTGCAGTACGCACAATGGGTGCATTCAGATAGTGCAGCCAGCACAGTAGCCTGGCCCAGTATTTAATTTCGACAGCGCATGTGCGACCCAACTTCTCATTCCAATAGCGTATGCGGCCCAACGTCTCCTTCTGATAGCGCCACGCGTTCTTCGCGGGTCAACCCACCTGCACGCCCCTGCGCCCACACTCGACCAACCCACCCCGCGAACCTACGCCTCTTTCTGACAGCAAGCACACTTCATGCAACTTAGTCATTTTAGCGCACCTCTCCACGGCCCAACCTCATCTGACCTGTGCAGCCCAGCAACCCTTCTCGACAGCATGCCCCACCTTCTGACAACCTTTAGCCCAGTGAACCCAGTCTGCCAGCCTTACTGAAGCCCGTGCGCACTTGCAGCCCATGTGCGCCTAGCAGCCCCACCCTCCATGCCCACGGGCACTAGCAGCCATCACTTTCCAAATTTGATTTAATTTTGATTATTTCTTTATTTTATCTTTAAATTAGGTTTCCTTATTTTATTAGAGTTAGGTTTAATTTATTTTAACCTATAAAAGTACCTTAGAGAACAACTATTGGGACCTTTTGACAAATTGAAAATTGAGAGCTTTGCTTTTGGGGAGAATTTCTTCTCTTGAGTTCTTTGCGAAGAACTTGATCTCTTCAAGTATTGACTTAAAAGATCGAACATTTTGATAGCTTTGGTTCAACCAACGAGTTTGGTTAGGGTTAAGCTCTTCATCGGAATACTCTTGTTCTAGTTGATAGGTTTGGCTATGGTCGAGTTCCACCCTTTTGACCTTAAATTTGTGAGACGATCTGTTACACTCCGAGTACGATGTTGGGTCTAGGGTTCGTATACCCTAGGTTCGCATCACAGAATCAATAAACCAAATGAAGAATCACATACAATCAACAGAATAGGGTATTCGAGACGTAGAGAACACGAGAGCCAAGAGGTAAGGGAACGACAGAAAAAGGATGGAAATGATGAAAACAAAAGGGAAAGCATAAGTGCCAGACAACAGGGAGTGGCACAAGTGCTGAGAGGAAGCAACGTGAGTCACTTAGCCCCAAGCTGCTGCAGAACACTGAAGAGAGCGAAAATTTCACTCCCTGCAAATTGATTCTTAAAGTTAAAACGAGAAGGGTTCGACTCCGCACCTTGCCCTTTGCGGTTCACATTTTGAAATAGTTCATTCCGATGCAGAACGAAATTGTTCTGGTGTGGAGCAGGACGAAGTCATTCCCGTTCGGAAGGAACTCGTTCCACAACAGAACGACGTTGTTCCACTGCGAAACAAACTACATTCTGCTACGGAGTGGAAGGTATTGGAGAGTTTGACTTCGTGTCTTGCCCTTCGCGGTTCACGCTTTAAAATAGTTTGTTTTGGTGCAGAAAAAAATCATTCCGGAGTGGAGCAGAAGGAAGTCATTCTGGTGCAGAGCGTGCTAGCGCGATTCACACTTTGAAATAGTTCATTCTAGTGCAGAACAAAATATGTTCCTTTTTTTTTTAATTGCAAATTTCGTAGATTTGGTTTGGCTATTGTCGGTTTTGAAAAAGACAAACCAAAAACCCAACTGAAAACTTCGGTTCTTACAAAATAAAATTGAAAATCGATTTTGGAGTGTTCAAAATCAATCCGAACCAAATTGAATTGACCAGCTTTGGTTCGGTTCATCAGTCCCGGTTTGGTTTTGAACACCCCTACATGCATCCAGAACTCGGGGACTCTCTCACAAGTCCCCGAATTGACCTAAAAAAAACTGACGTCAAAACACCAAATCAACACTAAGAATACCACAAGTCCGATACCAAAAACCAAACCACACTAGATGGACTAACACAAGATTTCCTGGTTAATCACAAGGAGCAACCAAACTTCTATCTTGAACCGAGAACCTAAATGACTGTAAACAAAACATAGCTAAAAAGTCAAGTGAAGTTCGCTAACCCAAACCCTATAAAACAAATAGTGCAGTCGACCAAGATATAACAACAATTGACCCGACACATCAATAGACAACTAGAAAGACCCATCAGTTGATAAGAAACGATTATAGTAGACAAAACACCACATGCACAAACCGAACATCTCCGCAATCAAAGAGACATAGCCGAAGTTGACCCAACATGATTATGGTCAACTGGGACCACGCAATGTCAATGAGACAAAAAAAGATCAATCAGGATCACTTAGTGTCGACAAGACATGACAAAGGTCAATTGGGACCTTGCATCAGCTGACAAGGCACGACGAAGGTCAATCACAACTTCACAATAGCCAACAAGACACAACGAAGGTCAACCAGGACTTCGCAACAGTTAACAAAACAAGGCGAAGGTCATCTGGGACCTTGCAACAATCGACAAATCACTTTATGGTCATCATGAACCATGAAGGAACTGAACCAGAAGACTCTATGAAGAAACAGAGTGGAAAGGCATTCACACGTGCAGAACAGTGCACAGGCGGATGCAAAACAGCACATCCACATATACAGGACACTGCATCTATAGAAACACTTCGTGCAATCTGCAAACATGTAACATTGCCCTTGCAGAAGATTTAACATCTGCAGCACTGTACAATGCAGACACTCCACGGACGTTTTTAATTTCTGTGGACATGTGCAGAACATGTGGGTCACTCAAACCCGATTTTGCTATGGAACAAAGTTCCCTTCTGCTTTGGAATGAGGGCTCATTTCGTTGTGGAACGACAACTTGTTCTGTTGCAGAACAACATGTGGTCACATAGATAGTTTCTGCTGTGGACGGAGACACGTTCCTCTACAGACCTCAAACATGTTCCACTACAGACCGAAATCTCATTCTACAGTGGACCATGGGTTCATTCTGCTGCGAACCAAGAACACTCTCCACTATGAGTTGAGAGGACTCTCAGGACTGTGTTCCTCAGCGAACTCCCCTCGAGTATCCATTGTGGATTCTCAACTCAATACCCAAACCACACTACGAGGAAGAAGAAAATCCTTTATCAACTAGGTTTCTACCTCCACGGCTTTAACCCAGAATCAAACACTTGAATTTTTGAGTTACAAGATTTGATCTGGACTTAACATCCAACACGACACACAACCCAAAGAAATACCTTAAAAATGGATTTTCACGTAAAATCCCTTCACAAAATTCAGATAATGGGACAACACGAACACGAATTGAGCAAAGAAACGATGAGATTTGTTCGCTAGTCCTTCCCTCATTCTCCTTCTCCTTCTCCTTCGCTCTTCTCGCTTGTGCGACCAATACTCCCAAAAGAAAAAGGGAGTAAACTTCCTTTATGACAAATGAATTCAAATTTAATTACTTTATTTAATGTATATAATATAAATTAATATATCATAAATATTAAATAAAATTCTTAAATTCTAATTCGACAAAAGCCGACAAAAACTCGAAACTTGATCTAAGGGAATGAGAACTTACCGAGCGCAATCCCATTGCTTCGGGCAACAGGGGAATACAAAATGCACAAGTTGACCATTGATTAGACCTTTTCACACATGGCCGAATACCAACGACATGTGAAGATGATTTGGTCAACATAAAACAACTTGATAAAAAAAAAAAAATTTACTTAGAAAAATATACAAAAATTGTGGATTTTACACATCAAATTTTTGTCTGATCTTAAGCTAAAAACTCATTTGGATCAACATTCTTATTCAACTTTGAGTTGAATATTTTTACCATTCGATAGACTAAAGGCGCACTAGGATATTTAGTGTTCATCTCAACTTGTTTTACGGTTGACCATGCCTCTAACGATTGTCTGACTCGTGTGTTCGATCAACTTTTTAAGGGATTTGATTGATCGAAGCGAGTAGCTGAAGTGATCAATCTTATGATAACCGACTGACTGCGTGCTAGGATAAGGTCGATAGAATGTCGATGTCCGATTGTTTGATATTGGTTTTTGGTCGATTGATGTCTCGAAGACCGATCAAATGTCGATCTGTAATTATTTTGTTAAGTATCAAATTTCACAAAAAGAAAAACGAAGACAATGAAAGAATCGACTTACCCTCATACCTCGGGAAGAGTAGGCACGACTATAGTACACACACCACTTACGTCTTGTGAACTTTAGTGAGACAGTCTCAATTCCATGAGACCTCCGCTAGTGGTCGCGCACTCAATGCATGACGCCTTGGTGAATTTTGGCTAGTCTCTGACATTGCCAAACTAACAGGCTTATCCCCCCATAGGTCTATCTTTTTTTACCTTAAATTCTATTTTTGTCTTTCTTATATGAAAATATATGCATGTAAACCATTGAAAAACATGATGTATGAAAACAAATGGAACATACATGTATTTTAACCTATCACATGACTATGCCACAACATCATATCACATCCTCGAGACAATGAAACATAACATATAATAACATATCATCAAAATAAACATAACATGACAACGCATCCTTAAATGAAACATAGCATATCATCATACAATGTAACTTATTCTTAGAAATCACAAATAGAATAACATATACTATCAAACAATGTAACATATTCTCGAGCATCATATAACCTGTCAATATAATCACAACTTAATAGCTTTAAACATAAAAAAAATTATAGCGTCTTTATGATGCAGGCCAAAAACCAAACACATGCAAGCATCATTTATCTCAAGTCTGTAATATCCTACATTTTCTCGCCATTTACTTCTTTTAAAATAAAATAAGAAATCAGGTTAGTAGTAAGAAAAAGTTGAAACTTTTACACTCTCTTACAAAGTCTTAAAAGCAACTCCTACTATTTCATCATTCAATGACGTTGTCCTTCCAAAATATATAGTCCCAACTGTAAAAGATCTACCTTTAGAAAGTTTGAGAGAGAATTCTTTCAGACCTCGAGGCTCGAGAGTGATTAGGGTTTCGACCCAATGCTTCGTATTATAAACTATCAAGTCTAAAAAATCTCACGAAAGAAATCTCGCAGATAATGCATCCTGAAATTATCATTTCCTTATCAATCCAAGAATCAAATTGTAACTCGTAAATTTTGTGAAAAATCATGTTTTGAATATGTAGTTACAACGAATGTGCGGTTTCCGCTGAAGACGCCCACTTGCCTTTCTCCTCCAATGACAATCTACTACATTTACATTTTACCCTTACTTTTGTAGATACTGACATCTTTGCGATCTCCAATACTTCTGTAGATGCCAACATTTCTACGGATTTCTCATCCTACGGATCCCTCTTAATTTATTCACCAATCGTTATCTGCCACGTACGCTTATTCTTTTGTGGGTATCTCTCCCGTAGAAACTAATGCTTCTGTGGATTCCTCATCCCGCAGATATTTCCATTCAACAACGATGTTTTACTTATCTACTACAAATGTGCTCCTTTCCACGGATATTCATCTTCACCATACTTCAATCCGAATGATGACAATTTTCTCATTTTTCCTATTTTTCACTGACGCATTCTCTTATGCGGATGTATTCCTTATCATAATACTACATTGTCCATTCTACAGACGTGTTCCTTTCTACAGGGCTCGTTCCTTTCTGCATTATTGTCAATGATTGTATGCCATGTATTCATTTTCTTTATGGACATCTAACTTCTATAGATGCTAACACTTCTGTGGATCTTAGCATTTCCACTGCAGATACCAACTCTTTGTATTATCAGCATTAATTTTCAGCCACGTATACAATTTCCTTGCAGACAACACAATTTCACATACACTAACACTCATGTGGATCCTAACACTTCCACAAATACTACTCTTTCACATTGTCTGCCAATAGCTGTCTACTACGTATACAATTCCTTCGCGGACAACACTGTAATACCCCAAAAATGTATTTCCCTTTTTGATGATGTAATAATTCTGGAAAATCTTAATATATGAATATTGCGTTGAATTATGCAACGGTGAGCGTAAGTTGTGCACGAAAAGTAAAGAGTTAATGTTGGAAAATGACCTAAATGTGAAAAACTTAGGAAAAATGCTTAAGTGTTGGATTGCGGACGCTAGTGGACACTGCGGACGACAAAGGGCAGTGTCCGTTTTGAATCTATATAACTCTGGGACAATTCGAACGATAGCGGATGACTGTAGATGAGGAAGAATGGCGTCCGAATGAATCTGTCCTAAATCCTGGACACTTTCGGATGATGCAAATGATACATGTGGACGTCATGTCACGTCACATCTGCAAGGCACCTGCGGACATTATGGACAAAGGCTGAGGACGCATTTTCTCGTCCCAAATCGACTTTCAGACGGTGCGGATGAGTATTGTGGATGACTCGACTCGTCTGCAACATCGAAAATTTCTAGAAACCCATTTTTTTATATCATCTCTCTCTTCCAATTTCTTGCAAGACTCACCAAGCTCTCTCTCCCCTGGGTGCTGTGACGTCGTCCCCTCCTTCCCTGGTAAGTTGGAAGCTTTCCACGTGGTTTCCTCTCAATGGACCTCCCTTCATTGAGTTGTGAGATGGTCAATCTGTTCTGCTGGAAGTCCCCTGTTGCAGCTGATGTCTTCTTCCTCTCCTTTGTCTATACAGGTAAGCCTCCTACTTTGTGTTCCTCTTTGGAAACTGTGGATGAGTGGATGAAGTGTTACATTGCTATGAGATGGGAGTGTTACCCTGCTGAATGTTAAGTGTTCAATGGTGAGTTAAGTGTTGAGTGGTGTGTGAGATATACTTTGTTCGTCCGTTCGTGAAGTAAAGCCAAGGTAAGAAATTATTGTTTGAAGTTTACTAGTTTGATCATGGATTGTTGGACATGAAGGTGGGATTCATCGTTATGTTCCATTGTTAGGAACTGTTAAAGAATTGGAAGGATTGTGGGTCTGATTAGGCTGCCATTTTGTTGGGTTGAACTGCTGAACGTTGAGGTAAGAATTAGAATTTGTATTGGCCAATGGTGGCCCTACATTACGGGTTTTGTATTGCTTTGACTTGCTAAGATTTCTTGGTTTTGCTGGAATGAACTATTATAATTCTGTTAAAGCTGTCAAGTGCTTAGACATTTGCTTCAAGTGATAAGACTGATTTGTTAAAGTTGATTTCTACATGAAATGGGAATGCTGTTGAGTGGATTTTAAATTGCTAATATTTCTTGGTTTTGCTAGGATGAACGATTATGATTCTGTTAAAGCTGTCAAGTGCTTAGACATTTGCTTCAAGTGATAAGTTTGATTTGTTGAAATTGATTTCTGCATGAAATGGGAATGAAACAGGATAGTTCAGGAAATGAAATGATGCAAACTATCCTTCAACATTTTTGTAGGAATTGTCAATTCACAAAGGCTAGTTTGCTGTCTAATTTTAGTTACTCGTATGCTAAGAAAATAGGAATAACATAAACTGTTCTCTCGTTTCATTATTAGCATCAATATCGTCAAAGATCACGGTTGTGGAGAACCTCTAATTGAACAGAATCATGATACATGCATTATTCCATGAATTATGTTTAAAATTTAAGTTTACGTGCATAGAATGGGTTGAAGTATATAGTTGAGTCTCGTGAAAGGAATCTTGCTCATAACTGCCAATGGAATAAATAAGAAACTATAATGTCCTTGTTTTGTATTACGCATGAAATATCTTAGCTTAAATTGTTTGGCTAGTAGTACAAATCATACTGAATTTCATGCTGGATTTCACTTGTCTTCATTGTTATAAATTTTTTGCGTTAATTCTGTGATTTACTTTGTGGCATTTATGCATCACCTTAGGGCTTATGAATTGTTTACACGCTATATGTCATCCCAATATACATAAATAGGCGTGTGGGAGTTCGGGTGAATTGTGACTTTCCATACGGTAGATTCGTCCCACGTAGGGAGTGGTAGGTTTAGAAGTTAGTTACGTGGATTCTAGGGTTCACAATTTATCCCTTTCTGAAATCCCCAACGTCTTCAACAAAAGTGAGGATACCTGCTTGTGGTAATACCCCCGATGGATATATCTCCTCGTCGGAGTGACTGGTTAGGCCACAAGGCTCTAGGGAGTATTCCATCTATCCTCGTTAAGGGACGTTCATCCATCGATCCAATTGGCATGAACTTCGTTCGCCAGCGCTCCTCCTCTCATCTTAGATGTCCATCCTCGTTGAAAGACGTCTGTCTCTTCATCCAACAGCCAACATAGACATCCCTCAGCTTTACGATGGCCTACCTCATGAATCAGCCTTGGACATCCCTCGTCATTGAAAGAAGTCCGTTGTTGATCCTTGGACGTCCTAGTTGAACGGTCCTTGACATTAACGTGATTGCGGCGTTTGCCTCGACATTTTTTTTGTGGGAAATGTGATTGCGATGTTTGCGTCGTTCATTTCATATAGTTTGAGGTTTTAGTTATTTGTAAAAATACTTAAAGGTTTGGTGTGTCGATGATCCCAAACTATAAGGTTTGTTTTATTATTTTTCCTTTTTAATATGACATTGCTAAAGCAGAGTTAAAAGATCTAACACATCCAACTCATTAACCATCTATTTCCATTTCTTCTCTGTTTCCAGGAAAGGCCCAACGCTTTTCTTTACCTCTCTTCTCTGCTCCAAAGCAATTTCAGGAAGACCTCAAATGGCAAGTGGACAAGTTATGGGATTTCTTCTTCTATTTACACTTAACTTGCCAATGTTTTTCTTTCTTTCTGAGTTTTATTTTGTGAATTTTTTGCAAGCATTCCTCGCTGAGACTTGAACTTAATTTCAACATTGACGAAGAAAGATGGAGATTTCCTATCCACGGAATCCTCATCCCCTCGCTCTGGACAAGCTCATCGGCCATGAAGTTTATGAACTTCACTTCTCTATCTGTGAAAAAAGATTGAACGGTAACCCTTTCTATGCTTGTGTCGATTGCGAATTGTATATTCACAAATCATGTGTTAATCATCCAGTAGAGGTCCATTATCATTTTCATCAACTGCACCCTCTTTCATTATGTTTTGTATATGGCTTTGCTTGTGATTCTTGCCATAAGTTATTCGTAAATGAGTTACACTTCAACTGCTCTGCTTGCGATTTAGACATCAATGTATAATGTGCATTAATGTCGGACATCAACACAGAAGAGAGAGTCCTTTGACATTTCACTCATCAGCACCCATTGACAATTTGTAGCAAAGATGGTGATAATTCTTTAAATTGTTTTGCCTGCAAAAAAAAACATCATCTGATTGATCTATGGTTGAATTCCTTGCAAGTATTTTCTTCACATGTCTTGTTTTGAGATCTCAACCCACGTTTTTCATGCCATGCATCCACAGTACGCTCTTAGTCTCGAAGTAAAGTATGGTTGGTGTACTTATTGCGAATCTCATGATTACACTTGGAAATATTATTGCATAATTTGTGATTTTAACTTGGATGGATCATGTTTGATTGAATCTGCCAATGATGCTCAAAATTCAGAAAGATCATGCTTTTTGTGTGGCAAACAACATTTGGATTCAGATTCATGCGTTGAATTGTTCACAAATTGTTTCCTAGTCAATCATGTTATGGTTGTGAGAAGTGCGACTTCCAAATGGATATTAAATGTACTCTAATGCCATGTATTTGATATGACAAGAGCGAGGAATCCATTCAGCCACTCATTCCTCATCATTTAAACCATCAACATCTACTACAACTAATGAGAGAGGTATATGGCATCAATTGCTTTGCTTGCCAAACAACTAAACCATCTATTATTTATGGCTGCATTAAATGTGAATATTTTCAATCTTGTCTTGAACTTCCAATTCAGATCAAACACCCTCTCCATGACAGCTATGTGTTGACCATACAACCTCTTGGTGTTTTTTTTTGTCAAATTTGTTGAAGAAAATATAACACCTTTTCTTTCGGATGCATTCAATGTTGGTTTTTTTTTTAATCATGATTGAATGTGTTTTTGAGCTTGGGCTATTAGTAGTAGCTCATAAATATCATGATCATCTTTTGTGCTTGGTTGAAAAATAATACTATAATACATGTATTGATGATAACGCATTTTGTCAATTCTCTAAAGAGTTAAGTGAATTCGAGCTCACTAAATCATACTCACTACAATGCATCGAAAGTGACCTCAATCTTCATCTTTTATGCGGTCCTTTGCCTTGCACCATCAAACACAAAAGCCTTCTTCATATTTTGACACTAGGATTTCATGGTTGAAGATGATTTTGATGAATACTATTGTGATATATACGAGGAGATAATAAATCATAGATTATATGTCTACTATTGCAAATGTTGTAAATTTATTTCTCACGTTCACGGCGTAATATCATAGGTATTATTTTAGTATTCTACAATCTCTCATTATCTATTAGTCCAATTTTAAACATTGTTTCATTAGAAATAGTTTTTTTTTATCTTGTAAATTATAAATGCATTGAAGAAAAGCTCCGAGAAAGTTGAGTTTATAATTGTGACGGACTTGAATCTTGAAGACAATATAGACCCTTCATATAACAACTTAACACGAGCTTTTACTAGATCTACTCAAGTGTTTGAGTGCAGATGATATGCTTGTGTTGAACTCATATTTTCTTACTACAAAGCTTTTTGTAGAAGATGAAGATGCGGAGCTTTTTTGTGGTAGATGAATATCCAAGGGAGAAGCAAGAACACAAATCAAGTTCTGAAGATGATGCCATGACATTATTGAAGAGCTTTCTTTGTACAATGATGATATCTTGTTCAACATTCAAGAAAGATTAGATTGTGAACGGCCAGTAGTTAAAGTCAAAGGTTACAAGGTCACTTCTAATTTTGTCTATCTTTTTAGAGCTTTATTGATGAAATACGGTGACTTTGGCCATAATTCTAGACATATGAAAAATGCCAAGTCCATTTTGCTTTATTTTCTCTAACTTGGGTGTTAGAGTTCGGTGTGACTCCGAATTCTAGTTGGGCTAGGTCAGACCCATATCTAATATTAGAGTTTTCTATTTCTAGTATGATTAGAGTTTCTTATTTCAGTATAACTAGGACTTCCTGTTTATGCTAAAAATATAAGCTTGACTCGCCAAATTCATTATATCTTGATTTCCAAATAGTGAATTTCTCCTCTACCCATGGTTTTTTCCCATTAGGATTGTCCATGTAAATCTTGGTGTCCCTACTTACGCAATTTTCTTTATCTGTTTCATGTTCGATTCTCAATAGTGGGAAACATGTGTAGAACCTACATTGCCGACGATACTGAGAAGCAGCTCTTCACTTGGGTTTACTACATAGAACAAATACGTGCATTTAGTTTTAACTTAAAATTTTTTGGACCTTTACTAGAAAAGGTTATGAGATGTTACTTTGGTCTTCGGGCAATGAAATTTGAGAATGAAGCTCCGAGCAAATTGGATTGTGAGATTGTGAATGTCGAGAAAAAGATTTTTGAGTTGAAAAGTAAAAGAGAAGAACTAGAAGGGTATGGGCAACAACACAAACCTAGTAAGATAGCAGAGGAGTCGGTAGTCATGAGGGAGTTATTCACTTAGGTCAAGAAACTAAAATGGCAATTAGCAAGAGAAGGTATTTTTTAAATTAAGCACTTTCTACTTTCTTTTTTACTTCATTTCAAGCATTATTACAAATACTGAAGCATAGTTGGATTTTTCCAAAAATACTATTGTAATTTCTCCACGTGTTATTAGTTAGTTTCTTTCTCTTTTATTTCTTTCTGTATGAACTCTATATATAAAGAGTTCAGATGAAAAGAAAGTTGAACAGTTTTAATAAAAATATATATGTTTCTTCTTATCATCTAATATGGTATCAAAGCATATAAGCTTTTTCTTCCGCTTTCTTCATGACTCGGAGTAGGAATACTGTTCGAGCAGCAGCGGCAGCAGGACCTTTGTCAGGTGCTATTCCGTCTGTCGATTCTTCTCTCGCTGCTCAACCTTCTTCTTCGAGTTTACCGCACAGCATTTCGTCTGATTCTTCAAGGTCAGTAGAATCCGTTTTTTCTGCATAACTCTGATCATCCAGGCTTAATCCTGGTTTCGCATCCTCTCCACGGACCTAATTTTAATATGTGGAAACGTGCCATGACAATGGCGCTCAATGCAAAAAATAAATTCGCCTTTGTTGATGGATCTGTTCCTCAACCTTTTTCTTCCGATACTAAATTCCCAAATTGGAAGTACTGTAATAGTATGGTGATTTCTTAGATCCTAAATTCTGTAAATAAAGAAATTGCAGATAGCCTTTTGTATTTTGATTCGGCTACAGCAGTCTAGAATGATCTTATTGATAGATTCAAACAAAGCAATTGTCCTAGGGCTTATCAACTACGTAAATCTCTTGCTTCTTTCTATCAAGGGTCCATGGATTTTAGTTCGTACTATACTCAGATAAAAATATTTTGGGATGAACTACAGGATTTTCACCCTCTTTCTACCTGTAATTGTAGAGGTCTAAAACCCTTGCTTTTATATCAACAACAAGAACAAGTAATGCAGTTTTTGATGGGACTAAACGATTCTTATTCGACCATTCGTGCTCAAATACTGATGATGGATCCTTTACCTTCTATTGGAAAAGTTTTTTCTCTATTCAAGATGAATGACAACGGTTAGTAGTTGACAACCAAGTTATTTCTGAGCATAACAATCCCATGACTTTTCAATCTACTAATACTTCTGCTCAGTCTGCTTCATTTCATAAAGGGAAGAAAGATCGTCTTTTTGTACCAATTGCAAGTTGCGAGGACATACGGTTGAAAAATGTTACAAGTTGCATGGTTGTTCTCCTAGATATAAAATCAAATATGGAGGCAAGATTTCTGTAAATCAAACCAGCATTGACACAACAAGTTCTGCCAATAGTCAACCTATGATTCTTAACTCCACTAATGGTCCTTCTGCTGAACAATGTCAACAGTTAATTGCTCTATTAAGCTCTCAACTACAGCGGAATTCATCCTCACTCAGCAACAACAACTCGGATTGTTTTTCTTCGCCACCTTCTACCTCAAATTTCACTGGTATATCTTATTCTTTTTGTTCCAATTCTATTTTTTCATCTTCTGCTTCATATAATTTTGTTCATTGGATTATAGATACTGGTGCTACTTACCATGTTTGCACCAACCTTGATTTTTTTTTCACAGTCTCAATCAGTATCTAATCGATTTGTTACCCTTTCAAACCAATCTATGATTCCTATTAAGCGTGTTGGATCTGTCAATATCACCCCAACTATTTGTCTTTCCAATGCTCTCTATGTTATGGATTTTCGATTCAATTTACTGTCAGTCAATGCTCTAACTTCTTCTATGAATTGTTCCATTATTTTTCAATCCTCCTCTTGTTCTATTTAGGACCCTACCTCTGGCTAAATGATTGGGATGGGTGAGAGGCGTGGCAACCTCTACATTCTCCATCAACTCTCTTCATTTTCTTTGCCCAGTCCTACTGCTTCAAGGAATCATCTTCCTGTTTTACCTTGTTCTACTGTTTCCAATAAAGCAGACATGATTCAATGTAATGCTACTTCATGTAGTTCTGTATTTTCCTTGTGGCATTATAGACTTGGACACCCATCCGATGTTGTTGTCCATTCTATTAAAGATGTTTTGTCAATTTCTTTGTGCAATAATACTTCTTTACAGCCATGTGTAATATGACCCATGGCCAAGCAAAGACGATTATCATACATCTCTTACAATAATCTTTTAGATTCAATTTTTTCACTCATTCATTGTGATGTTTGGGGTCCATTTTCCACTCCCACTTTTGATAATTTCAAATATTTTCTAACCATAGTCGATGATCATTCTCGAGTGACATGGGTTTTTCTCATGAAATCTAAATATGAAGTTCAATCCATTATTCCTCATTTTTATCAGCTTATTCACACTCAGTTTCATACATCTATCAAATGTATCCATTCTGATAATGCTCTCAAGTTTATTCTTTCTGATTTTTACAGTAAAAATGGAATCGTTCATATTAAATCTTGTGTTGAAACTCCTCAACAAAATTCCGTTGTTGAACGTAAACATCAACACATTTTGAATGTGGCTAGAGCTCTCCTTTTTCAGTCTAATCTTCCCCTTAAATATTGGGGAGAATGCATTCTTACTGCTGTATACTTAATTAATTGGTTGCCATCACCTATTCTTTCTAACAAATCTCCTTTTGAGAAATTGTATAACAAGTCTCCTTCTTATAGTCACCTTCATTCATTTGGTTGCCTCTGTTTTGTTTCTACTTTATCAAATGGCAGGGACAAGTTCTCCCCAAGAGATCGGGCATCTATATTTCTCGGTTATCCTATTGGATATAAAGGATACAAATTACTTGATATTGAAACAAACCATATATCTGTTTCTTGCAATGTTGTTTTTCATGAGAACATATTTCCTTTTGTGACTAATCCCTCTTCTCCAAATTCTATTTCTTCCATTTTTCTCATCTCTACAGAATCTTTATGTCATTCTGCTTCTGTTCCTATGGATACTTCTATTTCTGTAGATTCTTTGGATCAGTCTACTTCCATTCCTATGGATGCTCCTATTCCAGATTCTTCTCCTCTCAAAGCCTGTCCTAAATCTCCTAAGTCACGGATTGTTAAAGCTCCTTCATACTTGAAGGATTATCATTGTTACCTGTCTAATTCTGATTTTTCTTCTAATTCAATGAATTCTTTTGCCAAGTATCCTATTTCTAATTCCTTATCTTATCAACGTTTATGTCCTTCCTTCAAAGCTTTTAGTCTTGCTGTTTCTTCACATGTTGAACCAAAATCCTTCAAACAAGCGAAAAAGTTTGCTGAGTGGCATGATGCAATGCAAGCTGAGTTGCAAGCTCGTGAGCAGAATTCTACATGGTCAGTTGTTCCTCTCCCATCTAATAAACCTGTCATTGGATGCAAATGGATATACAAAATTAAATATAATGCAGATGGTTTCATAGAGCATTACATATTTCTTTAGTGGCAAAGGGTTTTACACAAACTGAAGGTGTTGATTTTTTTGATACTTTTTCACCAGTTGCTAAACTTGTTACTGTGAAATTATTGTTGGCATTAGCTTCTATTCATGGATGGCCTCTATTTCAACTGGATGTTAACAACGCCTTTCTTCATGGTGATTTACATGAAGAGGTTTTTATGAATTTATCCCCGGGATATCAGGTATCATCTTTTGTTCTTCAGCCCAACAATGCTTCGCCTTTGGTTTGCAAATTGCACAAATCGTTATATGGCCTTAAGCAGGCTTCGCGTCAGTGGTTCTCCAAGTTTTCCACTAAATTGTTGCATCAAGGATTTAAACAGTCTGATTCAAATTCATCTTTATTCATTCGTTTCAAGTCAGACTCCTTCATTACTGTCTTAGTCTATGTTGATGACATTGTAATGACAGGTTCTTCTTGTGCTGAGATAGTTCAATTTAAGGACATTTTAAACAGCAGATTTAAACTCAAAGACTTAAGGAATCTGCATTATTTTCTGGGTCTTGAGATTGCTAGAAGTTCTAAAGGAATATCCATTAATCACTTGCACTATGCTTTACAGCTGCTTGAAGACACTGGTTTTTTAGGTTCCAAGCCAATTTCTACCCCAATGGAGCCTCATTGTAAACTGTCTATGGATAGTGATTATTTTTTGGAGGATCCTACTATTTTTAGACGTCTAATTGGTAAGCTTTTGTACTTAACAATTACTCGACCTGATATTTGTTTTGCTGTAAACAAATTAAGCCAATTTCTTGCTCATCCTCGTTCTTCTCATTTACAAGCTGCTTATCGTATATTGAGGTATATCAAGAGTTCTCCAGGTCTTGGCTTGTTTTATCCGGCTTCTTCTTCTTTGCAATTAAAGGCTTTTAATGATTCTGATTGGGGTACTTGTTCTGATTCCCGACATTCTATTACTAGATTTTGTGTTTTTCTTGGCAATTCTTTGGTTTCTTGGAAGTTGAAGAAATAACATACGGTTTCAAAGTCCTCTGCTGAGGCTGAATATAGGGCTATGACTCAAGTTACATGTGAGATTATTTGGTTGAAGGCTTTACTGGCTAATTTTCCGATCATTTCGTCACAGCCTACTCTTTTGTTCTGTCATAGTCAGTCTGCTTTGCACATAGCAGCCAACCCTGTTTTTCATGAGCATACTAAGCAAATAGAGATTGATTGCCATATTGTTCGTCAATAGATTCAGCAAAAGCTCATCAAGACTCTTCATGTTGTGATTTATCTATTAACCAGATTATCTCATAATTATCACAGAACAGAAAACGTAAAAGAACACAGAGTTTTACGTGGTTCGGACAAACTCGTCCTACATCCACGGAGGTAATCGCCGATCAGATTTATTAATATCCAAGAGTACAAAGAATCGAAACATTACAGCAAGAAGACCACAAAGCTAAACCTTGACGAAACTCCAGAAGACATCTGCTCTGTCGCAACCCAGAACCCAGCTGAAAAACCCAAGCTTTTACTGCCTTTGATTTTCGCTAACTCGTATCGTCTTCCTCGTCTGTTTTCCCTAATCGCCTCTCGCTGTGTATTTTCCCCAAATCACCTCTCTCCTCTTCAGCCTTCAAAAATTGCCTCTGCCTTCTTCTATTGACCCCTTTTTCAGAATTGTTTTAATATCCATCCTTTAATATCTAATTGAAGAAAGACAGCTCAGCACAAGACTTAGTCAAACTACTCCTAGAGGAACATCTATCCTCTTTATTTTTTTTTTCATCCGTACCGTCACAGCTTCCATCCACTTCTCCATATTAAAAATTGTTTCAACTTTTACAATTCTCCACCTTGAAACTATTTTTGATCCTAATCAGACAGTTACCTCACCATCAAAAAAGTTATTCAACTGAACACTAACTAGATTTGAGCAAAGCTCAAACTTAGTTAATTTCAAAACCTTCATTGATTCATCTGCTAAACTTTTCTGGAACTCCACCTCCAGCAGATTATCCTTTTGAGACAAGACAATATTTCCTTGTCTCCTACTCCTCAAAAAATCAATCCCAAGCATTTTCCATGCTTGACCCATATGTTCCCTTTCAAAATCCTTGGCCTTCAATTTTGAAATTGCTGAAGATATACTCTTCCTTGAAACAACCTTATCAAACTAGTTGTTCCAGTACCGTGGAATTTTCTTCCACCTGTATAATTCCCCTGACTTGCTAGCAACAATTGTTTGATCCCACAATTTCCTGTCACTGCACCTTTCTGAATTATACAATCCAACAGGCAAATTGAGAACATATGCACATTTCCCAGCATATTTATACCTCTCCAATCTGTTCCTGGTGATTTGGCAATTCACTAGCTGCCCCAAATCATCAGCTCCTTTTCCTTTAGCTGACTCCACCTCAACTTGAGCACCAGATGAGGAATTTTGACTCTCTCACTACCCTGCTCCAACTGTGAATCCCACAGTTGAGTTTCTTTCTTCAGGGCTTCAAATTGTCTTGATGATTGATCTGTGAAAGCCTTCCCTTGCAAAATGTACAACCCATTTTGCAGCCTTGCTTTCATCACTGTCAATCTTTCTTTAATCACTCCAAGAGTTCCATTTTTCATTTTTGTTCAGCATCCTGCATTATCCAGCATCTCAAGAGATAATAGATTTCTTTTGAGATTAGGAACATACCTGACATCCCTGATGGTCTTCCAAAAGCCATCAAACATCACAAAATGAATGCTGCCAGAACCCTCAATTTGACAGAATTCATTGTTGCCCAATAAAAGTTGACCACCTAAACCTCCACTAAAATTACGGAGCCACTCCTTCTTGTGTGTCATATGAAATACACAGCCAGAGTCTACAACCCAATGGTCTTTTGGATCAATAGCTGAAGCAACCAAGACATCTGTTGAATCAAATTCATCAACAGCAACTGAAGCATCTCCTCTTCCAAAATTTTGTTCATTCTTTTTCTTCGTCTCTATCTCCTCAGCCTTTCTTGTATCACTTTCTTACAGCTTCATCATGGCTTCTTTATCAATTGTCTGAGCCATACCTTGATGCACCAGCAAATCTTTAATCTTGATACGCCAAAGACTGATCATTCATCCAGGTGAATTTCTCCACCTCAAATCTGGCCATCACTGAATCTTGAAGAAACAAACTGCTTAAATTGAAGAATACCCACCGTATTTTTCCAAGCTCAATCAGAACAAATCTGAACTACTAATCTGAACAAATCTGAACTACTAATCTGAAGGTCGCGGGAGCCGTCCATACTCAACGCACCAATTGTTGTGATTTATCTATTAACCAGATTATCTCATAATTATCACAGAATAGAAAACGTAAAAGAACACAGAGTTTTACGTGGTTCGGACAAACTCGTCCTACATCCACGGAGGTAATCGCCGATCAGATTTATTAATATCCAAGAGTACAAAGAATCGAAACATTACAGCAAGAAGACCACAAAGCTAAACCTTGACGAAACTCCAGAAGACATCTGCTCTGTCGCAACCTAGAACCCAGCTGAAAAACCCAAGCTTTTACTGCCTTTGATCTTCGCTGACTCGTATCGTCTTCCTCATCTGTTTTCCCTAATCGCCTCTCGCTGTGTATTTTCCCCAAATCGCCTCTCTCCTCTTCAACCTTCAAAAATTGCCTCTGCCTTCTTCTATTGACCCATTTTTCAAAATTGTTTTAATATCCATCCTTTAATATCCAATTGAAGAAAGACAGCTCAGCACAAGACTTAGTCAAACTACTCCTAGAGGAACATCTATTCTCTTTATTTTATTTTTCATCCGTACCGTCACAGCTGCCATCCACTTCTCCATATTAAAAATTGTTTCAACTTTTACACTTCATGTCTCTTCTCGTCATCAATTAGCAGACATTCTTACTAAGCCTGTACAGCTTGGTTTGTTTTGTGATCTTCTCTGCAAGATGGACATGCTTGATTTACATTGTCCATCTTGAGGGCGGCTATTACAAATACTGAAGCATAGCTGGATTTTTCCAAAAAGACTATTGTAATTTCTCCACGTGTTGTTAGTAAGTTTCTTTCTCTTTTATTTCTTTCTGTATGAACTCTATATATAAAGAGTTCAGATGAAAAGACAGTTGAACAGTTTTAATAAAAAATATCTGTTTCTTCTTATAATCTAATAAGCATATTTCTAAACTTATGCGTGTTTGAAGTACATCAACATGAATTGGACTTTCAACATGAATTTGATAATTTTGATACTTGGACTGGTATTTTTATATCTCTGAAAGCTCTTTCTATCAATCTGTTCATATAAAGAGCTTCATGGAATCCTTGTTCCACATTTCTATTAGCTTAACAATTCTCTCTTCTCCATAGTCCAATTTTCAGGCCATCTTGGATGGGAACTCCATAGTCCAATTTTCAGGCCATCTTGGATGGGAACTAAGACGGGAAGAAGATTGATAAACCTCCTCCACTTACAATTAATCCGAAGACCAATAACAGAATAAGCTACACAAGCGCAACAACAAAAATTTGAACTTTCAAGAGTTCTGTTCTCTCCAAATTGATTTCCCACCAAAATTCTAGGCGCTTTTCTAATTTCCCAAATACGCCAACCCAATCAACAACAATAATTACCCCACAAAAATGCACTCCACAAACATTAATCATAAAAAAAATTATAATAAATAAATAAACTATAATAAAAACATAAATAATAATTAACATATCTTCATGGCTCAGTCTCCTCCATCCTCTGCCTTGCATACGGGAATTGCAACTGTGGGTATTTATCGACACCCTTACCTAAAGTTTCACCACGTCCTCAAGGTGAAATCAGAGAAACTGGTGATTTATAACATTAAAATTCTCTCAAGCTGCATCATTGGTTGAACGACCCTTCCACAAAATCAAAACTGACAACAGATAAAAGTACAATTCAATCATGAATTAGAAATATTAGATAACATTTTTTAATTAAAAAAAACATTGAATTTTCAATTGTATCGAACTTGCAATTATGCAATTTTTTATGTGTAGAAATTTTATCTTTTATCTACCTTACTTTTTTAATCAAAATTATTTAAAGTTTCTAGAATTTCTTTTATTATTGTTGTCATTGTAGTTTCTTAAAATCATTATTATCATAATGGATCGTTATGCATTTATAAAAAATAAATGTGTGAGAGGTGAATAATAATATTGCCATGTAGATACCAGGAAGTTAAGGGTTTGCTGAAGTCTATCTTTGAGTATGTAAAGATATAGAGTGGTTAGGTCTTGGTGAGTACACTTTTAAGAGGTTCTTGGTTTTGAGAGAATATTGAGTGCAGAAAAGAGCTAGGTGCAACATTATAAAGTCTTGAGAGAGGTAACAAAAGTGGGAACAACAGTAGCTGTGCAGATTAAATTAACTGGGAGGTCTTATGTACATGAAGAAGGTCACTAGCAAACAGGTAGGGTAAAGTTTGCTATTTTTATATTAATAAAATTTGTATGTAAATTTTTCATGTTTCTTAAGATTAACCCGTCTCGTATTGACCCAATTTGTTGCGATCCATTTCTATTTGTGTACGTGTAAATTTTTTATTAAATGGTTAAATCAACAAAGTTGCAAATTTTTGCGTAGTTAGACCTGAAGAAATTATATTAAGTTAGAGTTACTTGGATCAAGTTTGTATGATGTTTGGGGTCTCCGTTAAATCCGAATTTAAGGTATTTTGTTTAATGTATATTACATTGAATAAATATAAATTAATTTAATTTAATAAAAATATATATTTTTTTTCTATATATAAAGAAGGATGGAAATTTGCTTTCTTCCTTTAGCCATTCACAAGAGAGAGAAGGGAGAGAGGAGATGACTTCAGAGAAGGAACGTATCTTGGCCAAATCTATGTTAGTGTCACTTCGACCTGCAAGCTTTGTAAGGGTAATTTAAGGTTACGTCGAGTTTTCACCCTCATTTTATCATTTCAAAATTTTCATTTTATGTTCGATTCAAATTCGAGATTGCAAACTCGTAATCTTGGTTTGATTATGTGTATAAGTGGTTAATCTAGAATTCTAGGCTAGGTTTGCATCAATTGGTGGTGAGAAAAAGTGCAAATAGGTGAGTTCACTCTCATATCTTAACTAGGAATGTCGTTCTTAGTTGACCTCCGCTCATGTTTGTTCGACTGCAAGGAACAGGGACCTCGGGATTGGACGGTTGTGGTGGGATCTTGGCATCCGCTGTGGGATCTTGGTATCCATGGTGGAATCCAGGCATCCTCGCCGGTTGTCTACGGTAGTGGTCCGTCCACTGTGGGTGACCGTAGTTGAGGTCCAAATGTTTGCTATGGGCTTCCGCGGTAGTTGGCAGGCATTTGCAGAGCGGGAGTCCACGGTAGTGGCCTGGACTTCCATTGCTGGAGACTGTGGTAGAAGTCAAGTGTTCGCTGCTGAGTTTTTAAGCGTCCGTATTTTATACCTAGTGTTTTGAGAGAGGTTTTTGTAGGATCGAAATTAACTTAAGAGGAGAGGGGGAGGTGAATTAGGTTTATTAACTTTTTCGTGCGATTATAAATTTTCTAACCAATATCAAATTTATCACAATAAAGAGATTCAATAACCACAATGATAACAGTAAGCTAAAGAGTAGGGTTAGAGAATTCGACACCGAGTTGTTAACAAGATTCGGCCAAGCACCCCTACGTCCGCACTCCAAGGTTCTCCCTTGAAGGTATATTCCACAAACCGCGTTTGGTTACAAGTGATTGATCTTGAACGGGTGTCAATCGTACCGTTACAACAAACTGATTCTTAGGGCGTTACCCTTTACTCTCGATTACAATTTTCTCACGGAAAATTCTCAAGCTCTCAAATACAACAATCAAATGATCTCACTCAAATACTTTTGAGGATGTGTTTACTACTCAAATTTGTGCACAATAGTTGAGTCGAAAATTCGGCAGAGCTTCGCTTAATATCTCTTAGTGTATCCACTTCTTCGAAGTTCACCTATTTATAATTTTCCACAGTGCGGACGTCCTAAACCCCTTTAGGATCGTCCGCAATCGAACGTTGAAAAATAGCCGTTGCAGAATTCTGTGCTTTTGCGGACGCCAATCTATCGTCCGCCTCGTCCACACCTATCGTCTGCATTGTCACATAGAAATAGACAGATTCATTCGGACGCAACCGTTTTGGCATCCACAATAGTCCACATCGTCCGCGACTTCACAGTTCACATGGGGACGCCAATCCATCGTCCTCAGCTTCTTTTCTAATCCGCACTTCTGAAGGGTTGCGGACGCCACTATGCATCCGCATGTTGTCGTCCGCATTGTCCATCAAAATGGACAGATTCATTCGGACGCCAATATTTCCCGTCCGCATTCGTCCGCCGTGTCCGCTTCTACACAGTTCATATGGGGACGCTGAATCCTCTTCTTGCGGACGCCTCTGTGCCGTCAACCCGTAGTCCGCACTCGTCTACACTTACACAATCCACTTCGTAGTTACACGAAACGCATCCTCTAAGTCCCATGAACCTTCTATTCTACTGCATAGACTTAGAACAACACATTAAACATTACCAATACCCTTGATCAAGGGTATTTCCAATTTAAGCGATTAATATGATATTTATAAATTCAACGAATAAACAACTTCTACACTTTAATTATATTACTCATCATCAAAATATAAATTCGCCTAACACACTTAGGCTAACAATCTTCTCATTTTTGAAGATGACAAAATATGTTAAGTTGTTTGTATGCAGTCCCAAACACATATCCATAGTTTAAAGATAAGAGATTGAAAGTGTAAACTTAAAAATAAAAAAAACATGTGTTACAATTCCAATTGTTTTAGAATGCTCCCCCTCAATATGTGCACTCCCCCTTAATATATGCATTATGTTTCAATTTGTATCAACTCAACTATCTCTACCCCTTTTTGTCACAATCAAACAAGGGAGGAACGAAGAAAAGAGAAAGGGTTCTCAAAAAAATTTGTGTGATTATATTTGTTTATAGACTCCCCCATAATGCCAAAATCAACCTGTAAATGCATTTTAACGAAACCAAACCAGCTAGAATTTTCAACATGGATGAAAATTACAAACTGCAAAAGTACAGTAAGAGAATTACAACCATAACAACCAAACTATGCAAAGGAAACGAAGTCTAAAAGAAACATCGAAATAGCCAAACACACTGAAAAATTACAAACAAGGCATTGTTCACACTCCTAATTTGCAAAAGAAAGTACATGAGAAAGCATAAATTCTAAACTATGCATCAGGAATATTGTCGTTGTCCAAGCCATGAGGAGGTGGAGCAGATGACGATGGAGCATCATGAGGCGCCGATGGAGAGGAAATGCCAGTATGCCACATCCCACGTGCAAAATCATCCATACGCCTCTCTACAACCTCGAATCGACTAGAAAGTGAAGTCATGGTGGACATGATCTGAACAAGGTACTCTGATTGCTGATTGAGTGTGGCTTGCAAGCGAGCCACGTCGGAAGAGGTAGCATAGGGTCCATGTGAGAAAGAAGAAGGCTCTCCTAGAAAAGAAGAGGGTCCAGCCTCGTGATCAAAGGAGTAACCGGGAGCCGTGGATGGTAAGGAGAGCATAGGATCCGAGGGCCGCGGAGGAGGAGAATGTGGAGGCGAGGGAGGTCCTTGAGCTGGTCGTGCGACCCAATTTCCATGAGGGTCTTGCATAATTCCCATTCGACCAAGTGTTTGCGGAGAATATATATCGGAGCGACGAAGTTCACATGGCTTAGGAAGAGAGGGAATCGGAACCTCCAAGTCCTTGAAAAGGTTTGTGAGAAGCAGATTGAAAGGAAGTGAAACGGTTGAGCTAGTCGATGCTTCGGCAATTTGATAAGCAATGATGTACCCGAGATTGAAAGGAGTGTCGGAGTACATATGTTGAAGTACGTATAAGTCCATATAACTCACGTGATCGCAATGGCCACTACGTGGAAGTACATTATATTGGAGTGAATGTTGGATGACACGAGCCCGAACATTAAGGTCCTTAGTTTTGGGCCGGAGTTGGTAATTAGACTTGGGGTCTTTAAGGATTTGTCGCAAGAGATCATCCTCAATTTCCGTTTAGTGGAAAGAGGAAGGAACATGTGCATTGAAGTATTCTTCAGTTGTCAATCCTCCTTGACACTCAAGATAAACATTGATGAGTTGGGGAGTGATTTCAATCTCCCTCCCATAGAGAAAACTTTTGATAACCAAGGGATGTTCCGAATACGTCGCATTGGCATAAAACATACGAATAACTTTTGCTATATAAGGACCATCGAGAGAAAACAATTTGTGCAAACCTAAACGAGTATAAACATCTTCTAAGTTCAAACTTGATAAACGAGCAAAGTCAATTTTGCGAGAAGGAATTAACGAATGATTTTTGAATTCCTCCTCATAACGCTTCTTACACACATCATCAGGAAATAAATGAGTTCTATATACTCAAGGATTGCTAACATTATCAGAAATTTGAAGAGATGAACGCTTTCTAGGTTGACGATTAGACATTTGAGTGAGAGATACAAAAATTGAGAGAACCTAGAAAAACGCTAGAGAGATGAGAGGAGAGTGAAATATACGGAAGAAGAAGTGTGAGGACTAGCACGAAGTGTCAGAGAATGGCTGGAAATAGGAGGAAAAAATCACCGGAGTCGCAGGAGAAATCGGAGCTTGAGGTGGGGACGCGAAAATTAGGGTTTTGAAGGATCCTCAATCTATCTAAAATGCATTTGCGGACGCATGCGGATGGTATTAAATGCATACGGAATCGTCCGCAACACAGAAGAGTGAAGCAGATTTAAAATTTTGGACATGCAGATGACTGGGGATGCCAATTGTGGCATCCGCACAGTGTGTTTCGAGAAACTTTTGAATAATTGTATGAGCAAAATTTAATCTATCATTGAGGAGGTTCATTCAACACACTAGAAATGTAAATGAGATTATTTAGAAGATTTTGAAGATGAATTATCTATAAAGATCAAACCAAGTTGAATTCGAATTCCACAAAACGTCTTCTCATCCAAAGGTTTGGTGAAGATGTCGGCAAGTTGATTTTCAGTGGAAACGAATTCTAAGGAAATGTCACCTTTATTAACATGATCACGAATAAAATGATGTTCACGAATAAAATGATGTCTAATCTCAATATGTTTTGTTCGTAAGTGAAGAATTGGATTTTTGGAGATGTTGATAGCACTTGTGTTGTCGCACATAATTGGAATGTTTTTGAAAGATTGTCCATAATCTTCCAAAGTTTGCTTCATCCAAAGCAATTGAGCACAACAACTCCCGGCTGCAATGTATTCACTTTCGGCGATAGAAAGTGCAACCAAGTTTTGTTTCTTTGAAAACCAAGAGACAAGTGATTCTCCAAGAAATTGTCAAGTACCACTTGTGCTTTTTCTATCAACAAGACCACCCTCATAGTCCGAATCGGTGTATCCAACTAAATCAAAATTTGCACCTTTGGGATACCACAATCCAAGACTAATAGTCCCACTTAAATATTTGATAATTCTTTTGACGGCATTTAAGTGTGATTCTTTGGGTGAAGATTGAAACCGAGCACATAAACACACGCTAAAGAGAATATCGGGCCTACTTGCGGTTAAATATAGAAGAGATCCAATCATACCACGATATTTCTTATGTCCACATCCTTGCTAGTTTCATCCTTATCCAATTTAGTGGTAGTGCTCATGGGAGTTCTAGAAGATTTAGAGGATTCCAAACTAAAACGTTTGATTAGCTCCTTGACATACTTTTCTTGGTTTAGAAAGATTCCATCTTGAGATTGTCTAACTTGCAAACCAAGAAAATACTTTAATTCGCCCACCATACTTATTTCAAACTCACTTTGCATTAAATTTACAAATTCTTCACAAAGTGTGTCATTGGTAGAACCAAAAATAATATCATCTACATAGATTTGCACAATCATAATATCTTTACCATTGTGCTTGACAAAAAGAGTGGAATCTACTTTTCCTATTTTGAAATCTCTTTCTTTCAAGAATTTTCTCAATCTCTCATACCAAGCTCTTGGTGCTTGCTTAAGTTCATAGAGAGCTTTGTGAAGTTTATACACATGCTCTAGCTTATCATAAACTTCAAATCCTTGGGGTTGCTCAACATAGACTTCTTCTTCAATATAACCATTAAGAAAAACACTCTTTACATCCATTTGATAAAGAGTTAAGTTCTTAAAGCAAGCAAAAGCCAAAAGAATTCTAACGGACTCTAGCCTAGCAACCAGTGCAAAAGTTTCCTCAAAATCAATACATTCTTCTTGTTTATAACCTTTTGCAACAAGTCTACCCTTATTCCTTACAACTACTCCGCTTTCATCTAGTTTATTCTTGAACACCCATTTAGTTCCAATAATAGAGTAGTTCTTAGGCCTAGGAACAAGGTCCCACACATTGTTCCTTTAAAATTGGTTCAATTTCTCTTGCATGGCTAATACCCAATTTTCATCAATTTCGGCCTCATCAAAATTTTTGGGTTCTACTTGAGAAATAAAAGCCAAATTTGCACATTCATTTCTAAGGGAGGCTCTAGTTCTCACACCTATGTTCGGATCACCTAGAATATCAACCATAGGATGACTTTTGGCATACCTCCAATCCCTTGGTAAGTCGCTATGGTTTTCTACCCTTGAAGTTCCTTCTATGGGTTGTTCTTGAGATTCTTGAGGAGGACTTTCTAGAATCTCTTTCCCTTTATCTCCTAGTGAAAGGTTTTCTAGATCACTTTCTAAATCATGAGTTGGTCTCTCAACACTATGAGTAAGAGTGGATTCGTCAAAAGTGACATGCATGGATTCTTCCACCACTAATGTCCTTTTGTTGAAGACCCTATAGGCTTTGCTAGATGAGAAGTATCCAAGAAAGATTCCCACATCCGTCTTGGAATCGAATTTACCTAGATTGTCCTTAGTATTAAGAATAAAGCATTTACACCCAAAAACTTTGAAGTAACTAACATTAGGAGTCCTACAATTCCAAAGTTCATAAGGAGTCTTTTCTAAAGTAGGACGAATAGAGACGCGATTGAGAACATGAAATGCCGTGGCAACAGCTTCTGCCCAAAAATATTTGGGAAGATTGTTCTCATTGAGCATGGTTTTAGCAAGCTCTTGGAGGGATCAGTTTTTCCTCTCTACAACTCCATTTTGTTGAGGGGTTCTAGGAGAAGAGAAATTGTGTTCAATACCATATTCTTGACAAAGGGTATTGAACTGATCGTTTTCGAATTCGTCGCCATGATCACTCCTAATTGTGATAATTGTAAGCTCCTTCTCATTTTGAACTTTCTTCCTAAAGCTGGAAAATACTTCAAAGGTTTCATCCTTAGTTTTTAAGAAAAAAACCCATGTATAACGAGAGAAATCATCCACAATTACAAAAGCATAATGTTTTCCACCCATGCTCGAAACCTTAGAAGGACCGAAAAGATCCATGTGAAGTAATTGAAGAGGCTTAGACGTATAGATATATTGTTTGGAAGAGAAAGAGCTTTTTGGTTGCTTTCCTTTTTGGCAAGCTTCACAAACTCTATCTTCTTCAAACACAATTTTTGGAAGACCCCTAACCAGATTGTTTTTCGAAGTCCTAGCTAAGGTATCCATGCCTACATGTCCTAATCTCCTATGCCAAGTCCATGAACTTAAAGAATCATTTACTTTAAAACATTTTTCAATATCACTAGAGATACTAGACAAATCAATAGCATAAATATTTTCATGCCTATAACCAGAAAAGAAAACTTTTCCATTTGAAACGTCAATGATCATGCATGATTTAGTTTCAAATATAACTTTATATCCTTTATCACATAGTTGACTAATACTTAATAAATTATGCTTCAACCCATCAACAAGTAAAACATCCTCAATAATAAGGTTAGAAACATTACCTATATTCCCAATACCTATTATTTTTCCTTTTTGATTTCCTCCAAATGTCACATATCCTTTCTTGTCATTGATGGAGGAAAATCTCGAAAAATCTCCCGTCATATGTCTTGAACAACCGCTGTCCAAGTACCATTGATCCTTAGCGGGAGGAGCTTCAACCTACAAAAAATAAATCAAGACGATTTCTTTGGTACCCAAACCTTTTTGGGTCCTTTAGGGTTAAATTCGGTTCCTTTTGGAACCCACACAAATTTATCAACACTACTATATTTAACATTTCTAGATGGACAAGTGAAAGACTTATGACCAATAGCATTGCAAGTATAACAAGTAGTAGGTTTAACAAAGAAATTTCTATAGCTCTTTTTCTTTTGAAAAGATTGGTATCCCAAATCGGCTTTATCAAAAGTCATCTTTTGCTTTCCTAGAAGCATATTCAAATTCTTGCTCCCATTTGTAAAATTAAGCACTATCTTATTCAATTCGATATTTTTCTCCTTTAGCATGCTATTTTCATTTTCAATTAATTTAACATGCTCATTCAATTCAATATTTTTCAATTTCAAACAAGCATTTTCATCTTCAACAACTTTCACACTACATGCATGCTTTTTCATAATTGTTTTATTTTCTTTCTTCAACTCCTTATATTTAAGAGCTAACGTATTGAATTCTTCAAGTAATTCATCACCAACTTCATTATCATTCATATTGGTGCTATCATCATCAACATCACTATAAAGAGAACTACTTACCTCTTTATCATTGGCCATGAAACACATGTTGGCCACTTCTTCTGTCTCTGATGAGGGCTCCTCATCACTATCATCATCCCACGTTGTTTTAAAGCTTTCTTTTTGGACTCTTTGGGATTCTTTTTCTTCTCAAGGTAGCAGTCGGCTTTTACATGCCCTGTTTTTCCACAACCGTATCAAATTAGTGTCCTTTTGTGATGAGGTCTCTCTCCTTTATATTTGTTCTTTCCTTGTAGTTTTCTCCTTTGAAGAATCTTGATTTTCTGATTGATTAGAGCTAGTTCTTCCTCATCATCCTTATCAACTTCAGTTTCATCCGACTCTTCTTCTTCTTTACTTGAGGATGCTTTGAGAGCTATTGTCTTCTTCTTAGGATTCTCCTTCTCCAATTCCTTTTCTTTCTCATTTGCCCTCAATCTAATTTCATGCGTCATTAGGGATCCGATGAGCTCTTCCAGCGACATGGTAGAGAGATCCTCAGACTCAAGAACCGCTGTCACTTTTGATGTCCATCCTCTCGACAGACTTCGGAGAATTTTACTGCACATTTCTTCATCTGTACAATCCTTACCAAACGCTTTCAAACTATTAGTAAGGTTAGTAAATCGTGTAAATATTTGAGTAATAGTTTCACTTTTATCCATTTTAAACATCTCATAATCATGTGTAGCCATAGTTAATTTATCTTTCTTAACTTGATTAGTACCTTCATATGTTACCTCAAGTCGTTTCCATATTTCATGAGCACTTTTACAGCTTTGATTCTATTAAATTCATTTGCACTTAGAGCACAATATAATTGATTAACAACCCTAGCATTTAAACTCACTTTTCAACCTTCCACTTCATCAATTTCATCTTCTTCCTTAGGTACTTTTACCTCATTTGCTTCTTTAGTAGGAATATAAGGACTCTTTTTCACTATTCTCCACATTTCAAAATCAATGGCTTGAATAAAAATCATCATTCTAGATTTCTAATGAGAATAATTATCACCAAAAAAGAAGGGTGGTCTATTTGTAGCTTGACCTTCCATGTTTACGATATTTGAGTTGTATATCATACTTTCAAATATATAAATTCAACTAATTCAAAATCAACAAAATAATTCTAACCTGCTTTGATACCAATTGTAGGATCGAAATTCACCTAGGGGGGGGGGGGGTGAATTAGGTTTATTAACTTTTTCGTGCGATTATAAATTTTCTAACCAATATCAAATTTATCACAATAAAGAGATTTAATAACCACAATGATAACAGTAAGCTAAGGAGTAGGGTTAGAGAATTCGACACCGAGTTGTTAACATGGTTTGGCCAAGCACGCCCACGCTCGCACTCCAAGGTTCTCCCTTGAAGGTATATTCCACAAACCGCGTCCGATTACAAGTGATTGATCTTGAACGGGTGTCAATCATACCGTTACAACAAACTGATTCTTAGGGCGTTACCCTTTACTCTTGATTACAATTTTCTCACAGAAAATTCTCAAGCTCTCAAATATAACAATCAAATGATCTCACTCAAATACTTTTGAGGATGTGTTTACTACTCAAATTTGTGCACAATAGTTGAGTCAAAAATTCGGCAGAGCTTCGCTTAATATCTCTTGGTGTATCCACTTCTTCGAAGTTCCCCTATTTATAATTTTCCACAGTGCGGACGTCCTAAACCTCTTTAGGATCGTCCGCAGTTGAACGTTGGAAAATAGCCGTTGCAGAATTTTGTGCTTTTGCTGATGCCAATCTATCGTCCGCACTTATCGTCCGCATTGTCACATAGAAATAGACAGATTCATTCGGACGCAACCGTTTTGGCATCCGCATCGTTTGCGACTTCACAGTTCTCTTGGGGACGTCAATCCATCATCCTCAGCTTCTTTTCTAATCCGCACTTCTGAAGGGTTGCGGACGCCATTATGCGTCCGCATGTTGTCGTCCGCATTGTCCATCAAAATGGAAAAATTCATTCTGACACGAATATTTCCCGTCTGCAATCGTCCACCACGTCCGCTTCTACACAATTCATATGGGGACCCTGAATGCTCTTCTTGCAGACGCTCTATGCCGTCCGCCCGTAGTCCGCACTCGTCCGCACTTACACAGTCCACTTCATAGTTACACGAAACGCATCCTCTAAGTCACATGAACCTTCCATTCTACTGCATAGACTTATAACAACACATTAAACATTATCAATACCCTTAATCAAGGGTATTTCCAATTTAAACGATTAATATGATATTTATAAATTCAACGAATAAACAACTTCTACACTTTAATTGTATTACTCATCGTCAAAATATAAATTCGCCTAACACACTTAGGCTAACAGTTCTGACGTCGGTTTTGTTTTAGGTTAAGATGGTATTTCTAATTTGTTGTCTGTCCCTGATAGATAGTGCTTTATGACTAGTTGTTAAGGATGTTGTTGTCAATGAGGTTGAGATTTTATATTGTACTGCATTGTATCATGTTTTTCAAAAACATTATTTTGTGAGTTGTCGTACGAAAACCAGTGTACCCTGTTTCACAGCACGCATGTTTTTATATTATATTTACTTAGGTTTTATACGTTTTCTTTATGCATGTATGAATAACCTCTTATTGTTTTTGACGGTTTCAATATGAAAATAACAAAGGTTATCCATGTACATCTTCTATTTTGTGAAGGTATTTTGTTTTTACGTTGCAAAATAGATAATAGAATGGTGATGACGTGTCCTTGGATTTCGAATTCCTAAACCTTGCTGGGAATATTTTGTTTATACGATCGTTACAGATGATGCTATCTGGTTTTTGGATCGCCGTAATTCTTACACTTTATTTCTAGCTCATGTGATGCTACCGGGTATTCAGATTGTCATCATTTCCTACTCCCATGTGGGCAATTGATGTGTCAAGTCCTTCAGTGACTTTTTTCAGTGAGGCTATTTTTAATTGAATAGGTGATGAGAATAAGAGAAGTAAATCAAGATCCAAGACTAGGGATGGAAAGAGGTGCTTCTGTCATCAAGAAGGAACACTTCAAAAGCGTCTGTTTTGAAAGAAATAAAAACTTTGAGAGAAAAAGAAATCATAAGGGCGATGCCTCAGATGTTTTGGATGGTTTTGATTCAGCAGACATGTTGATGGTCTCAACTGCAAATTCAAGAGAACAATGGGTTCTTGATTCAGGATGTTCATTCCATGAGTCCACGAAAAGAATGGTTCCTAGATTTGTAGTTAACACTGGCGGAAATGCTGTCATGTGCAAGGAATAGGTTATGTGCAAATCAAAATGTTTGATGGGAGCACACAAACCTGGCAAGAAGTGAGATATGCTCTTCAACTAAAATGAAATCTCTTTTACGTAGGAATGTTAGACAAAGTTGGTTGTTCAATCAAAGTAGAGACAGGTATGATGAAACTTACAAAGGGAAACTTGACAGTAATGAAGGGAGAGTTAACCACTGGCCTGTATGTCCTGCATGGAAAGACAATTGTGGGTGAAGCTGGTAAAACGATAAAAACTGAGAATGAAAGAGCAACCTTATGGAATTTAAGGTTAAGTTATGTAAGCGAAATAGGCCTAAGTAAGCTGCGAAAACAAGGCATGTTGAGCAAAGAAAAAATCAGCAAATGGACTTTCTGTGAGAATTGTGTTCTTGGAAAAAGCAAGAGAGTACATTTTAATGCTGGATTACAATCGAAAGATGTATGGGGGCCAACCAAAATTACTTCAAAGGAGAGGGGAAGGGTGCACACTATTTATAACAATTATATATGACTTTTCTAGAAAACTATGGGTGCACTGTTTGAAAACAAAGAATCTAGTGTTTGAGGTGTTCAAAACTTGGAAGACTGATTGAAAATCAAACCAATAGGGGGCTAAAATAGCTCACCACTGACAATGGAATGGAGTACGGCTATGCGCATTTTGACTCATATTGCAAAGCAGAAGGAATGGCCAATCATCATACTGTAGCTTATACCTCACAACAAAATGGGTTGGCTGAACGGATGAACATGACATCATCAGAGAGAGTTAGATGTTTGCTGCTTACTACAGGGTTACCTACAATATATTGGGCAAAGGCTGTTAAAACAGCAGCCTATTTAATCAACATGTGACCCTCAATTGGATTAAAGTTCAAGACACCACATGAACTTTGGTGTGGACACCCTACAAACTCATTAAAATTTTTGGTTGTGATACCTACGCACATGTGAAGCAAGCTAAAACCTCGTTCTAAAAATATGCATTTTTTTGGAATATCTGGAAGGTGTTAAGGGTTGTCGATTATGGTGCATTGAACTGAGGGATTAGAAACTAACTGTTAGCAACGATGTTGCGTTTAATGAAAGGGAAATTCTTACTTAAGAAGTCATAGAATCAGTGTGAAAATTCAAATACTGAAGAAACAGAAAAGATGAAGTTTGAGGTGGAGCGTGAGGAGGAAAACTCGAGTTATAGTACTCAAGAATTGCAGTAGTCATTTGATCATACTCATCCAACAGAAAACAGCCAAGAAGAGGAGCAAATTGATTACAATTAACAAGAGATAAAACTAAGAGGATGATCAAACCAACTTAAGGGCTGGGGTATGCTGACATTATAGCATATGCACTGCTAGTTTCCGCAGGATTAGAAAGTGGTTAACCCACCAATTTTCTGGAAACTATTGCTAGAGATGATAACTTGGAATGGAGAAATGCATTGATGGATGAAATGGACACTTTGTACAAAAATAACACTTGGACCCTTGTAAAACAACCTAATCACCAGAGATTAGTGGGATGCAAGGGGATTTACTAATTAAACGAAGGAATGTGAGAAACCACAGAGCTTACAAGACAAGATTAGGGGTGCTAAGGGTTATACTAAGAAAAAGGGGTAGACTTCAATGAGATCTTCTCTCTAGTGGTAAAGTGGACTTCAATTCGAATAATTTTAGCCTTGGTCGTATTCCTTCATTGTGAGTTGAATGAAACCATATACATCAACAAAACCCAGAAGGTTTTGAAAGTGATGATCCTACTAGCATGGTTTGCCTACTAAATAAGTCTTTATATGGGTTGAAGTAGTGTCCTAGACAATGGAGCGAACACTTTGACTCATTCATAGCAAGAATTGATTATTTCATTGGTTCCTTACTTGGGATTCATGGAGTTGATCTTTTAGGGTTTAAAAATAATCTTAATTGTTATGAAGAAGTCTCCCTAAGTTTTGGGATTGAAGGTTCAGTTCCAATGTTTGGATTTCTCCAAAAAAAAGTGTAAAACGCAAGCTCGCGATCGCAGGTTGCCCGTGTTCGATTGACCGCCTATTAAACAGATTCATCGTTGAAAGTTTCCGATTGACCACCAATCAGGCTCTGATCGATTGCAATTCATCCAGAAGCTAATTCCTCTGAAGCTATGTGTTTTTTGATCGTCCGCAATTCTGCTACCAACCAATTGCACGCTTCCAAAAATCACTAGAAGCGTGTCATTTGGTATCAGACTAAGGAGAAAAGTCACTAAGAAGAAAGATAGTCTGAATATGCATGCTTAATGGGAGAAAATGATTCACTGGCACCAAGTAATGAAGAAGAAGAGTCGGATGCTGAGATTGTCTATTCTCATCAAGGTCCCTTATTCATACCAGATTCATAGTTGAAAACAATCCTTCAAGAAGAGAAGAATGATTTAAGCCTTGAACATCATGCGATGGCAAAGAAAGAGCCATTAGTCTTGACGAGGCTTCAAAGAGAACATGAAGGATAGAAGGGTCATCAAAACATCAAAAAATTTTGAAGGATCTCGCTAGCATGTTTCAAAATGGCTTCCAAAAGGATTCACTCTTATTGATAGAATAGAATGATGGTTTCCTACAAGATCATTGTTGTCACGACCTGACCCCGATCCTCTTGGGAACTGCACCGCGAACCAGATTCCCCACTTGGAGAACGATCACACAACTTGCAACTCTCAATGGAAGCTCACCAATCACACACACATGCACTCGCACAATCGGACCACGTAAATAAAAATTTCAACCCAAACTGGAAAGTTGTGCACTATTATTATTTACAAAATTATATCCAAATTTATGTTACAAACATGAACCAAATTAAAACTAAATACATCAAAATAAAAACTCAAACTCACTCTGGGCTTATGTTATGCAAACTCTGAAATTCAATAGATTTTTATCTTTTTGACCTTGATCTGCTATCACTTGCTCCTAAAAAAACATGATAAATAGAACCATGAGCTTTTTAAACTCAGTAAGAATTCTAATCTAAAGATCCAATAAACCATACAAATATTACAACTAACCATATTCTAAACCCAACATGATTAGTCCTCACATCCATAATTTTCAACGTTCAACGTTTGATCAACTCTCGTGATCACACATCCCATATCTATGTTTGTCTAGATCTTTAGATATTCTAATTAATATCTCAACTATGTGATGCAGTTCTTTATATTAGAAGTGTTTAGTGCATATGTAGAAATACTTAGGCCTATGATTTAGATAACCATAGTCTACCTTTCTCTATTCTCATATGCAATTACTTTTCATGTACAACTTATTCCTAAACTTATTTGCGTATGCCAAATTCCTCAATCACAAGTCCCATGTGTTATTCCATTTTTTAAGCACATTAACACTCCGTGGATAATTTACTCTTGTTTTCCTTTTCAACTCTAACATGATTATTTGTTTTATGCTAATCATTCACCATTTTATATGGTTTCTCTATCACCAGATACGTCTAATATGCGTCTAATCTCACCCTATCTAGACATTTATAATGTATGTTTATCATAACCTATGCTTCAACCACTTAATCATTTATATGAAGGACTTCCTTATTTCTAGACATTTCTAATTAATGTCTATCTTACACTATCTAGATGTTTTTATTCATGTCTATCCCCAACTATCTAGACATTTCTATTAATGTTTATCATCAATGTCCCTCTATATGAAAGAACTCTTTAGTATGATGCATACATCAATGCCTAAACTTATGATATAACAGATCATAACCTAGATACTATGACAATCCATCTAACTATGTCATCCCATGACCTACAGTTATGCAATGAATATGAAATCCATATCACGACTCTCCTTTCACAACGATGCAATGGTACTATGAATAAGTGCAATGCTTCATATATTATTAAATGGTCATATATTTAACAAGTACTGTTTTGTTAACATGTACGTCAATATCAACATATCCGTGAATGTCAACATTTATGTGACAACCAACATGAATGATTATATATCATTGTATGTAAAGTCGCACACGACCATAAAACTTCACCATACTGGCCACTATCTCCAATAGGTGTGTTAATGAATATCAAAACCTCAGGAGGGCTAAGGACTCTTAACCCAAGGGGTACTCACAGTCACTCCCCTTTTATTTTCTCACTTTACATATATCACGCAATACATAATCTAGCGAGGTATATTAGGTTCCTCTGTGACCAACAATACCACTCAGATAATATGTTTTGTACATATAAATATTTCATGATGCATGATTTGACATTCTCAATATGCATAAATTGAATGTATATAATACATACTAATAATACATGTAATATGAACTTCACCATGCAATAATGATGCATGAAATAATTTCATACATCTATGTAGACATGTTCTATTTATGTCTGGATCATCTCCCAAAATGGTTTATACAATGAGTAAACTAATAGTTAAAAACCCAAGAAAAAAATTCTAAAAGTACAAGATCCGGTCGACCGCGGTCGTCCGCTCTAGTGCACACACAAGGAAAAATATGATTCTTGGTCAACTGGTACGGTCATTCGCAAAATTCACATATTCAACCCCAACGATGTAGTCCACTATTTTGGTCACCAGCACCTTTAAATTACAACATCTTGTCGACATCACTACAATCCCAGTTGAGCGCAAATGGTTTAGATTCAATTTCTCATTTTTCCTTCAAACCAAAACCATTTAAAACTATTCCAAACCTAACCCATTTCATATCAAACCATTCCAAATCATTCTAGGATTATAACCATACTATATAATCCATCAAGTATATATTTTAATCTATTTAAACAACTTATGCATTATATTTCCTATTTCCCTCACAAATAAAGCATACCATTTATGCTAAAACCCAACCATAATTATGACGATGATCTAATATTATCTCATAGACATATTTTCATGTTTTCCTTTCCAACATATACCAAATTATTCTACAATCATATTCCGATTTTATAATCCTTTAATTAACTATTTAAACTCACTCAAGCACTATACTTCATTCATGTTTTGTCAATTAGACAATACATTTATGCATAACTTTAATTGATCTATTATCAATTAACAAATCCATTTAAAAGATACATTCATCCCAAAACCCATTTATAACAATCGAAATGGCCTAAATCATCAAGATAGATACTTCTGTCCCATCTTAACACCAAACCAAGTATTTTTATCCATTTAATACGTATCATTTTCTCACACTTTCTATTCCATTCCAAACTCACCATGATCAACTACAAATTGCATGCTTCTAATCCACTCATAACAATCAATTCCAACAACTACATATACTCATCACCATTTAATTACATCTACTTCAATCTTTCTTTAATCAACCAAATTGACCAATATCCATATGTTTATTCACACATATCAAATATTCACAACCATATCACAACATTTTTCAATATATCTCCCAATTATATAACTTTCTTCCCCAAAAACTATGTAATATGACATAGTTTATAAAAACCGCTTAAATTAGGGTTCTTATCTCTTGAAGACAACTTGATTCTTCACATCCTCCTCTTGGTTGTTAGCTCAAAAGGGTACTCTTGGTGAGAGAAATAACTTTAATGAAAGAATTGAGAGTCAATTCTCTCTTTTTCCCCATTATTTCCTCCTTTTTCTTCTTCTCCTTTTCCCCTTTTCTCGCTTCTTTCTCCTCTATTCCTTCTCTAGACCAGCACAAAATGAGGTTAATTTCTCAGCCTTCCTCCTCTTTCTAGAGATATCTTATGGTCAAATTACCCTTTTGTCCTTTGATTTTTACCATTTTACCCTTAATTTCATGGATAATTACAAAATATCATGGTTAATTGTCTTTAACCATCCTTAACTTAAAATAATCACTTTAGCTTAGTTCTAAGATAATTCTCATGATTAACATAATTAATCAAGATTAATTAATCTTAATCATTCACTAATTACACCTTAATTACACACTTAGTCAATAATCTACAAGTGAAACATGTCATAACCCCATTAGTTGTTCAATTTTGTTACATGGCCATATACTTCAATATATTAGGAACATGTTTTCTTTTATACACTTATCCAAATTCCCACTTTACAGACTCATTGAAAGACCTTTTCCAAAATAGTGCAATTTTGGACTCATCAAACTTCAAACTTGCATAACTTTTATTGCATATATCCAAATCCTTTCAACCCAAAACCCTACACTTTTTTTGTGTCTACTTTATAATTTCAAAATGGTTTGAATTATTAATCACCATAACCCCTTCAATTAGTCACAAATAGTGACTATGCTCATTTATAGCACATTTATCACTTTCGTGAAAAAATTCATATATTAATAAGCATACATCCAATTGATCTAATCTCATCATCCTTCCATAATCTAAGGTATCTACTATTAGACATATTTTTATTTTGGAAAAATACTCTCGATTGGTTAGTCAATTGCTTCTTTAAAATCATCTCATGACTTATTATTACTTAATCATATTTAATTACACTAAGTATGATTATTAATGTTAATCCTTAATCTGGATCGTCCCAGGGTTGGAAGAGTTTGAACGTTGTTGGCCTCATCAAAGAAAAGATTTCAAATCCATTCAAATGCTACACATTCTCGGCTACTTTGAGAAGGTTTCCCTGCCCATTGATATGTTTTTGCCTGTTAACAATGTTGTTGATTCTTATTGAAAGTAGGTTATTAAAAAAGGGATAATAAAAAAGAATTTATTCCTGTTTACAAGAGGGAAGTTCATGGATCAAGATTCCATTATCACTATGTAGTCATTGCAAAGAAGATCTTGGCAAGATAAAGGGAAATGAAGACACATTATGTAAATAATTTTCTTCCATTTAATCTCGATGGTGAACTTATGAAGCAAGCAAGTTTAGGTTGGGACCTAGCACTTCATGATCTATTGTTCTCACTCTGTTCATAACCAAATGAGTAAAACTGTTTGAATAGTATCCTCTTTTGATCAAATATAAAAGAAGAAATTATGTTGCAGTGGTCGTTGCACCTTCTAGAAGGTTGTGGTTATTGGGATGATAAATTGGTTTTCAAAGATGAATTTGGTATTCTTGTCACTAACGACCAATTATTTAATGGACACCATTGGAAGAGCAATTGGATTTGAGGTCAAATCTTTCTCAACCCAAGGAAAATGATGTGCCACGGGCTCGCCCTATCTCATTATTTTTATTTTAATTTCATTTTTAATTATTTATTTAGAATTTGACTTATTTATAGTTTGTCAGTATGTTGGATATTTAGTCTAAGGTTAATATTTTGTTTAAGGAGTTGAAGTTTGATTATTAAATAGAAGATTAGGATTTCTCTCTAGTGGATTCTTGAGGGTAGCCTCTCAGGTCATTACTTTATCATTTCAAAAGTGGTAAGCTTGAGTGTGGTGATTTAGTGGAATCTTCGTTTGATCTTCTCACATTAGAAAGAGTGTGAGTGTCCATATTTCAGCATTGTTCTTATTCGTTTTTCTTAATTCTTTTATTTTGTTGTTTCCTTACATGATATTCGTGGAGTTGAGGTTTAAAAATTTTCATAATTGTTGTGAAAAACCTTCATAAGTTTCAAGATTGAAGGTTCAATTTGAGCGTTCAAAATTTCTCCCGAAAAAGTGTGAAACACACACCTGCAGTAGCAAGTTGCCTGCGTCTGGGAGACCACCTATTAAATAGATTTGTCATTGAAGGTTTTCAATCGACTACCGATTAGGCTCTGGTCGACCGCAATTCATCTAGAAGCTAATTCCTCTGAAGCTAGGTGTTTTCCTATAGTCTAAAATTCCATAATCGGTCAACTGCACATTCCGAAAATCACTCGAAGCACATCAAATTTTCAATATTTGTAATGATATTTTGTAATAAACTTTTTTTATTACAAATTTTGTATTTTTAATGATATTTGTTATGATATAATGTTTTTTTTTTCTAAATACATGTCATTTTATATATTAATAAAATAATTTTGTTAGTTAAGTCGTTGATGGCCGCAGTAGAAGGTTGGTGTCTACAAATACTTGATCAAGGAATGAATGAATGATGTATGTGTGTGTCCACACCTTCGCGGATACATGATTTTAGAAGGCTGTGTGGCTACAAAAATATTAGTGTTCGCAGAAGTGTTGATGTCACTCCCCATAGTGTAATTCTCTTTATTTTTGTTCGAGATACATTTTGAAATACTTTTTATTGTGCTTTTGAAAATTTTTTTACACAGCAGAAGACTTTTCTTTATTAATGTGAATAATCTATTGTATGACCATTCGAACCAATTTTCATAAAACATTGCTAAATAAAAACTTCTCATATAAAAAAATTTGTTATTAGATTATGTCATAAAATGTTATACAAATAATATAATTGGCCATGTTCCACGGGTCAAAAGTGCCATAACAACCCTAAGCTCTCCTCATGAGCATGCGACATAAACTATGTCGTTATCTAAATGAGTCTCATTGTCTAATTCATGTACCTATATTACAAGATTTATTTATGAGTGTAACGTTTAGTAAGTAATGCATAATTAATATAAATATGATAAACACTTTTCATAAAACATTTGTTTCAATTTGATCTTTTCTTTCTTTTCCTTCGTTCGATCTTTTCTTTCTTGTTCTTCTTCTTGACATTGAGATACAACACCAAAATTGTAAATCATTGGGGGACAAGCCCACCGCCAAAACTTCATCGGTTACATATCACCAAAGCTTCTTATATATCTTTCATTTCATATTCAATATTTCTTAATCAAAACATATGCATGTAAAACAATTTCCTTCTTTTCTTGAAAAACATAATGTATGAGAATGAATGTACAATCATAACATAACATATCCTTGAGCAATAATATCATAACACATTCTTGATCAACTTTGATCAATGTCATCATAAATGCTATCAGTCAATTTCATCAAAACAATGCAATATATCTTCGAGCAACATTACTATCATAGTATACTAACAATTAAAAATATTCTAGCATCTTGTGATGTAGGTCATTAAGCCAAGCACATGCAACCATTACTTACCTTGGAGTCTTAACATAAGTTCTAGCAGTTATTCAATTTATATCGTTAAGTTAGAAAACTGATAACATGATAATCTTCATATTAGTACCAAAACAAACATACATTCCACATGTGCATATCTTTTTGTACTCTTATCCAATTCAAGTGATTTTTGAACCAATAACTCCCTTAGATTATGCTTATTATTATATAAAATCATTTTAGAAATCTAACCACCTTTGTCATAGATAAATATTCCAAACAGAACCTTTGATTTCTCAAATATCTAGTTTTTATCTCACTGTTTATCAAAATTAATAACTTTCATTATACATGTTCAAATGCCTTGATTTTAGTGCTCGTTGTTCCATTAAGGTATCCATTAAAACATACTCAAACGTTTTTTGAATTGGAGATCATTAAAATAGATCGCTACTATCAAAACCAAACCTGTGCAATTTTTCTTAATTTTGATCCAAACATGATATTAAGTGCATAAACATCACTTAAATTGAGAAATCATTCCATCACTTATCATCAGTATGTTGTTAAGACATAAACAAGTATCTTTCAATCATAAAACTTCAGCAAAAAATTTAATATCAGATATCTACCATGAACACCCACACTTCCACGGAGGCCTAGAGATCCGCTGCGGATATTCGCTTCTCCCTTATTTCCAAATGTCCACATGAGTGGCTCAAGTGACAAAATAAAAGTTCAGACATCCGCTTTTGAGAAAGACACGTCATCCTTTGATCAAATACATGCATACACTTACTTTTGCACCCAAGAAATATTCAAAGCCCAGACGTCCGCACTTAGTTTCGGACACATGCAGTGACACCCAAACGAAAATCTTTATTTATAAATCCTTAGCATTTCATTTTATTTCTCTATTTAAATTCCAACTTACTCCAAATCAATAATAATTAACTATTTTTCAAATTTTGAATACCATCATAAAATATCACTTTATATGTAATTGTACGAAACATTTCTTGGGTGTTACATTCTCCCTTTCTTATGAAATTTTGTCCTCAAAATTTGCATGTTTCCGAGCTCTTTCATTCTTATTGTTCTTAGGAAACAATTCTCTTCTCATAAGATCTAAAAATCACAATTTTAATCCTTTCATTTATGTACTTTATTTAGACAGTTAAATATAATTCCCTAAATGTGTTAATATAATTATTTTATAAAATCATACCTTACATCATATCTGGTTGATCTTCATTTCATCTCTTATAAGAGACAAAACTCTTGGCGACACTTTCCTCTGTTCCCAAGAAGATGTCAGACAATCTTTAACAAAATGACCAAATTCATTGTAGCTAAAACATTGCTTTGATCCAGCCATACACTCACTAGGATGATTTTTCTTGCATCTGGGACATTAACTAATCTTTTCAGTTCCATTTAAATGAGTTTTTCTTTTCCATGTTGTTTTTCATTCTCGTTGGGTCTTTTAAAACCTCTTGGATTGCCCCCCTCATCTCTTGTTTGCAATTGAATTTTCTTAATCAACTCCTTTTGCTTTCAGAATTTTCTTTCTGCCTCTTCTATTTCAAGAGCCTTTGTGACTACTTCCGAATATGACACCCCTCGTGTACTAGATATCTTTACATCTCTATAAATTTCTACCTTAAGGCCATGTACAAATTGGTGCACTTTGTGTTTGTTGCATTTATGAGGTGTTGTGCAAAGTGAGATAACGCCTCAAATCTACTAATATATTCGATAATTGATCCAGTCTCACATAGTTGCACAAACTTTACCAGTTTACTTGTTCGGTAGTATGACTAAAATACTTATCATAAAATATATTCTTAAACTAGTCCCAAGACATCTCCTTAACGTTGTGTGTTGTTTTCATAGTGTTCCACTAATACCTTGCATTCTTAGTCAACATATATGTTGGATTAGAATTAACCCAAGAGAGGAAATGAATTAGGTTAATCAAGTTTTTACTTTTACTTTAAAATTTAAAACAAATTAATCATTTGCTTACTCAAATATTATATTTTCTCTTTACTAAGGATGTTGAGCTAATATGAAAGCAAAAACAAATATAACAAGTAAATGAGAAAGAGAGAGAGATGCAAATAATTTGTCAACGTGGTTCGGCCAACCTTATTTATGTCTGCTCTTCAAGGCTTTCTCTTAAAGATTTCTTTCCTAAGTAACCTTCTTAGTAACAATCGATTGATTTTCTAGTCATCAATCTTACTTTACAATGACTATTTTAGGGCATTACCCTTTAAGTGTATCACAAGTGGAATATGTAGAAGTTTCTGAACAATGAACACCAAGCACAAGTGTCTAAACTCTCACGAGAATATAATCTCAAGTCGAGGAATGAGAGAGTTAGGCTAAGCACTCAAAAGTTGAAGAGAAATTTTGAAAATCAAATTGTCAGCACTTGGGTATAATTTCTCTTCTGGTGCCTTCAAATTATCTACGGGTAGGGTTAGAGCATCTACTATATATCTGTTAAAGACACGTTAGAGACAGTAAAATAGGTGATAGACTTCCAAAGGTTAAGTTGTGGACTACCGCAGTGGGCATCCACACTTTGACTCGGTTGTTTGCGGAAGTGTTAATTTAAAACTTCAATGTATGTTCTAGATATCCGCGTCCCAAGTCCAAACATTCGCGTCTCGTGTCCAGATGTCCCCATCTCATGTCTAGATGTATGTGGTTTCAAATATTTCCTTGTCCGAGCGTTCACATATAAAAACTTTACTCTGGTCTGGACGACCACGACAAAACATTTTCTCTTGTCTTAGCATCCACATGTTAAAACACTACTCTCATTTGGACGACCGTGACTGAACATTTTTTCTAGTCCGAGCATCCGCATGTTGAAACACGACTCTGGTATGGACAACCGTGGATGTATCATTTTCTCAAATTTTGTCTGAGCATCTTCTTTTTAACTCAGGACGTCCGCACTAAATGATCTTCCCTAATTTAATCTTTTTAATTTGATATTTCCCAATATAAGTTCTATCTCATAATTGTTTCCTCTACTTCATAAACTTAATCAACATGTTAGATCAATTAAATACTCATTTTCAAAGGTATTTTCAATATACTAACTTATAATATCATAATCAAATAAACAAATTCATTATCAAAACAAACATACTTAGTTTTCTACGCCAACAATATACACCGCACAAGAAACTTTTTCCTCCTCTTCAATCTTGGCGTAATCGAAAATATCTTCAAAAGTTCGGATCCATTCTTCAGCACTAGCATGATCCATCACATGTCCATCAAACATAGGGGGTCTCAACTGCCAGAATCATTCACCACTCAAGTTCATTTCTATTGTTGGTCGTATTTCTCTTTGTTCCTCTCTAGCCATATATCTTTTTAAATATTAAAATTGGCATTCTACTAAATCGGTTAATCGATTTATAGTTTCATCCTTATCCTTGTCCTTTGATCTTTGGCCACTTATCATTTTATATTTTAAAGAATTAACATTAAGAATTAAAAATAACAACTCAACAATTATTAACTGAAAACATACTTACAGTTGACGAGACACTATCATGTTGAGACTTGAGTTGTTACACAATTTACAGAATTGATTGAGGTCTAATACCATATTTCTCACACCTCGTAGTGTAATTCTCTTCTTTTTTGTGTAAAATACATTTTTAAATACTTTTTATCATACTTTTGAAAATCCTCTTACAAACGAAAGACTTTTCATTACTAACATGAAAGATCTATGGTACATCCATTCGAACCAATTTTCACAAAATATTGCTAAATCAAAACTTCTCATATAAAAAATTTGTTATTAAATTCAATCATAAAATGTTATACAAATAATGTAGTTGACCACGTCTCAGGGGTCAAAAACATCGTAACAACCCCAAACGCTTTTAACAAGCATGCGCCATCAATTATGTCATTATCTAGAATGAGTCTTGTCGTCTAATTCCTTTACCTTCATTACAAGATTCATCAATGAACCTAACGCTAAGAAAGTAATGCATAATTAATATAAATATGATATGCGCTTTTCATAAAACATTTGTTTCAATTTGATCCCTTTTTTTCCTTTTCTTTTGTTCATTTTTTTCTCTTGTTCTTTCTTGACACTGGGACGAGGGACTAAAGTTGTAAATCCTTGAGAAACAAACCCACCAAAGCTCTAATGGTGTCAAAGCTGCCAAAACTTCATTGGTACCATATTGCCAAAGCTTTTTACATATTTTTCATTTCATCTTCAATATTTCTTAATGAAAACGTATGCATGTAAAACAATTTCGTGTTTTCTTAAAAAAACATGATGCATGAGAATGAATGCACAATCATAATATAACATATCCTTGAGAAATAATATCATAACACATTCTCGTTCAACTTTGATCAATGTCATCATAAATACTATCATTCAATTTTATAAAAACAGTGCAATACATTTTTTAGCAACATTACTATCATAGCATACAAACAATTAACAATATCCTAGCATCTTGTGATGTAGATTGTTAAGCTAAGCACATACAACTATTACTTACCTTGAAATGTTAGGAAAAGTACTGGAAATTATCTTATTAATCTTTGAGTTGGAGGACCTATAACATGATAATCTTCATATTAGTACCATAATATACATGTATCTCATATGTCCATATCTTTTTGTACACTTATCCAATTCAAGTGATTCTTGAACCAATCATTCCCTTATATGATACTTATCATCATATAAAATCATTTTAGAAATCCAACCACTTTTTTCATGGATAAAACATTTCAAACAAAGTCTTTTTTTTTCTCCAATATCCAACTTTTATTTCACTGTTTATCATCAACTTTCAAAATTTATTACTTTCATTATACATGTTCAAATGCCTTGATTCTAGCCCCCATAGTTCCACAAATGTGTCTATTAAAACATACTAAAATAGTTCTTAAATTTGAAATTATTAAAGTAGGTCAATGCTATCAAAACCAAACCTGTGCAATTTTTCTCAATTTTGAACCAAGCATGATATTAGGTGTATAAACATCACTTAAATTGAGAAACCCTTCCATCACTTATTACCAGCACATTCTTAAGACATAAAAAATTATCTTTCAATCATAAAACTTGAGCATAAAATCCAATATTGGATATCTGCAAGGAGACACCCACACTTCTGGTTATGCCTACACATCCACTATAGATATTAGCTTCCCACTTATTTCTAAATGTCTACATGAGCAGTTCACGTGATGAAATACCGAGGATCTTTAGCTGTCCACAAACTTGTGAAAACCTACGCTTCCATTTTGGATATCTACTCTTCACTTAATTATTTGCGGACACCCACACATGTCCAAGTATTTGCAAATACTTATCTTTCCACAAATGCCCACACTTCCATGGACTCCAACACTTCTGTGGACACATTATCTTTTGATCAAATATCTGTGGATATTCACTCTTCTGCACCCAAGAAATAACCACAGCCTGAACGCTTACACTTAGTTCCAGACGCCCGGAACAACACCAAAACCACAATCTTTATATATAAACCCTTAGAATTTCATTTTGTTTCTCCATCTAATTACAACTTACTCCAAATCAATAATAATTATCTATTTTTAAATCTTGAATATCATCATAAAATATCACTTTATATGTAATTGTATGAAAAATGTCTCGGGTGTTATAGTTGCTGTCTGAGGATATTTAATTTTAGTTATGTGATGATGCGTCCACAAAAGTTTTGGTGTGTTGGTGTCCATGGATGTTTGTTCCGATTTCGTGGTGACGTGTCCACAGAAGTATTGATGTTTGCATAAGTGCATGTGTTGTAGAAGTATTGGTATCTGCTGATATTTGATTTCAGTCGCGTGATGACATGTCCACAAAAAGTGTTGGTATCTACTTATATTTGATTTTAGTCGCATGATAACGTGTTCGTGGAAATGTTGGTGTCACTATCAGCAGAAGGATGTGTGTTTGTAGATGGATACTTGGTTAAGAAAGGACATGTGGTCGCACATGAGTTATGTTCACGGAATGTTAAGCATGGGGCAAATAACCGCAATGGATGCACAAGTTTCCTTAGAATTATGTGCAAGCATCCAGGAATACAAAAGTCACACATGATTCATGGAAGTAGAGCTGGCAGCATGAGAAATTTGCATGGACTTTAATTTAATGAAAATTTGTGATTAATATCGGCTGATGAGTGGTTATAAAATGACACATCAATCTCAAGTGGTGACTCCACAGCTCCACATGTGACACCTAATGGGTTTCCACCTTATGCTTAGCAAGACTAGGTTGAGTTTTTCATTTTGGTACTTCAAGAACTCACGAAGAGTTGCATCTTCCTCTCTTAAAGGTAAGATGAGTTTTCTTTTAGGTTCAATTGAGTTTTAAGAGTTAACGATGTCTATGAATTAAAATGTAAGGATTTTGTAGAGATTTATGATGAAGTGTTATAAGTTAACTTGTAAGCTCATGAAAATTGGTTTTATGTTCGATTTTTTGGTTTGAAAAATATATATTCATGTTGCTAGAGTATGCTAGGGGTCATATGTATATTGACTTACTATTTTATGGTAATATTTTGTAAGGTTTTGTTTTATACTTACAAAAAACTTTGATGAAGCATTTTGTAGAATTGGTTTTACTTTTAAATATATATGATAAAATTAAAATGAATAAGTTTCAGTTGATAATAAGATGTTAAGGAAATAAATGGATCTTCCATATTTATTTAAAGAAAAGTCTTCCATTACATTATAGGTTTTCAAAAGCAAGTTAAACACATTTAAAAACAAAAATTACACTACAAGGATATTGGGGTCTTACACTATTGTAGTATCATCTATTCGGTAGACTTGGCTCATTAAGGCTCGTCAGATTCGTTGAGTCGGCTCAGCTAGACTCGTTTAACTTGTGACTCGTGAGTCAACTTGAGTTAAAAAAAATTTTGGCAGGTTGGTTAGGCGTGGCTCACTTAACTCATTAAACTCGGTGAACTCTATTTTTTTAGATTTTGCTTGGGTTGGGTCAACCAATTTATTGGTCACATCTAAGAAGAGTTACCCTAAAATTATATTGAGGGATTGTCATTTTTTTTGTACTTTTAATTTTGTAGAATAATATTTAAATAAATTATTTGAAATTACTTCAACTAAAATAATTGTTATTATTGACTATTGTTATGTATTTGACTTACCTTTCAATCGTAATCATATTGTTAGTGAACTTGAATAATTTTATTATTTAATATTTATAATAATTAAGTTGAAAGATTAATTATAATAATTATTAAATTACATCTTTGTCAACAATGATTTGATGGAATCATTTTACATAATAATTTTAATTCATTACTTTACTTTATATCAAATCAATCATTTAAATGTTATTATTGAGTAAATCATTATTTTTTAAATAAAATGTTATGATTATTAAAAAAAAAATCAAATTTTATTTGAGATATAATATAAAATTCGATCGTACTTTTTAAAATAATAAACTCTTAAATTAGGGGAGAATGTTCTACTATTTATCTCACGCCCCACTCATATTTCTTTTCTTTTCCTAGTAGGTCGAGAAGAAGAAAAAACAGAATTTTCTTCAACGAATTATGGTCATTCCACTAATCAGACATCCTAGATAAATTTTAAATACTTGGATTCATTTCTTTTTCAAGTTTTGTTGTTTCGTTTCATCTCCAGGAGAGATACAGTTTATGAATTTTTATTTTCGCTTTTGGTTAACCTATGTCTGATGAAAAATTTATTTTTGGGTATTGAAGGATTAAACATCGACCTCATATTAGCATCCTTGATGAGACTAGTCTTGAAGGAAAGAGAAAGCTCCTATAGGTAAGGAAAATTTTCAAATTTTTTTTTTTTGGGAATTCTGTGCCAAATTGAAACTGTTAGGTTCTGGTAATAGAATTTATAAAACAAAATCATGATTTGTGTGTTCTGGAAACCATTATTGGATTGGAAGAAATTATGACATTTGGAGTTGAGTTGTAACCGGAAAGAACCAGAGTTTTGACAGAACTTTGGTCGGCTAACAACTTAGACTATCCTTGGTTGCGGCCCATGCCATTTTGGGTTACGACTTAGATCGTTTTGGGTCGAGACCTAGACACTATTCTTGAGTCAAATTTAGTTTTTTCTTACCTAAGTTTTGACCCAATCGTTATTGGATTGTTTCGGAGGCTGTTTTGGATCATATTGGGTTTCTGACCCTCTCATTCTTAGGTTGTTATTATGTAGCCTAGAAATTCAAGTTTTTAATTTTTGAGTTTCAATTCTGATTTGGTAAAAATATTATGATTAGGTTGGAAGACTTAGGAGATTGTTGGACTTATTTGTTATTAGGCTTTATTGAGCATTTTTCTGTTGGGTTATGGTATTGGTAGGCTCGAACTTGAGGTAGAGGTTTTTTTAAGTTCAACATACATGGTTTTCTAAAATATTATTTTTTTAAAACACATTTTCGTGTTAAATAACGTGTTCCTATTTGACTCGTCAGTTTCGTAAATTATATAATTTTTTCACTTAATATTTTTAAAGTTCAAAATACACGTTAATTTAATGTTCTGTTTAGTTCAGTTATATTTATATTTATTATTTTTTTATATATTGTTGTTAATATGAGTAATAAGACAACTGTATGTGTCATGTCCCTAGGCACAAAACCTTAAACCTAATCAGAGTTTTTTCGTCTGTAAGTATCGCGATTGTTTAATTTTATTACTTGCTCTATTGCTCATTTCTACTTTCTTTATATTGAGTTTGTTTTTTTTTTAATAAAATTTTGGCATGCATACATATTTTTATAATCTAAATGTTGTACATAAAATCTAATGCCTACTAAATTTAGTTGACTCACCTCATATTTGACTCTTTTTAGGAAATAATCATAGTGATTCCTAATTGTCACCCCAGGAGTAGATTTTGGAGATTTCCCCATAGGAGTTATTTTATTTTCTTTTTCAAAGAGACTTAGAGTATTTTCGTGAGGTTCGTGGCATAGTATTATTTTATTTTTGTGTGATTTTGGACCTTGTTATTTTGTATTATTTTAATGTTACTTTTAGACCTTTATTTTGGGGATGGTTCATAAAGTAAATAAGTCTTCCGTTGCTAAATTTTGGATTTAAGATGAGGGTTAGATGATTCGGTTCGTATATGGACAACGTTGTAAGATCTATAGAGATCATAATAGTTTTAAATATATCTTTACACAAAAGAAGTTTAACATGAGACAACGGCCATGGTTAGAATTCGTAAAGGACTACAATTGCGAGATCAAGTACCATCCCGGTAGTTGTAGCCGATGCTCTGAGCAGAAAGCTTGCTGTCATGAGCATTGTATCCGATGAAATGCCAGTGGAAATTCAAAAAGACGTTTGGGAGTTGGATGTAAAAATAGTTCATACTCAATTGAATTTTGTCTTATCAAAATTAACACTGAAGTCTTCCATATTGGAACAGATTAAAGAAGCTCAACAGGGTGATGATGTATGCAAGGATTTTAAGTTAAATCCAACACTAGCAGAATATAAGGACTATTCTATGTCTGCTGATGGAATAGTAAACTACAAAGGCAGATGGTATGTGCTTAGTGACTCAAACTTGCGGACATCAATCTTGTGAGAGGCTCACTCTTCAAGCTTCTTAATTCATCCCGGATATAATAAAATGCACAAATACCTTAAAACACATTATTTTTGATTGGTGATGAAATACGACATTGCTAAATATGTGAGATTGTGTCAGGTATGTCAACGTGTGAAATCAGAATATCAAAAACCTTATGGAATGCTTCAACCATTGCCAATACTTGAATGGAAGTGGGAGCACAATTCTATGGATTTTGTTACTAGCTTACCCAGAACTGCTAAATGACACGATGCAATTTGGATGATTATTGATAGATTAACAAAAGTTGCCTACTTCTTGCCAGTAAGGATGACCTATAGAATGAACCAATTTGAAAATTTATATATTAAAGAAGTTGTACAATTGCACAATGTTCTAGTCTCTATTGTATCTGATCAGGATCCACGATTCACCTCGGCATTCTAGAAAAGTTTGAATAAGGCCATGGATACCGAATTAAAATTCAGTATGCTTTTCACCCCCATACTGATAGTCAGAGTGAAAGGACAATCCAGACACTTGAATATATGTTGTGAACATGTGTGCTTGATTTCCAAATTGAATGGGTGGAAATATTGCCATTGGTAGAATTCGCATACAACAATAGTTTTCATGCCATAATCGGAATGACACCTTACTAGACGTTTTATAGTAGAAAGTGCAGATCTCCTTTATCTTGAGGCGTAGCAAGAGAAGTTGACTATTTTGGCCCTGAGATTGTACAACAAATTGCCGAATCTGTTGCTATTATCAGACAAAGAATGCTTGCCACTCTGAGTCGTCAGAAAAGCTATGCAGATCATCGCCGTTGGGATTTGGAATTCAATGAATAAGACTTAGTTTTTCTGAAAATATCTCCTTTCAAGGGAATTATGTATTTTGGAAAGAATGAAAAGCTAAGTCCAATGTATATTGGTCTCTTTATGATCATGAAGAGAATGGGAAAAGCAGCGTACGAATTGCAATTACCAGCATTCATGGACGGTGTACACAATGTATCCATGTATCAATGTTGAAGAAACACCTTCGAGACCCAACCTGGTGATACCTTCTAACGATGTGGAAATCCAAAAGAACCTAAGTTACGAAGAAAGACCTGTGCAGATTTTAGACCCAAGAATAAAATAGCTTCAACACAAGTGAATTATGTTGGTTAAGGTATTATGGTAGAATCATTCAGCGGAAAAGACTACGTGGGAAAGAGAGGAGGATATGAAATACAAATATCCTGAACTATTTGATTAGCAAATTTCAAGAGATTTTTATAAGGAGAAAGGAATGTAATACCTTAAAATTTAATCAGAATTAAAAATTATAATAATTAAGAATTTGGATATTTTGGAGATTATTTGGACATTTATTGAAAATTTATTTGATGGAAATTATTGGAATTTTAATTGATTAAATGAATAAAGGAATAAATTAGAATAAAAGAAATGAAATGAAGAATTAAAATGAAGGAAGGGAGGATTACATGAATAGTTCTGTCAAATTTCGTAAATTTGCGTTGATCCGAACGATATGAATTTGGCATGGGTTTGGTCAATATGGTTGTACAGGTCGACTTTAGCTATCAACCGGTACCACTGAAAAGTGCAGACATCGTGTTTTTGTGTGACAACGGACGACATAGTTTTTATGTGGGAGTGGTTGATAGACATCGACCGGTCGACATGATGTCGACTAGTCTCAAAGGATTTTGTGAGTTACGTCAAATTGGGGTGTAATTTCGTGACTGTCTAATATTTGGCCTAACTTCCGCCAATTCTTTGCTGGCTGAAAACATGGTAGATGATGGGGGAGGGTCTATTGCTAATAAATATGATGGAATTGTAAAGAGAAATCACAAGCAAGAAGGCAGCAAGTGAGTAAGAAAAGAAAGAGAGAGTAAGGAAGTAAGGAAAGAGTGAAGGAAATTGTGAGAATTTTTTTAGTGAGAGGTGTTACTCCTGCGAATTCGGGAGGAGGAATTTGAAAGGATAAATTCACGAGAAAGCTCTTCAAGGGTAAAAAAAAATAGGATGTGGTGGCCAGTGGAGGTCCTACATCATGAGATTTTGTATGTTTTTAATATTGTTAATATTGTTGAATATTCTGTGATACATAATTCGTGACAATTGAATTAATAAGGTATTGATATTTTTATGTGAAAATAATGTACAAATAAATTCATGAATATTCCTTGCTAAATTAATGTATGAATTATTGCCTAAAATTTGTGGATAAAAATGCCAGAGAATTAAAAGGGATTATTTTTGCTAATTATAATATGCTGAAATTTACTTTAATATATTCTCAAATATTCTATGGACTGCTTTAATTTTGTTGAGATATTTTATACTGTTATGGATTGTTGGACTGAATATGAAATGACATTCATGGATCACGATTGGATTTATGAAACTGTTGGCATATGCATGACATATTAATAAATAAACCAATAAACGTAAATAGGTGTATGAGATTAAAGAGAGTATGTGACGGTTCTTGATAGTGACACCCTTGATGGTTGTATCTTCTTATCGGAGTGACGGTTAATCCACAAGATCTTATGTATCCTATCTTCCTAGACTGATAAATTTCCTACATCTGGACTGTTAAGTGAAACTAAAATGAAAAGTTAAGGAGATCAATTCTTCTTTGAGACGATTGCATAAGCATGCATAGCATAAGCATATTATTCTATTTCTTGATGGGTGTTAGACTCATTGTTTTACCCATGATGCAAATGATGGTAAAGAAATTAATGTGGAGAAGGAGGCATTGTCAGACGAGATCTTGAGTTATCAACCGGATTCGACCTGAAGGGTTATAGCTCAAATAAAAGACGGTTGTTTTAAATAACCAATTATGGTTTTTATTTCAATAAATGGTTTGTAAACTATGGACTGCATTTATATTATTAAAACTATAGTTTGATTTTATTTCGCTGATTGACTCTGTTGTATTGCTTAATACACGTTTTTAAATGAACAAAAGAAATTTTTTTTTTACTAAAAATAAAGAAAAGAAACATGGTTTTATAACGCGGGGCGTCACATGATATGTCAATGATATGATGTGCTCGGAGTCCGTGAGTGATTCCATTTTCACTGGGATTTTTATTTTTGTATAACAAAGAACTATTTTAATTACGTATTACATATTACTGGGTTGTTTTAAACACGTTCTCTTTTGTATAAATTTTCTAAAATGAATTTATAAAATACGAGTTTTAAGATCAAACATGCTTAAACATTGTTTTAAATAAACTATTATAAATAAAATCTAATTCCTAGTGAGTTTAGTCAACTCATCCTAATGACACTTTTTCATGATTTTATCGGCAAGACTTTTAGTTGTAGATTCAAGATTAAATTCAGTAGAATTTACCTTATTTCTAGTTTTTTAATAATTTTACCTTGAGAGACTTTTGTGAGGTAAACTTTAATATGAATAAATTGTAATTCCTATTTTGTTTTCTGCACAATTATTTTATTTGAACTATATTACTATATTATTTGGGTAGCACTTGTTAGACCTGTTAAACACATGTTTTGTTGACACATGACTTGTAATTAATCTTTTAAAACTTCTGCTGCTAATTAATAAAATTAAAATGAAAAAAACGTAGGGCGATTCGGTTCTTTCGAGCGGAGTCATTTTCCGTTTTGTCTTGGCTCTTTTGAGAATTGTGACAAAAATAAATTCAACAATGAACTGACGTACCTAAATTATTTTTAATTTAAATAATTATTCCCTGCATATGGTGAATTATTAAAAGAAAACAAAATAATTTAAATTTGAAAACAAATAATCCAGCTGTGAAGATTAACCCTAAAAGCTGGTCTGCGTCCATTTTTGACTTGAGAAAAGCTCAGCAACTTTATGAATTTGTTGTCTTCTGCACACTGGAATAGCCTTGGAATGAACTCTTCCCAACTTGTTTTGAAAATGTCTGCAAATTGACAAAACCTAAGTTTGAAACCGAAGATAGCAGACACTTGGATTTTAGACCACAAAAAAGAATCCTCAAAAAATGCCAAAAGTAAGTTATTAAAGATAGCAGACACTCGAGACTTTTACTTGTCTTTTGAAAATTGGACGTGTAAAGTTAGTTCATCTTCAGCTTTCAGCATTCAAAATTTTCCATTTTGTAGAATCTTGGTGGGTCTCCCATGGTGTAGGAGACTTGACCAATTAAAATCTTTTGTTTTTCTCGATTGAAAAAAATGGATGAATAGAAGAACTACTTTTCTGGAAATTGTCTCAGACGACTATATGTTTTTATTTAACATATTAAAACTAATTACCAACAAGTATTGGTTGAGGTTATTACCCGTCGAAAAACAAGTTTGATCCTCTAAACAACACATTTTTTTATATGATTTTTTTCAGAAGAGTTTAAAACTAAAACATTCCTCACTAATCTTAATGGCATACCATTGAATAAATAAAATGTTGTTTAATAAATATTAAAAAAATATTATGAAACATGTAAAATAATGAAAAATTCTAGGCTTCCTAGACTATATAAGGAGTATCATATAATTTTAATTTAATACAAAAATAAATATTAGATTTCGATGACCTGAACTCTAATCATACCTAATCGCTATGGTAATGATGTGACAAAAAATTTGAGATAAAAATTATAATTGTTTTCGTAGAATTTGTTTGAAGGTTTTGATGTCGTATGTACTTGATATACTTGATTTCTTCGTAATGAAATTCTCTTATGATTTTTTACATGTTAAGATTTATACATAAGATATTAAAGTTTAACTTTTCAATATTTATTTTGTGGATTATTGCAATCAAATAAATTTTCAAATATTATAATATGGTTGATTCATTTAAATGATTTTTACGAGTAGTTTCTAAAAAAATCATCTCTAATAAAAAATGAAAGGTGACCTAACATTTATTTATCGAGACTTTTAATTTGAGAGCCTGATGTTAAACGCTGTTTTTCAAGTACATTGTCTAATCAACAATTTATTTTAATGGGAGTTTTGTGTTTTTTGTTTGATGGATTACATTGATTATTGAGTCAATTATAAGTACAAGAAAATTTGAAAATGTTAGATGAGAATTTTGTCAGGACATTATGTTTTATTAAATTAATTTCTTAAGAATATCTGCATAATCGTGACACTAATGTTCTCATAGTCAACAAATCAATTTATTTAATGTCACTACACTTTTGAGATAGATATGTCTATAGTCTCTACGTGCGTGCATGAATTTGTTATCCCCATCATTTATTGCTTTGCTTTTTATTATATTTTTTAATGACTTTTAAAAAACAGCTTTTGACAGTGATTTCTTCCATAGTGGATTTTAACTTTTGAATAATACAATAAATATTCTGCATTATTGATCTTCATCCCAGGCTGATTAATATAAATTGTCTTGAAAGAATGCTTTGAATGATATCATTATGCACAATGTAATGTCAATAGTTTTAGTTGTTGGAAACAGTTTTTGAAAATACATTATTCTCTCCAAGTGTTTTTAGAATATAGTTTCCGCACGCTTGTTTTCTCTTTTCTCTCTTTTCATATTAAAAGAAAACATAAGGTGAAAAGAGTTTTGTTATTAGAATAATGCCCAATATATATTAAGTTCTTAAAATATGGGATGTCCATGCAATACATTGTACATGAATGGTTATTTGATCGATACTTTAATCAATGCATGATATCGTATCTACTTTTTTTTGTGTTTTATGATGATGATTTTTTTAAATAATCAATTAATGAACATTACTTACTCAATTTAATTATTTAAAATATGATTTATGGATACAACAAAGTGCCAGCAATTGTTGCTTTCTCCCTCTAAAGTCGCAGAACTAATTATTGTTATTATTTAAATAAATTTATAATTTAGAGGCATTTAATTAATTTAGTAATTATTCTATCTCTTTTCTAAATTTCTTAATTTTGTAATATATGTTAGAAATATAACTGGAAAAAGAAAATAAAACATGGAACTCCAGATTTACGTGAAAAAATCCTTTCAGAAAAAAATTACGGGCAAATAAATAAATATACTATAAAGATCGAAATACAATCACGAATTTTGTGACTATAGTTAACATGAATTTATAGATAAAACAAAATCATAAATGAGATCTACAATATAGGTCTACTGGTTCAGCCCAATAAAATTTTGGTCACTTCGAACTCTAATAATATAAATAAATGAAAATTTCAAAATTGATTAAGATATTATATTGGATGTCAAAATAAAATTTTCCCATTATTTTAATCTCAGTAACAAATTTTTATACAAGATTATTATTATTGTTGATGTTATCATTGTCAAAATAAATTAAACTCCATTATTAAAGTGTATGGTCCCCATGTATAGCTAGTGGCCATTGAAAATGAACACAATGAATTGAAAGAAAAACATAAAGATAATCTTTTAGAATAACTTTTGACCACTCAAAATAATTGAACTATTAATGTATAATATAAGAAATTTTATGGAAATATTCATTATTCCATGCATTTAATTATAGAGGGAGTACAAGTGACATTAAAAAAATGTAAAACTATCATATAAGATGGTCCAATTGTATTATAATACCACTTTTGATACAAATTATGGGATGGTTTGAAAATTTACGTCCGTTAAAATGATGTAAATATAATATATAAATGAAAATAATAAATATGCATGATTAGCAGTAAAACTAAATAGTTGTACATAAAAATGATTAAACTATATACTATTTTCTATGAACAATTAAGATATTTAAGTGTTCTTACATAGGTAAATGTGAATAGAGTTATATCAAATTTTAGAATTTTAAAATAGAAATTCTAAGAAAAAGAATGACATTTAAATCATGTAATATAAATATCTGTAGTCAAAGTTACATAATTTTAAAGTTAGATTAAATGTTTAAGATAATTGAGTACAACTTTTTGTTATTACTTTATAGTCGTTACTTGGTACTTGGTACAGACTTTATCTATTATTTCAATGTAATAAAAAGTTGTCATTGCTAAGGTGTTGCATATGTGAAAATAAAAATGTAAAAGATGTGAATTTTTAGAAGATTAATTAATATTGATTATCTGAATTAATCTAGATTAATCTAATTAATTTAGATTATCTTAAACATAATTATATTAAGCTAATATAGATTAGTTTGTACTAATTGTAAAAGTAAGCATTTAAAATGTAATATATCTTAAAAGGCAGGGCAAATTTGTCTTTTTATGAGCTAAAACTTCTGGAAGCTCTTTATGGCTCAGAGTAGGGGTGGGACGGTTCGGTTCGATTTCAAATTAGGACCGAATCGATTTGGTTCGGTTTTTCATTTTAGAAAACCGAAATTGAACTGAGAGAGTTCGGTTCTCCTCGGTTCGGTTCTCTTCGGTTTCGATTCTAATCGGTTCAGTTTCGGTTCTAATCGGTTCGGTTTTTTATGGCATCAATTTGTATGTTTTCGATTTAATTTTTCAGCTTTGTACTCGATTTTGAGATCGATTCGGTTCTTTTAGTTTTTTTCGATTTAATTTAGTTCCTAATTTTCCTAATATATTTCATGCCACTTAATTTTTTTAATTATCCTAATTATCTCTTTTAAACTCTGATTTGGCACAAAAAAAATCCAACAGTGCAATATTACATAACAACAACTAAATAGCACATCAAACTCATAGTTTCATGATATGAGTAAATTTAGAGTTTCCACAAAGATTAACAATTCTAATATTCAAAACAAATTATAAACTGTGAATCAATAATTAAACAAACAACAATTTCTTAATTAAGAGACAAAAGCAAAGAATACATGTATTTATAGATCTTCAACCGGTCAATCTATGAACAAATTTCAAATTTCAATCATTTAGGCAACACTCAACCTCACCATACAAATATTTTTTTTACCACCAATTGAAAAAGTTTTCAATCCTATAATCCTAAATACATAGCAAGAACTTCCATCAACAATATAATTACATATTGGATATAGTTTATCGTTGCAGAAAATATAAGAAACCCACAAAAGAAAAACTTAAATTCACTCTATCTATATGTCCCCGATCTGTAAGCACATACAAGAAAATTTGTGTGTAGGACAGAAACGTTGGGTGGCGTGGGGTAATTGAGGTTTTCAAGAGAATAAGACTAAGAAGAATAGGGTAGAGGAGAGGACAATTAATTTTTGAAAAAATAATCATTTATGTCAAAAACTTTTTACCATAAATTAGGGCCAGTAATTAACAAGTTTATGGGTTTTTGAGGTTTTTATATTTTTTTATTTAAGTTTCGGTTTTGTTCGGTTTACCCAGTTCTTAAAAACAAAAACCAAGAACCGAACCGAACACCTCAGTTCGGTTCGGTTCGGTTCTATTTTAAATTTTTTCTTCTAATGTAACCGAACTGAACTGATGAATAGTATTCAATTTGGTTCGGTTACTTGGTTCAAACCAAACTGATTCCCACCACTAGCTCAAAGAGAGAGACAGAGTTGCGTATTCTTGGAGATGAGTAAAAATAACGTGATATAAGGAGAGGGAGACTTGGAGCTTTCGGGAGAGAAAGGAAAAAAAGGAGAAAAAAGTTTGGTTTATGAAAGAGAAATCTAAACAGAAATTGAAGATCGGTTGAAGAGGATTCTAAAGTATAAAGAAAGGAAGAAATTGAGTTGAGGTGGATAAAATCATAGCCTGAAAGAATTAAAATTTTATGTAATTTGCACGTAATAGGCAGAGATTTGTGTAAGAAACATATTGATTGTTGTTAATTTAAAATTCACAATTTTTGAATTTTTTATTTTTTTGAATAAATTTTTTGCTTTAATTGCAATTAATTTTTTTCAGGTTGACTAGAGTTTTGTCGCCTGTGTTGGATTTTCAGCCACGTGTAAACTTTTGATAAAATGGGTACAATCCAAGTCTTAAGAGGTAGCATTTGGTGAGTTCCAATTATTGTTACTTGAGTTTTGAGTATTTTGTTGAATAAGGATTTAAAAATTTTATTTAATATTTATAATTTATTAATTTATATTATATGTATTAAATAAAATAATTAATTTAAATTTAAATTTTATTTTATTTTTCTCCTTTCATTTTTTTGAAAGTGAGAACTCTTCTCCCTTTGGAGGGAGAGGGGGGCTGTAAGAGGGAGAGACCAGATGAACAAGTTCTGCCTTTTCTCCATTCAGATTATGTTCCCATTGTCCTAATCTTCGAGTCACATGAGAGGTTCTCGCAGGTACTTCGATTTTTATCTCCATATTTTTATTTGTGATTTTCTTTTTTTGTTGATCTCGAATTCAAGTTTGCAAACTCAAACTCTTTGGGTATTTCTCTGTTATTGTTGTAGATTTAGAGTTTATGCAAAAGTATTAACTGATTGGGAGGAAAATGGTGAAAGGGGCATCTTTCCTTTCTGTTTTGCGTTCGAAAATCGTCCCCGATCAACCATTGCATGTGTCTAGGCAACCGCTAAAGTACCTGAGAGTTTTATCCCGTTTGGGCTGGTGACCAGTTGACAGTAATGGAGTCCTGGTTGACCATGGTGGAGTCCTAGTTGATTGCGGTGGGGTCCCAGTTGACTGTGGTGGAGTCCCAGTCGACCATGGTGGAGTCCTCGTCGACCGTGGTGGAGTCACGGTCGACCGCTAATGGGTTTTGGTCGACTAGTGCAAGTTTTAGTCGACCAATGCAAGTCCTTGGTCGACTAGTGAAGGGTTCAGTCAAATGCTGCAAGTTCCTGGTCAACCACACATTGTTGTTTTACGTACATTCAAGTTATTTATCCGTCAGTTTGGGTTCATGCCTAGTCTCGATTGACTGCATTCGTGTTTTGTCGACTCGGCACATTTTCAACTGTTGTGTGATTTTGGTCGACCTTTGTTGGGTGTCGTCAACTACTACTTGGTCGTAGTTGGTCGCAACTGTATCTCATTGATCATAGTCGTGTCTTGGCAAATGTTGTATCCTTCTAGTCAATTGTAGATATGCATGGTCAACCATTGTTGTGCCTCAATTGACCACAAAGTGATATTTTGAGAAGTTTTGATTTAGTGATCATTTTGGGGACTTTTTCATCGTTTTTCGTTTTCATGTTAGTTAGATTTTCAGCTCGATGTGAGGGTTCCGGTTATCTCTAGGGTTGAGCCGGAAAGTTTTGTTGTTGGTTCTCCTAGTCTAGTTTCGAATTCTGGTTTCAGACCCAAGTTTTATTCATAGCGGTTTAGTTGAGATTTTGATATTGGTTTGGTTTTAGGTTCCAACAGTGTTCTCGGTTTCAATGACTATTTCTGACGGCATGTTAACTGGTCAACTGGGCTTCTTTTGTCATCAAAAAGGATATTTTTACACTGTACTGTATTGCATCATGGTTTTCAAATTATTATTTAGTGTGTTGCCACATATGAAAACTTAATGGGTCCTGGACGCCAATGTAACACCCAGAAAAGTCTTACGAATAATTTTATGTGTAATGTGAGATTTTGAAATTTAAATAGAATGCTAGTGTCACTATTGAAAACTTATATATTCACATTAATGAATGATATATTTTAATATATGGAATGAATATTTTATTTTATTAAGAATGATTTACATTGGAAAAGTTAAGTGTAAAAATTTGAAGGTTAAATTGCGCAGAATGAAGAGTAACCGTAGAAGGGAATGTATCAACGTAATGATATGTCAGTAGAAGGGAATGTCTTTGTGAGAGAGTTGGTGTCTACAGAAGTGAATGTGTCTTTAGGATGACATGTCCACGGAAGTGTTGGTATTCACAGCCAAAGTGTTGGTATCTTCAGATACTTGGTTTAGGAATGATACATGGGCTCATATGAATGATGTTTGCAGAATGAGAGAATATCTAGAGTGGAAGTATTGGTGTCAATGAAAGCATTGGTGTCTGTAAATGTGAGAAGGAATCCGTGAAATGAAGTATGTGGCGGATTGTGATTGGCAAACGATGTAACCAGATATCCTCAATGTAAGAGTTTGTGTCTACGGATGTGAGGTGGAATCAGTGAAAAAGATTTATGGATGTAGCGGATTGTGATTGACAAACAAGATGAGTGGATATCTCCAGCAGAAACGTTGGTGTCTGCAGATGAGGTGGAATCCACGGAGTGAGGTTTGTCTGAAGAAAGACTTGTTAACGTGGCAGATTATTATTGGCAGACAAGGTGAGCGGATATCCATAGCAAAAGCGTTGGTGTCCGCGTATAAGGTGGAATCTGCAGAATGAGGTTTGTCTGCTGAAAGACATGTGTATATGGCAAATTGTGATTGGCGAACAGTGTAAGTGGATATCTGTGGTAGAATCATTGGCATTTGTGGAAGCATTAATGTCTGCTAAAGTAAGGTGGAAAGGTAAACATGGTATATGAAGATTGGTGGGCAATGCAGATATTTGCAGCAAATGCAAACATGTCACAACAAAAGTACACATGCTCGCAATAACTATACGACACACTTCAGAACATGATTGTCTGCAGAATTTTCAGACGGAAAATATATTATTCGACTGCGAATGTATTTTCAGATTGTGAAATATTGTTAAATTTTTTAATATATTTTTAGATTATATTTTTAGACTGTTGAAAAGGAAAATTGGTGATCTCTAAAAAAGAAGGTTGGGACGAAACCTTAATCATCATGAATTAGGAGCCGCAAGAGTTCGCTTTCTTCCTCTCAAGCTCTCTGAAGGTATGTAATTTAGATTTGTTCGTCATTCATATGATAGACTACCATGCTTAACGAAATAATTACAAGAATCATGAGAGCTGAAGCTAAGTTTTTTAAGCAATATAGTTGATAAATTTCTATTCTTTTTATTAACTCGATCTTTATGCATCTTAAGGAAAATAAGTATGTTAGAGCGAAAGTTAGATTGGATTGTGAGTGAACAGACTTCACTAAGAATTCCATATAAGTGTGTTTAAACGCGTTTGACTTTTTAGCCTACATCATAAAGTGCTAGGTTATTTTATTGTTATAATAATGATCTTGCTTTTGATACCCTACAGTCGTAGATTGAGGATGTGATATGTGATACTTATTTTATATTTATAGTACGTTGACTATAAGATTACATAAGTGATGTTAGACATTGATCAAGAATATGCTAGTTGTTTTATATTGTTTAGTCTGTGATGACGTTGATCGAGGATATGTTATTATTTCGATTGTTTCATTAATTTTCTTTCATTAGGTGTATGACTTTAGAGACATAGATTGGACTAATGATTTTATTTTACGATTCATATGACATGGTCACATGCATTATATGCACCATGAATACATATTTAAGAACCGAAAATGATTTCATGCATATATTTTCATGTAAGAAAGATTGAAAAAGAAATATACATATGCAAAGAAGATATGAGAGGTTAAGGATAAGATGTCACAAAGATTGGAACTATGGGGGTATAAGTCTGTTAGTTTAGTAATGTAAGGGCTCGACAAAGGTCGCGAGATCGTCACGTGATAAGATCTCGATAAAGGTTTTGAGGTAATCATCCACAAAGATTTCAAAAAAGGTCACAAGGTCATTGTGCCTGATGAACGTGATAGCTAACAGAGGTCTCAATTGATGTTGGGACTGTCTCCCAAAGGTGTGAAATATAAGTGGTGTGTGTAAAACCCGTAAATTTTATAATAATAAATTTCATATGTTAATTTTTTGCGTGATTTTGGTCAAAGCGTTGAAAAGTTGACCTGATTTGTCACGTAGTGGCCACATGTGAATTTTTGGTCAAATAGTCAAAATTGTTAAAATTGAATATTACTGACGGGTAAATTAATTGAGTGAATTGATTTAGTAAATTATTTTGGCTAAATAACTATTGTTGGTTAGCGTTCAAAATGAATTGAGATTTGAATCAAAATTTAGATTTGACTTATTTAATATATAAAATATAATTTTATAAAATAAAAGAATTAAAGCAATGAAGAAAGAAAATAGAAGAGGGAGAGAGGAGAAGGCTGCCGAGAGAGATAGAGAAAGGAGAGGAGAGAAATTGAACATCTGACGAAAACAAGGTGTGGAAAACGTTCCTAAGAGGACGGCGACAAACTTTTATGAAGGCCATTGGTGAGTAACCACATTTAACCCCTCTATTTTTGAAGTTCAAGTTTGGAATTTTATTGGCTTCATATTTGATCTTAAAAACTTGAATCAGGGGAAAATTTCTAATTTATATTGATTATATTGAAGTTTTTGTAGGGTTATTTTTATTGGGAGGCGAGAAACGGGGAAAAGAATGTGTTTTCAGCGAGAAAACAACGCCGAATTTTTGTTCCGGTAGACCACTAGTTGTGGTCGATCGACTAAATCGCATGCAATTGTCCACAGTAGTTGACCACGGATGCATGTCTGGTCGACCATGATAGTGTTGGTCAAACGCAGTTCTATTTTTTGTCGACCACGAATTAAGCAGATTGTCTAGGAATGGTCCCAGGTCAACTGCAGGAGGTCCCTAGTCGACTGCATAGTGTATTTTTTATGTTTTTGAGTCGTTTTCTCATTGGTTGGATTCCTAATCTCAGTATAGGAACCTTTCACTTGTCTCTTGTGACTTATTGAAGGAAATTCTTGTTCTTTTACATGGTTTTAGGCTCAGTTTTGTTTATGAATTTCAATCTGAGCCCCATAAGGTCATACTCAATTGACTTTAGCTGAGTCTCCACGACTGTTGAGTTTTAGATGATTGCGAGTGTCTCTTATTCACTGTTGTGAGGTTCTGGTTGACCATTGACGTGTCTCATTGACACTGAATGGTCCCAGTTGACCGTCAGTGAGTCTGGTCGATGTTGTGAGGTATCGGTTGACCTTCACTTTGCCTTGTCGACTATTGCGTGGTCTCGGTTGACCACTGTTATGCTTTATTGACCGTGGTGGAGTTCGAATGGATTCAGCTATGTCTTTTCGACTGCTGAGTTGTTCAGGTCAAACGTGTCATGTTCCATCAACTATCACTGTGTCTCGTCAACCAGTGAGTCTTTCTGGTTGTCTATTGAGATTTCAGGTCGACTGTTGTTCTGTTTTAGTCAACCACACTGTTTGCTTCTCAAAGTTGGGTTTAGCAAACTTCGTCTGGCTTCACCAGCCATATCTGGTTTTTTGTCTGGTTTCGTGCTTTGGTCTAGGACTCTTGGTGTATTGTTAGATTTGATTTTTGGTTTAGGACTAGTGGTTGTCCTTAGAGTCCGTTTTGGATTCCTAGTATTGATTTGAGACTTATATGTTATCTTTTATGCACTTGTTGAGATTTTGATATCGACCTTGTGATAGGTTCTAAAGATGTTACTGGTATCGACCTTCACTTCCGATAGCGTGTGGAGCTGGCTAGTTGATAAAGTTTTCGTGGTTGTCATCGAGGTAAGGATTTTTATAATTTATGCACTGCATTGCATCATACTTTTTTAACTGATATTTTGTGGGATACCACACTTGAAAACCCGACAGGAACTATTCGACAGCACGTCCATTTTTATGTATACGTCTGCTTTCTCACGTTTACTTTAGCATACATGGTATTATGTTTGATATTCTGTTGATATATTAGGAGGATGAATCTTCTTGATGCTTTAGGATGTCTTAGTGCTAAAGCATCATGAGGATATCTCATGCAATCACAGAAGAAATGAGGTGTTGCTTTTGATATATGGCTGTCTTTCTGTGATGTGTGTCAAATGGGACCTTGTGTGATCATCTCATTTCACTGATGAGTTTATGATATCGCTGTCTATGTATACAGTGGGTTTGATGAAGCCACATCAACGACCTTGGACCTGTTTAATAAAATGATAAAGAGTTTTATGACAATTCATGTAGTAATGAGAAGCATGACATTGGTTTTCTAAAGCATGAGAAATATTGTTTTCGCATTCATTGCATTTAGTATAGATTCCTCCACCGAGTTTGTCACTCACCCCATTAAACTATATTTTTCTCAAGTTTGATGTAGAGGCTCGATGTATAGAATCTGTACAGAGTCTTTGTGGGTGAAGGTCCCCTTTTGTGCACTTTGACTTCTCCATGATGGGTGAAGGTCCGTTGGCGATCATTTCATCTCTGGTATGTATGAGATTTGTTGTTTGGTTTGATTCCTACACAATATATTTTTTGTTTATCTTTTTATACTATCTTGACTCTTGATGGTCACTCTGTGGATCCCAACCCATGTGATTTGAGTTTTGATCTTAATTTCACGTTAAGACTTCCGCTTCATCCTTGCCTTAGGCTGAGCGATCAAGTTCTTTTCGATGATTGGGTCACTTGACCCATCAATTTTATTAGGCGCATCTCTAGGTCATGACAGTGTGTCTTCCATAGTCGTGCCTACTCTCCCCTAAACAAAACAGAATGAAAGAAAAAAATGAAAAAAAAAATGAAAGAAATGAGCGAAAGAAAAAAATTGAAAAGAAAAGAAAGAAAGACCGAAAAACAAAGAAGAAGTGTTTTTACAAATTGCATTTCATGCTCATGAAATATATTCATCTCTTACTAAGATCTATGCTCATAGATGAATTTCGTGATGTAGGGGAGGATACTTTAGAAGGTACATACGATGATGGAAATATGTGGAAAATTCTGTTGAAAGAGTACTCTAATGGGTGAGGTTGCGGCGTTGTTGGAGAAATATTGACCCGTAGATGAAGACATGAGAAAAGCAGATTGAAAAAAAAAATTTTTTATTAAATTGTGTATCTTTAAATGTTTTATAGATTATTTTTATAAAAGACTTCAGTTGATTATTTTTTAAAGGCATGTTTTGTCGACTTGTTTTCACATATATGATCTTATGATATAAATTTTAAAAAAATGACAAGAAAAATGATTTATGCGATGAGATGTCACAATTAGCACGTCTATTTTATGTATATGTATATGTGTTTTACATATTTACGGTTTTCACATGCATGGTATTTCATTTCATTATTTATTTGCAATTTTATTCTGGAGAATAAATCCTCATGATACTTTAGACGGTCTCGTTGTCAAAGCATCAAAAGACTATCTCAATACATCTTCTGCTGCGCGAAGATGTTTTGTTTGCACTTTGGGAAAATGGGTAATAGGGTGTTGATAACTTGTTATTGAATTTCGAATCCTTAAAGAAAATGGGTAATAGGGCGGTGGTGATGTGCTCCTTGGGTTTTGAATTCCTAAATCTTGTCAGTGTATATTTGTCATTTGATTTTACGGGTTGTGTTGCTTGGTTTTCATATTATCGATAACCCTTTGTTGATGATTTTACTAGTGGTGTTGTTGCTTGCTCTTTGGATCGCCGGCCACCTAGGTGACGATTTCGAACTTTGGATCGCCGTCTCTTTTATTTCCTTCTGTCTCATGAGGTATTGTTGGGTCTTCAGATTGTTGCCTTTCTGTTAGAGGGGTCATTGTGTGTCCCTCCTTTTTCATTGAACCTGTTTTTTTAAACGAAAAAGCAATGTAGACATATTTTGATTATAGTTGTCTATGTATACAATAATGTTTTGACACTTGCCTCATTGATGGCTTGGGAAGCCTGTTTTGTTAAAATGACGAAAAATATTTTTGATGATTTTAAATCCATACATGCTACACCATTTAATCATGATTTTGAGATGAAAGATAAAACTAATTTTTTCATGCATAGTACATAGTAGATAGTATAGATTTCCCTATTGAGTTAGTTACTCACCCCAACATCTCACCTCCTTCTCAGATTTGATTGTGGTGGTCGGTATCTGAAGGATTGATATGCGCCTATAGAAAGGGGGGGGGTGAATTTAGGCGTTCTAATATTTTCGTGCGATGTATGATTTTCTAAACCCTAAGTGATTTAACGGATATAATTAAACAATCAATGCATGAAGTAAAGAGTAAAGGTTAGAGAGATCCAAACACTTTGTTCACAAGGTTTGGCAAATCTCGCCTACGTCCGCACTCCAAGCTTCCCATTTGGAGATCCTTATCTATGCAACCCACCGGTTGACGATGTTTGACTTTCGGGTGTGAAACAAACCTTTACAATTGACTATTCCAGGGTGTCACCCTTTTCTTTGAAGTACAAATGTGGAAGTGAGAAAATAAAATATTACTAACTCTCCCAAATAGAAAACTCAAGTTTGTGAGTGAGGAGAGTTAGTTTACAAGCTCTATGTATGAATTGGAATTGAGTATAAAAATTGGCGAAGCTTCGCCTCAATTCCTAGATTGTTAAAATGAGCTTCAGAGGTCCATTTATTTATAGAACTGTCCATGTTTGGTCTACCTATTCCTTTTGGTCGACCACTTATAGCTGTTGGAAAATATAGCCGTTGGAAATCTGACCGTTGAGCTTACTATACAAATTATACAGGCAATGGTCGATTGAATCAGTCTTGCAGTCAACCGTTGTCCTTTGAAAAATGCTCCAGAGCGCAAACCTAAAGCCGAGTGGTCAACCGGTGTCCATATAGCAGTCGACTGCTCCTATTATAAAATCGCCACCGAACTTCTGTGATGGTTTTTGGTGGACCAAATCTTCAACTTTGACTGCAACCTCGATAAAAAAATGCAGAAAAGGTTCATAAGCATTCTGTGGATATTTTTGGTCAACCTGCTCAACCGCAACCTCGTAGCACGACCGAAAGCTACCAGATCAATC
>CM039470.1:517249-565659 GCA_022433065.1 Begonia loranthoides
CCCTTATTTGGTCGACCACCTCTCGACTGTTGGAATATAGCCGTTGTGTGAAATGCAGTCAAATATGTCGATCACTTTGACACTCGGTCAACTGCTCCTTCACATTTTAGAATTATGCTCGAATCTGTCCATTTTGCGGTCGGCCACTATCTTCACCGATCGACCGCTTTCCAGTAGTTTTACCTCTATTTCAAACTGGTCTACCACCCACAGTGCCTTAGTTGACCTATACTCCATGTATTCCACTCTTTGAGGCATTGAAGTCCAAATGATGTATCCTTTAGCTGCATAGACTTAAATAAAGGTATTAATATATCTAAATACCCTTGTTAGATGTTATTACCAATAATGAATAACTATAAACTAAATGATAAACAAGTCAAACACATTTAAAAGATAAACAACTTAATAAACTATAAATTACCATCATAAAAACAAATAAACCTAATGTCAATTAGGCTAACATTTTTCAATTCCAAATTGATTTTGGACATTCCTAAACCTCATCCAAAGGTCCATATTTCATTTGGTCATTTCTACACAATATTTCCTTAATTTCATAATATAAAATAACTAAACTAACACTTAAATATTTTCTTATCATGGATTAGTTCTCTTTACTAATTCTAATATACCTGACTTTTCTAATTTATTCAATAATTTCTATTTTATTTTATTATTTATAAAATAAAATCATTTATTTTAACTTTCTTAATTCTACTACTTATTTAATAATTCTACTATTTTAAATCATTTATTAAAATTTTCCAATTGACAATAATTAATCTATTAAAATTTTAAATTGTTGCATTATATAATTAAAATTATTTGAACGAAAAATTTGGGTATTTTATTTTTATTCAGGAATCCTTAGTAATTTGAGAATTTTTTTGGACTATGTTGGTGTAGCAGAGAATAAGTGAGCATAAATCTATTTCTTTGCAATTTTCCTTCAAAAAAACTTGAGACATTATGTGATTGTGAAAACCACATAAATACTCTGATCATGTTTATCATTTTGCGCCCAAGGACATGACGCATGTAGTTGTCTCATTACTCTAATTAAGAATAAAGAAACACGTTCTCCCACGGTCGAATGTGTGTAAAGTAAAACAGACCCCAAATTGGGTTTATCGAACACGGTTCACACGACCGAGTTGATCCTGAAATATTTATATGCATACTTAAGTTAAACGTGTATAGTGAAAAATTAAATATAATATAAAAACTCGACGGTCATAATATGGATACTCATTTTTATGTGAGACATGTCTCAAAATATTTATTTTATAAAAATTATGCAATGCGGTGTATAAAAAAAATGAATTCTTACCTCAAAGTGGCCTTATACTGACCAAAGGCCAAAATCTAAAAAGTTCATTTCCATCGGTCCATGGATTATTAATTAATTTTTTGGGTACCTATAAAAAAATGAAGATATTAAATTTTGAGTTAAATTTTATTCCTTAAAATTCTCCATTATTACTTAAAATTAAATTCAATTAAGTTGGGTTGAAAAATACTAAAAAATCTGGCGCAACACATCCAAAACAGACCTAATGCAAGTCTTGGATCGCGGCCTACTGGTCTGGGTTGCAGTTTGCAGACCTAGATTGAGTTGTGTAGCCTGCAAACCACATAGGTCTCTGGACTGTGCCTGAAACTTGTAGATGGAGACGACATCGCTCGGTTGCCCTTCCCATCGCGACACGTCAATCCCTTCTTTGGCCGAGACTCTGTGTCTGGACCAGTCGCCCAATTTGATTGACATTGGAAGGGACAAAATGTCACGGCTCAGCGTTGTTGAGTCGCATTTCAGCGTTCCATAGCCGATGCAGCCCGCAGAGCTAATCATTGGGTTTCGTCCCATTTTTCCCAATCAACCACAACCACAATCTAAACAATAATCACATGAGATATAGAAGTTGAGTTTTTAGTCTACCTTTGTTGTTGAATTCTGATTGCCAGAAGTCACAATGCGCACACTAAAATTCGGCGTTCACCCTCTCCGATTCCCCACCAAAGTAATAGAAATTTCCTTCCACAATTTGTATGTAAGAAAAATTAGGATTTAAATCAACAAAATTGAGATTGTGGAGTCAAAGAAAAAATTGACTTACCACAGTTGATTCTCATTATAGGGGAAGAACTTGTATTAGCAAAGATTATTCTAAAATTTCTAAGCGGGCAGAAAGGAATGGAGATGGAGAGACGGAGAGGTAGAGGTATAAAAGGTGAATTGTTTTGCTGGAGCTTCGCCATTAGGGAGGAGGAGAGATTTGGGGAGGAATTCCTTCCCGGTCCTGAAGATCCATTGGCCGGAAGAGACATTTTTCCAAAAACATCTTTCCCGAATTAAATCCTTTTTTTTTAGCCGATATTACACAAAATCATGTTTAATTTTGTTTTTGTGTAACAATTAGCTCAAACAAAAGGCGAGAATGCTGCCTCACTCGCCCATTTCTGTTAAACTTCATTTGGATTTGATTTAGTCCATTCAATTCTCCTGTTGAATCAAACGATGCTCCTGGAGGGACAGCAAGCTCTACTGTTCACTACTTGTAGACTCCCAAACTAGTGTTGGAAATCATTGCGTGGAGATTTCTAAGTAGTCGGCACCGACCCCATTTGTTGACTCTCGCGTCCCACGCCTCTTTTGAATTCATAATAATGCAAACAAAGTGGAGACCTTCCTTCTCCTCTTTCTTCTTTGTTTCATTATAATACTCCCCCCTTCCCCTTGACCTGACCTCTTCTTCCTTTATTTTTGTTTCACTTGTCAGCTTCTACTTTTATATATTTTATTAGCATAACTCATAGGTTTTGACAAATACCTCATATTTTTACTCATGCTTTCTCAAGTTGGTCCTCTTATTTCTTACTTATTATTAATGAAAAAGTGGAAAATACTTTAAATGTTTTAATTATTTTTGGCAATTTCATCCTTAAAATCTCAATAATTATACAATTAAAAAAAAACAAAATAATTTCTTTTAATATTAGCAATGAATAAGAATAGGTGATCACGTAACTTCAGCAGTGGGTGATGTGGGCCTCGTTGCCCATTAGAGGGGTTTGCGGAGCTAAGTTTGAGCATGAACCCTAATCGAGTGGATAAGCAGCTAACCATGTCTCTAAACTAACTCAAGCAAGAAGAAATATGGTCCAAAAGATGGCACTTTACTCTCTGCCACCACAACTAGCCCTAATTCTAAAACTTCTGACGTCATCTCCATCAAACCAGACGTGCTCCCCACCTCTGCCAACCTCTTGACTTTTTCCTCTAATTACCACACTTCTTACCGTAGTCCGAGTCGTACTCTATACTTCTAAGTTTTGTCATGGCTGAATGTGGTCCCCACTCACTCATTGTTCAACTGGCCGTTTGATCAACGAAATCACAATCTCATCTTGAAAATCAACGGCTGTGAGGAGGATTGTAAGGAAACTGCCAGAGTCTGATGCTCTAGAGGGAGGTGCATCGTAGAAGCGTGCGCGGAAATGTATATGATTTTTACGTGGGATTGCGAAACTAAGTGGGTCACATCGGTAATCAGAAATAATAGACCGCGACACGTCAGCATCTGATGTGACATGATACGCACCGTTTTGAAAAGCCGGGGTCATGTCACGCTCATTATTGTAGTTCAATTTAAAATATTGTAAGGAGAATAATACTAGAATAATATAAGTTATTCTAACCAATTTTCAATTAAAATATTTATATTCTCACGAAGTATGCATCAATTTAACTTATAAATTTAATAAAATAAATAGAAATAGAAATAGAAATATTTAATTAATTTACTTTATTTATAAATATTGTTTTTTAGTGTAATAAAAAATAATTTATTAATCAATTAAAGAGGTAAATAAATAATTTAAAATAAGTTAAAGAGGTAAATAATAGTGAATGTGGTAATTAGAGATTAAAACAACCATAGTAAAAATAATAATTTAAAATTAATTAAAGAAATAAATTGTGGCCGCTGGCTTGTAAAGGTAAAAAAAGACTTAAGTGTGGCTCCAATTCATATCAGTAGAATTGTATAATCTCATATTATTTGGGAGAGTAAAAAATACATAGTTTATAAATATGATTCCTTTCCTAACATAGTACAACGTGTTTTGAGATAATTCCAAAAATAAAACTGTGTGAGTTTCGGCGCAAAACGAACAATATTGTATTGAGAGCATCAGAAATGTTACAAAATGGTATCAAAGCGCTATCCTAATTGAAAATATGGCTGATGAGGACGTCGGGTTCCCAAATGAGAGAGATTGTGGCAATTCGCTCTGTAAATACTAGAAAAGACCTAAGTTTAGATGTCCCAAAGGGAGAGAGCTTATGGTAGTCTGCTTTGTGAAGACGAGGAGGGTGGACAATCCCACATCGCTTAGAAGAGTAAAAAATACATGGTTTATAAGTAGGGTTCTCTTCCCTACTTAGTAAAATTCATTTTTGGCTAACTTTAAGAACAAAATCGTGTGAATTTTAACTCAAAGTGAACAATATTATTCTGAAAGTACCGAGAATGTTACATAAATAAACAATTTAATTGAAAATTAAAAAGTGCAAATAATGAAAAACTAGTTAAATTTTCTTGATTAAGTGATTTAATTTAAAGACAATTTTAATTGAGTATTTTATAGACTACTCATGGTTATTATTTATGAACAAACAACTCCCCTAATAGGCCCCCCACGTCACCGAGCTGAACCTTACAGTCTGGCATGTTAAATGTATAAAAATTAACCAATTAAATATCCCCACGTGGAAGTCAAAGACTTTGACACATTTGCCACTGTACAGCTGTTAGCCATTTCCGTATCCAAGAACTTCGAAACGTACTATAAATATTGCTCAATTCCTTTTCTTTTTCCTTATCTACTCCTCCATAAATCTTTCTGAACAAGCCAAAGGAGCAGTCTCTCCCTGGTCATGGCTTCTGTTCCCCTTTTTGCCGCTCTCCTCTCTGCCCTGTTCCTTCTTTCCGCCACAGTCGGACCTTCGCACGCTGCTCTTGTGGAGCAACAGCCGTTGATATTGAAATATCATAACGGCGTTCTCTTGAAAGGAAATATCTCTGTTAATCTTATCTGGTATGGTCATTTTACGCCTGTCCAACGGTCTATAATCGTCGATTTCGTCCATTCCCTTAGCTTCGGCAGGGCTCCGCTTCCCTCCGCCGCGTCCTGGTGGAAGACGACTGAGAAATACAAAGGCGGTTCGTCAAACCTTGTCGTCGGGAAACAAGTCCTTCACGAAGCTTACACTCTGGGTAAAAGTCTCCGCCGCTCGCACCTGCTTGCTTTGGCCGGCAAAAATAACGGGCTCGATTCGATTAGCGTTGTTTTGACTGCCAAAGACGTCGCAATTGAAGGGTTTTGTATGAGTAGCTGCGGGACCCACGGCTCTATTCCGGCGGCACAGGGCAAAACCCGGGTGGCCTACATATGGGTTGGAAATTCAGAGGTTCAATGTCCAGGTCAGTGCGCATGGCCGTTTCACCAGCCTATTTATGGTCCTCAGACACCGCCATTGGTGGCGCCCAACGGCGACGTTGGAGTTGACGGAATGATCATAAACTTGGCAACCCTTTTGGCCGGAACCGTCACCAACCCATTTAACAACGGGTACTTTCAGGGTCCCGCGGCGGCGCCACTGGAGGCCGTGACGGCCTGTACAGGAGTATTCGGTACCGGAGCTTATCCGGGTTACCCAGGAAATACCCTGATGGATAAAGTAACTGGCGCGAGCTACAATGCCTACGGCGTTAATGGGCGGAAGTACCTACTGCCGGCAATGTGGGACCCAAACACGTCGGCGTGTAAGACTCTGGTTTGAGGCGGCGAGAGGAAATGAAAACACGTGGAAAATGGTCATGCAGAGATATTATGGAGTGGGTTGGTGAGAGTGCAAATGGAGGTAGGGGATGGATAGGGTTTATAAACTTTGGCTTGAAGCATACTCAAAGTTTGTCGTTTAGTGTGACGTGTAAATTCGTTTGGAAGAAAAATAGGGTAATGGAAAAAAAATGTTAATATTAATAATAACATTGCTTTTTGGTTCACTAAAAGTAATAATAAATTGGGCAAGTGGGGGAATTATAGAAATCAATGATGAGTTTTAAGTGGCAGTGCCACACTTACTTTATAGGGAATATATTCTTCCATTGATATCCTAAAACTGGTAGACTTTCGAGTCTTATTTTGTAGTCCTCAAGATTCATTCTTAGATTACGAAGAGTGATGAAATTAGCCTGCGTATTGGATTATCATATAGCAATTAATATCATCATTTACACCTTAACAATCATAATCAACGACCGCTACAATCCTAAAACCCTCTTCTGGGTGATGCCCATTTCTCTGTCGAATCCAATATTCGATAGTAAGGGCTGTAACGAATGGGCATTCTCAACCTTGGGACCTTCTTGCACCAATTACAACCATGCTAAATGTCCCTCATACTCCAACCAGTAAGCACTACAAACATGACAGTGGAAGTAAACCGACCAAAACATGGACAGATCTACCAAGTTTGGTCCCGCTTCGTCGGTTTTGCATGAACGATTCCCTCCAAATATTCAGCTATGACAAGTATAAAATCACGGGGGTTCAAAAATAAAGCTAGAGTTTGAGCATAAATTACTGTATCCATAAGGCGAGTAGAGATATGGAGGTGTACATACGGCCCTCGGGGTCTAAAACCCATGTAAGGGTTGGGTCGACGGGGCAGAAATTGCTTCATCCCAGGAACATCTGAAACAAGTGACAAAAAAATGTGGAAACTTTCAGCTGTCGACCGTGTAGCTCCGATTCATTGAGAAGGACAGCCTCTTGCACAGCTTCGGCTTCGACAAATTCTACGTGAGCATAGCATTTTGGTTGTCCAAACTTGTCGGTTCGAATGGTCACTCTAGTGACTGTCCCACATGACTGGAAATGTTGTTGGACTTTCTCAGGTGTACAAGAATAATCCACCTGCTCCAGCATTCAACCAACTTATAAAAAAAAAATTCTCAACTAAAACACAAACTAAATAAAAAAACCTTCCATGGTTGGCTTCTGTTAATTAAAATGTCAAGTTAGATCAACATGAAATAAAACTAATCAATAAAAAACCCAGCGACATTTTCTATCATTTAAAGGCCGATCAAGCAAGGTACTTGGTCTACTCTTTAACCTGTCAACTTTATGAAGTACACTAATATTGTCTTCCTCACGTGAAAAATCGAAAAACCCAAAAGCCACAAACTTGACCTTTGCTGAGGATACATTTTGTACATTATTTTCCATCAATTTCGAAAAGTAGATGGAAAAAGGCCAGTGTGACAAAATTGGCTGCATCAACAATGCTTGGAGAAAATTCACAAACCATAGGGATATTGACCAGATAGAAATATTTGGAGAAGCTAAAATAATCAATATTATTAAGACAATTTTGGCCCAACAGATATTGTCCGCCCAACCTTGGCCCAACAGATATTGTCCGTTTTGGGTCACAGCCCGCACGGATTTGTTCTTGGTGTGGCTTACCCACCCAAAACCAGTCTGTTGGGGTAGGAGAGCTACCCACTTATATTCTGCTTTCTTTACTTCTCCTAAGTTGATGTGGGATTGCACACTCTTTCTTCTGGGGTGTCACAATCAACCCCCCTTGGGGGGCCCACGTCCTCGTGGGACCGTGGCCACCACTGAGCTGGGCTTAACTCTGATACCATAAGTATAAGAGACAACTCCCGCCTAGTAGATATTGTCCGCTTTAGGCCTCGGCCCGCATGGGTTTGTTCTTGGTACTGACACCCTTTGTTCAGCCCAAAACCAGTCTACTTGGGGAAGGCGAGCTAGCCACTTATATTCTGCTCTCTACCTTTCCCCCAAGTTGATGTGGGTTTGCACACCCTTCCATATGGGATTTCACAATAACTTAAAACGAGACACTTTTCATGAATTCTATGAGAGATTTTGTAGTGAACTTTAACTAGGAGAATTCATTGAGCAAATGGGTCTTTTAGATCATTTTTCCAACCAAACCTATAACAACATTTTAAAACTACCCAAACCTCTTTTAAGGATTCTGTGTGAGTGAAGAGAGGATAAAAAGCTCAACTGGAAAACTGGAGAATGTGTGTGTGAGAGAGAGAGAGAGGACTTCAAATGAAGGAGAAATGCTTCTCAAGGGTTAATTGAGAAGTCCTAGATTCATTTTAAGTTATGGTCAAATTTGGATTGTTTTAGTTTGGTTTGGTTTGGTTTGCTTGTCTTTGTTTTAAAATCGATACCAAGCTGAATCGATTTTTTGACAAAACTACCTGATAAAACAATAATGTTGGATCGTTTGAAAAATTTGGTCAAATAAGGCAAGTTGGTCAAATATGCACCTGTTAGAAGCTGGGAATATTTTCATTAAACCCTACTCTTCATAATTTTAGAGTTAGATTACTAACTTCGGAACTATCAGCAGCAATACCATATTTTTATCTACCCAATCACTTGTTCTGCTTTTTGTCATTTGGTAAGGGAGTGGGACTGGAATTAATTCAAAAGGAAGACATTGCGTTCATTTTAGTCAACAAGTTACTTGAATAACCACTCATAATGATTACCAAAGTGCAATTCTTTGGCTTGAAATTATCACCCATGCCAATGCTCAAAGAACCTCAAATGGATCATGATACTAGTCCTTTTCCAGCATGCGCTAATACCAAAGAATGCCCCGCATTCTCTGACCCTTTCTATACCCATTCAAAATGATTTAACGACCCATTGTAGTATTTCTTCCATCTTTCTTCAAAACACCTTTTTCCAATTTTCAACAAAATGCACTCCAAAAGCTCCTCTCCCTACTGTCATTTTACCTTGTCCTGAAAGTTAATTTTTTGATCTCTTTAACATTTTTCGTTTAAAATACATTTATTTCTTTTATTAAACAGGGCATATATTTTTTTTTACATCAAAAACACTTCGAAGGTTAGCATCTTGAAAATAAAAAAGCTGGACTATGTAGCTTAATGTGTTATTGGAGTGAAAAAGAACGGGAACGTGTGAAAATAATTTCAACACACTACACAAATAGCTTATATGTAGTTCAGCAAAATGGCAAAAAATAGAGAAAAATAGATGGATGAAGCGTATGGAACTAGATAACAAAGGATTTTAAATAAATAAATAAAAAAAAGTCATACTGGAAGGACCTAATCTCCATATAAATAAAGTCAGGTGATTTGACTAAGAAAAAGCTTATTGAATGACAGCCTATGTTCAAGTTTATTCAAAGGCTGATTTTATTTAGATAGCAAGATGGCATCCCATTTCGTTTTAAGAACATGAAGCTGACATTTATTTTGAGTAAACACTTGGTAGCAGAGGAATCCCCCGACCTAGGCAAGATCTTTTAAGGAAAAGAAATGATTGGAATTTGTTTAGTTCAATGGATGAGTTGGAAGGTTTCGCATAACTCACAGAACTGTGGGATAATAAAATGTGTGATTCCATACCAAGAAGATTGAAAAGAGGTAACTTCCTGATTAGCTATCAATTGAAGCATGAAATGACATTGTAAGAAATACACTAGCAATCATTATAAGGGCTTCAAACATATGTATGTGCAACTTAAATTAACTCAAGAAATTTGGAAGCAAAACTAGTGAAGGAAAGAAGCCTTACATTACCCACAAACACTGATCTGGAATATACTTCCTCTTTATTAGCTTGACTTGCAGCAGCATTATCTGAATCTAAATACCAACAAATGAAATATATATTCAAAGGAAGCCAGAAGTAAATGGCAGATATATCAGTCGCAGCATTCATTATTCATGAATGAATTTTTCAGCACATAAATTTTTCCTTTACTGTCGAATACAAATCAGAGTATAATAAAACCATTCTCCTGTATGAAAAGGAAAAAAATAGCAGGTCTTAGCCAATATTTTCAATTACAACCAACCTAATTTAATTTCCATTGAACATCTAAAGATTGTAGGTACCAGGCGTAGTTAAAACAATAGAAGCTGTAGACAAACATAGCATGCTTATAAAAATTTATCATTAAAGAAGTGATGTTTATTCGGTTTCAACTTAAAATCCACCATCAGAAGTTCTTCATACTGGTAAATGACCCTTCAACCTCCATTCCAAAACTCAGTCGAAGAAACACAAATGGTTGAACTACGACTATCACACATGACAACATTGCAAAGGTTAAGAAACGGGATTTTTCGGACAGCATTGTAGTAGTAACACTATAGTAAACCCCAAAACCCCAGAATAAAAGATTTAAAGAAACTAACCTTGAACAGAGCTCCCCTCGCTTGCATCTCACGCAGGACAGCTGATTCGTCCTCCATTTCTTTCAAACGTTTCTTCAACTCGTCCAGCTCCTGAAAATTCACAAACCGCGCCGAAAGGAAAACCACAGGTTAAGAAAAGAAAGAAAATTCTGCCTAAATTAACAGAAGAATAAGCTACAACCGAATCACTGAAAGAAAAAACAATGAAAAAAGAAACCCACCACAGAATCGTTGTCCTCTGCTCCAGCCAGTCCACATCTTCGTGTTCCATCTCTCTCTCTCTCTCAGCCTTTACATTGCCCTAAGTTTCCATGTTTCATCTGCATTCAGTTATCGAAGAGATTGGTGCCCAAGGAGACGGTTGATCGGGCATAGGCGTGTTAACATATTATTGTTGCAACAATTTCAATAAATTTAGTAATTTACATCATTTTATTTTTATTTTTATTGTGACAGATGATAACTTTGATCAAACATTGCAATATTTTTATGATTACATTTGATTAATTTTACGTTCAACCTCATCTTATCCAACAATATAATATTGTAAAATATATTTAAAATGAATTGCTTTTTCAAGTTTATAAAATATAAAATATGTGGGTGATGTGTTGTCTAGTGTGACATTCCACTGTGTGATGCTAAGATCTATTAGTATTTAGAAGTTTTAGGCTCTTGGATTTCATAAATATAAGAGGCTCATTTGGTCTATTTTCTTTTATAGGTTTTGTTTAAAGTCTATTTGGGTTTGCCAAGTTATTTCATAACTTTAGCATTTCTTTGTAGTGCTATTTTTTTAAAAGCAAGAGTTTTTAGCTAAAGTCTATTTTGGATTGTGGATCTTGAATTAATTTTTGAGATTTGCTTCTTTTAGCATGTTGAGTATTTGTTTTTGGAAAGAATGAGGCGCATTTCCTCCATTTTTTGTGCATGTATTTCAAAGTTTGTTTTGGTTTGTGAAGCTCAAATTCAATTTTATGTGATTAACAATGGTGTTTGGTATAGTTTAACAATGATATTTTTGGACTCATTTGTTGGGAATTGTGTACTAAAAACTATAGTGTTACATTTAATCAAATATGGTACAAGGTTAAATGACTTTAGATGGATAATAAAATTTGGAACCTTAATGTGTACATCTGACTTGTTTAGGCTTTAGTTTGATAATGAACAAAATAGAATCATGACTAATGAGTTATATAATTGGGGTTATGGTCCATTGATATTAGTTCTTTATATTATCTTTATCTTTTGTCAATTTGAAGATTACAAAAGTTATTATTTTCTTTCAATAAAATGGTTTTGATTTAGAACATCATGACACCTTTAAGACTTAACAATAATTATTAGAAATTCAATTTTAAGATAATTCTATAAATTCATGTATGTTTTGCATTTGGTTTATCTCAATGACTATAATATAGCGATTACATTTTTGAAAATATAAAAAATAAAGATTATAAAGTTAAGTATAACAAAGTGAATTTTTTTTTCTATGATGCCCCTTGAATGCATAGAAATGCTCATAAGCTCATCGTCCAAGTCCAAGTCAAGTTGGTAAAGAATGGTGAGGGATGTCCGTTGTGAGACAATGGACCTCCGTTATAAGTAGTGGGGTGTTTGTTATAAGAAGAGGGACGTTCATCTTAGGTGGAGGGAGTCTGTGTCATTTAAAAAAACGTATGTCTTGCACATGACCCTCTTCAACATAACGCTTTTGGAGTTCATACTAGTCGTCCATTCTTGTTAGGGGACGTCTGCCCCTCGATCCAATGGCCATGAACCATGGTCTGTTGGTGCCTTTTGAGGATGATCTAACTTCATCTTGGCCGTCCATTCTCGATGAGGGATGTCCGTCTCTCAATCCAACGACCATGAACCATTGTCCACGGGCGCCTTTGGAGGTTGACTTAACTCCATCCTGGTCATCCATTCTCATAGTTAGGTCCTGTGATGTAGGTATGCATGGGATCGAGGATTGAAATAGTTGATGAGACATTTGTATGTTGTAGACTTGGCGGCTGGTTAGGCTAAAAGATTAAAGAAGAAATGTAATGATTGGTAATAACGTTTTTGAGAAAAGTGAACTTTTTTTTATAGTATTTCGTTTTATTAAGAAAGTTTTCAAATTATGTTTAATTCTTTTGGTATTATAAATACAAGTCTTCCGCTGTTGTAAATGTTTTAAAACTTTACAGTATGACATGTTTTAAGTAATAAATGGTTTAACAAAAAAGAGTTTATTTATGCACTTCTTATTTTAACTAGTTTTCAAATGAAAAGTTTTCTGCTATGATTTTAAAAGAAAAAGTCTTTAAAATTATAAGTTTTAAATTGTAAGAATAACCGGAATGTAACACATCACATAACAATATAATAATTTCCATTTCTTCATTTAATCTTTCTTATCAATCATCAAACAATCAACATTTTAATATTTCCAAAGGATTAATACTGTCCTTATATCAATAACAACATGAAAGCATACAATCAAATCAATTCGTATCATAATACTAACCTTATATACACAACAAAGCATACAATTTCTAATCTCTTGTGATGTAGGCCAAATGGAAAAAAATATACAATATTTCTTACCTCAATTCCTTAGCTTAAAGTGTGCAAGTGTCCTAAACTATCCTTTGATCTATAACACCTTGAACATATCAATTCTAAATTAGTAAATGAATAAAGGCTACACATAAATCATCTATCATTTCAACTACATCCTTAAAACCATGAAGAACTCAACCTACCTTGAAAGAAAATCCTTAGCCTTCATCCTCTTCAAACTTCTTTTCCTTTTTTTCTTCTCTTTTCCTCACCCTCAAGCTTTCCCCTTTCTTTCCTCTCAAACTTCTCTCTCTTTTTCTCTCATGGTTATCCCCTCTTTTACAAGCTTTCCCCTCTAAATAATAGGTTAAACTTCCTTCCTCAACCACACAAGTATGAGGTGGCGTGTCCTTAGTCATGCAGTGATGAGTAATCACTTAAAATCCTCCAATAAAATCATGACATTCAACTTTAAGGTGGCGACCATTCACATTACTAGTTGATCAACCTCTTTGAATGATCGACCGCTAAAATAGCCCTAGATAACACTCTATACATTTTTTAGAATACATGTCGACCACCTTCTTTTGGATGATAGACCACAAACCCCAACTCTACAATTTTTAAAGACAAAGATCGATCGATCGCCCTTCAACAGATGAGTGACTGCAAAACATAAACTTCACGATCCAAGGAAAAGCCAGTCGATCATTGATCATCCTCAAAACTCCTTCATTTTGAATATGTAATGAAGTCGTTCGACCACTATCAACCATGATCAACCACTACATACAGAGAGTCCTATTTCTTCAATTCGCACTAACAGTGGTCGATCAAACTCAACTTGATCGACCATAACTCTACCACTTAACCAAAAACACCAAGAATTCACATTCTCCTAAATTCATAAATCACAAATCACTAAACCAACACCATTATCATCCAAACAAACTCTAATTATCCATAAACATAACTCTTATTACCATCAATATCCTAGGCTTAATATGACCAAAATTTAGGAGGTATTACACAAATCAACAATAAACATTGAGCAAACATCACATCCTCGAAGAACAGCCTGTAGACACCAAAGAATAATATCATAATTCTACTTTACTCTAGCACTTTCTGATGCAGTCAAAGGCCAAACACATATAAACATTTTTTACCTGGTGTTCTTATGAAGGTCTGATTGTTTCTAACCCTCCTATACGATGATTTTTTTCCTTTAAATAAACAAAGAGTTAGCTAAAGGAATAATGTAATGTTCAAAAAATTCGTCTACTTGTAAACTCTAGTTATGATAAATTATAATTCCATGAGTGGTTGATGTCATTAATGATAATGGTAATATTAGTGGTTTGAGGTATATTTGGACTTATGGTGGTGATAGATGTAAGGGGATAGTTATTCCCATAGGAATGGGAGAAAGTATGATGTGACGAGGGCTTATGTTACACGGCGCGTGATGACCTGGGGGTTATGGCTCATGGGTGGAAGGGACAATCATTGTCAAAAATAGCAGAGGCAAGTATGTTACAGTGGTATTTTCGGTCGACCAAATCCTTGCCGCACAACCGCTTTGTCGATCAAAAAACTAGGATGCAATCTGTAATGTATTTCGGTCGATCTATTCGCCCACATTTTCGATCGCTCCATCGACCGAAAAACTAGGATTCAATCTATAATGTATTTCAGTTGATCTATTCGTCCGCATTGTTGACCGCTCCATCGACTAAAAAACTGGGATGCAACCTGTAAAATGTTCGTTGTTTTAAGTTACGAAATGATTTCAGCTTTTAAATAGTTTAACATAAGAAAATTTAATTATGTATTTCCTTATTTCAATGAGTTTTCAAATGTAAAGTCTTCCGCTATATTTTGAAAAGGAAAAAGTCTTTCAAACTATAAGTTTTAAATTGTATGAAAAATTGAGATGTTACATATAATTATAAACATTACTTACTCTCAAACACAATTTTAGAAACTAAACAGTGGATGACCTACCTTAAGAAGTCTGGAGAAAGGTCTCACCCAAGAGCTTGGGAGAATGACTCTTTCATCCAATGATGTTCTAGGGTGATTAAGGTTAAACTCAAACCCTAATATTTATGGAACACTAACCTAAGAAAACTGCGAGATAAAATCCCATGAAATCGTATTTAAATCCTTTCATTTCCTAAATTGTCTAAAGATCAAAATGTAGCTCGCAAGAATCTGGAAAACTACCTTAACTTAAACATGCCCAAGCTATAGCAGAGCATGAACAGTTGCAGTGGATGTCCGCAACATCTCACTCGACCAATGGCCAACAACAACATCAGGCCTAAAACTTACATTTGCGGTCTCCAAAGCGGACGCAAACACTTCAAGAGATCAAAACATAGCTTGCAAGAATCTAGAAAACTACCTTAACTTAAACCTGCCCAAGCTACAGTGGATGCACGAATAGCTGCAGTGGACGAGCAACAACTTGCTCGACCAATGACCAACAACCACGTCAGCCCTAAAACTTATATTTTGTGGTCTCCATAGCAATCACAGATGCAAACACTGTCTAAAGATCAAAATGTAGCTCACTAGAATCTGGAAAACTACCTTAACTTAAATCTCCCATAGCTACAGTAGACATGCGAACAACCACAATGGACGTTCTCAACAACCCGCTTGACCAATGGCAAACAGCTACGTCAGCCCTAAAACTTATATTTTGTGGTCTCCAAAGCAATCACGGACACAAAAACTTCGGCGGAAGCCAATGCTCCTGCGGAAACTCCAACGTTACAACAAATTCATTAAATCCAACGACAACGTTTAATGTCATCCAAAATCTTATCGCAGACACCAACCTATCTGCAGAAGTGAATGCTTCCACTCTAACACTATCACCCGAGACTTACTAACTTAGATGACATAGTTCCATCACCTAAAATACTGCTGCAGACACAAACACAGCCATAGAAATATGCTAAAACATAAAACAATGACATTCCTATTTACAATACTCTCCTAAACAACATCTTTCCTTCTGCAAAAGAATCTTTTCCTAATCCAACAGCTTATACTTCTTTCGATAAACTAAATCCAATGACTTAACATCCTTATGCGCAAGCAGAATCAAACGCTACTGCGGAAGAGTCTCTTCTAAATCTAACGGTTTACATCCCTCCCGCTAATTTAATCTTATGGTTCAACATCCTCCCACACTCAAACAGCATCAACACTCTCGTGGAAACATCTTTTCTTGAATCCAAAGATCCATGTTTCTTCTGTAATCGATCCGACGGTCCAATGATCTCCTGCATCAAACACTTTAGTGGAGCATCTTTCTCTATCCAGATTGATCTCAGTTGTTCCTTAGTTTCATCCAATGGATTTTATTGCATATGGTCTTCCTACACATTATTTTCCTTAATTCTAAAGCATAAATTATTAAACGAACAATTTTAACTTACCTTAATCATGGATTATTTTCACATTATTTCTTTACTAATTCTAATATAATCAACTTTCCTAATTCTTCAATAATTTCTATTTTATTTTATTATCTATAAAATAAAATTCTTTCTTAATTCTAATAATTATTCAATAGTTCTAATACTAAAATTCTTCAATTAATCTATTAAATTCTAAATTGTGGTATTTATATAATTAAACTATTCGTACAAAATTTTGGGTATTACATTATTTAACAAGTACCGTATCGTTAACATATTCGTGAATGTCAACACATATATGACTATCAACATGAATGATCTAATATCATCATATGTAAGGTCACACACAATTATGAAACCCCCACCATATTGGCTACTGTCTCCAATAGGTATGCTCATGAATATAAAAGCCTCTGGAGGGCTAGGGACTTGCAACATAAGGAGGACTCATAGTCACTCTGCTTCTATTTCTCACTTTACATGTGTCTTACAATACATAGTCTAGCAAGATATATTGGGTTCCTCTATAACCAATAATACGACTCGAATAATATTTTTCATACGTATAAATAAATATTTCATGATGCATGACTTGGTATCCTCATTATGCATACATTGAATGCCTATAATACATAATAATAATGCATGTACATGAATCATGCAAAATCTTGTTATTAAATATACACAAATGATGCATGAAACAGTCTTATACATTTATATAGACATGTTCTGGCTATATCGCAATATTCTCCCAAAAGATTTGTGCAATGGTTAAACAATTGGTTTAAAACCTAAAGAAATTGCATTTAATCAATAGGTTTAGAACGTCTATACCTTAGCCGTGATCGTCTGCTACAACACATTTAATGACAAAAACACAGATTCTAGTCGTCCACCCATGACTATATTTTGAAAACCCGAAACATTGCTATTTGTTTTGGGATGTCCGCCCCAAAGACCGATCCTCCACTCTCAAGGCATTTTACTAAGTTCCGATCGACCTCTCCTTAATACCGGTTGACCGCATTTTTATATAGTCTCAACTCTTACATTCGATCGTCAACCCTTGCTTGAATGATTTTGTTTTATTTCTAGAGCCGAGGTAGATTGTTGAAATCCTCTCAATTTCTCACATTCACTTCATACCAAACCAATACTAAACCATCCTAGAATTACAATCACATACATAATCCTCCAAATAAACGTTTTAATCTATTAAACTATTCCAAAGACAATATTGAATACAATTATTCAATCCAACTATTCAAGTTTTTCCATTCAAAGCATCTAGTCATGCCAAAATCCATTTATAACCATAAAATGGCCTAAATCACCAAGATAGATATTTTTATCCTATCTTAAGACAAAACCAAACATTATAATTCATTAATACTTATCATTTTCTCACACTTTCTATTCCATTCCAAACCCACTATGATCATAATAATATTCAAATATCATCCACATATACATATTTTTACACTATTAATTCATTGCATGCAAACCAATTTATTCCAATTATGCAATATAAAATGCATTTCCTTGAATGACCAATTAACAAATTGCATGCTAGTTTCATGCTTATAATCTTCCCATAACAATCAATATTAATTTTTTAAATCCAGTTTAATCCTCAACAAATCCATAGATACTAACTTGCAATCCATGAATTCTACATATAGTTCTATTTATTCAACTTTTTCCACCTAAACTATCCAATATTGAACATAGTTTAGAAAATACTTAGGTTCAGGTTCTTACCTCTTAAATATCACTTTATTCTTCACTTTCACCTCTTTTTTTTTTTTTTTTTAGCTCAAAAGGATGCTCTTGATAAGAGGAACAATTTCGCTAAAAGAATTGAGGGTCAATTCTCTCTTTTTTCTCACTTTCTTCTTCTCCTTTCTTTCTCTTTTCTCTCTGGTTCAGCACGAAATGTAACTAATTTCTCAGCCTTCTTCCACTTTCTAGAGAGTTCATAGGGTAAAAATATCCTTTTATTCCTTTTTTCTTTCAAACTTTACCATTTTATCCTTAGTTCCATGGAAATTCACCAAAATTATCATGAATACTTATTCTTAACCACTCTTAGCTTAAACTAATTAGATTACTTAAACTAATTAGATTAGCTTAGTTCTAAACTGATTTCTATGATTAACATAATTAATCATAATTAATTAACCTTAATCATCCACTAATTACATCTTAATCACACACTTAGTCACTAATTCTTAAGTGACACATGTCATAACCCCATTGGTTGTCCACTTTTATTACATAATCACATACTTTGAGATGTTATGAACATTTCTTCTTTTATACACATCTCCATACTCTTACTCTAAAGTCTCATTTAAAGATATTTCCCAAAATAGTGCAATTTCAGACTTATCCAAATTCAAACTTTCATAACTTTTATGGCATACATCCAATTCCTTTCAATCTAAATCCATACACTTTATTTATGTATCTACTTTATAACCACAAAATGGTTTGAATTGATAATCACAATATAATTTTTCAATTAGCTACAAACAATGACTATGCTCATTTACAATACATTTATCAACTTTCGCATAAAAATTTATATTTTAATGAGCATATACCCAATTAATCTAATTTTATCACCATTTCATAATATAAAGTATCTACTATTATATATATTTTTACTTTGGAGAAATATCCTTAATTGATTGGTCAATTTCTTCTTCAAAGTTATCTCATGACTTATTATCACTTGATTATGTTTAATGATACAAAACATGATTATTAGAGTTAATTCTTAATCCGAATCATCACAAAATGTGTACTGAACTATCCCATATAGTTGTTGCAGGCGCATGTGCTTCCTTCCATGGATGCGTGTGCTTTCTGTCACAGACTCGTGCACTTCCGTTGCGAAAATCTGCTTCACTCACATTGTCCATCAATCACCATCCGCCACGTTCACATATATTTCCACAGATAATCCTCATTCCATAGACAAACCTCATTTTGCAGATTCCACCTCATATGCGGACACCAACACTTTCACATATGCTCACCTTGTCTGCCAATAACAATCTGCCACATTTGCATGTCTTTCCACAAACAAACCTCATTTCATGGATTCCACCACACCTATGGACACCAATGCTTCCATTGCAGATATCCACCAATAATAATCTACTAGGTTCATATTCTTTATGTGAAAAAACCTCATTTCATGGATTCTACCTCATTTGCTGTAACACCTGGAAAATTTACACGAATAATTTCATGTGTAACGTTATTTTTTTTGGAATTTAAAAGAGTAACTAACGTTATATTTGGAGTTTATATTTTTGTGGTGAAGATCCATATTTTAGTGAAAATTGAAAATTTAAATATTCACATAATAAATGGTATATTTTAATAAAAATACATAATAAATAATTTATTTTATTAAGAATATTTTGGATTAGAAAAGTTGTGTGTGAAAATTTAAGGGTTAAACTGGTTGTAGAATAAAGAGTATCCATGAAAGGGAATGTGTCTATGTGATAACATGTCTACGAAAGGGATTTTGTTCGCGGAAGGGAATGTGTTTGTGGGAGAATTGGTGTCTGTAGAAGGGAATGTGTTCACGAGATGACATGTTTGCAAAAGTGTTGGTATACACAGCGTAAGTATTGGTGTCCGCAAATGCTTGGTTTAAGAAGGACATGTGACCACACATGAGAGGTATTTGTAGAATGAGGTGTATCTGTGGAAGTGTTGGTGACCACAACAATGTTGGTATCAGTAGTAGAAGTGCTGGTGTCTGCATATACATGGTTTAGAAAAGGCATGTGGCCACACATGAATGTGTTTACAGAATGAGTGGATATCTGCAGTGAAAGCGTTAGTGTCCACAAATGCGAGGAGGAATTTGCAAAGTGAAGTACGTAGTGAATTGTGATTGGCAGATGATGTAAGTAGATATCCACAGCAGAAGCGTTGATGTATGCGGATGTGAGGTGGAATTCGCAGAAAGATTTGTGGAAGTGACAGATTGTGATTGGCAAACAGGGTGAGTGGATATCTGCATTGGAAGCGAATGTGAGGTGAAATCTGTAAAATGAGATTCTTTCGCAGAATGTAAAAGTGGCAGATTGTGATTAGTGGATAATGTTAGTAGATATTCACAGTTGAAGCGTTGGTGTCTACAGATGAGGTGAAATATGTAGGATGAGGTTTGCCAGCAAAAAAGATATGTGAAAGATACTGATTTTAATTGGCAGACAAGGTGAGTGAATATCCGCAATGGAAGCGTTGGTGTCTGTGGATGATATGGAATCTACGAATGAGGTTTGCTAGTGGAAAGATATATGGACATGGAAGATTTTTATTGGCAGACAAGATGAATAGATATCCGTAGTGAAAACATTGGTGACCGCAGATGAGGTGGAATCCACGAAATGAGGTTGTCTGCAGAAAGACATGTGTACGTGGTGAATTGTGGTAGACAATGTAAGCAGAAATCTAAAGCAAAAGCATTGATGTTCGTGGAAGAGTTGGTGTCCAGGGAAGTTAGGTGGATAGGTGAATGTGGCGTATAATGCAGATAACAGCAGTGGAAGCACACATGTCCATGACAAATACACACGTGTCTACGACAACTATAAACTTCAGAACACAATTGTCTAAGAAATTTTTGAACAGCAACATATATTATCTGACAATAAATATATTTTTAGATGGCGATTATATTTTCATATTTGCAAATACATTTTCATATTATATTTTTGGACTACTGAAAATGAAGGTTTTTGATCTATAAAAAGGAAAGTGTCGACAAAACCCTAATCATCCATGCATTAGAAGATGAGAGGTTTGCGTTCTTCCTCTCAAGCTCTTTGAAGGTGGGTCTAATACAATTAGGACTTCATAATTTGGATTTGTTTGTCATTCATAAGATGGACTATGATGATGAACGAAATAATGACTAGAATCATAGGAGCTGAAACTAAGTTTTCAAATTAATGCAGTTGATAAATTTCTATTCTTTTTATTAACTTAATCTTTATTCATCTCAAGGAAAATAAGCATGTTGAAAATAAGTTAGAGCGAAGGTTAGATCATATTGTGAGTGAACAGACTCCACTAAGAATCCCAGGTAAGTGATGTTTACATGCGTTTGATCTTTGACCTACATCACAAAATGCTAGCGTATATGTTTCTCTTGTTCTTTACTACTTTATTTATGTGGACGTTGATCAAGTATATGTTATTGTGATATTAATGTTGATCGAGGATGATGGACTGCAAGTCAAATCTATCAATAATCAAGCTTAAAACAATATCATGGAGTTATTCAAAGTCAAACATAGGTGGAAGTTCAAGAACTATTGTAAAACATTTGAAGGACTTCATAAAAACTGTCTACTTTCTTACCTTTGACAAGTGTTTGATAGTTTTAGCATTTGAAACGACATCATATTACAAAGTGTGCTTCATGAAAATTGTAGCTGACTTCCTAAGCTTTCTAGAATGGGCTAGATTGTTAAAATTGGAGTTTGTTGGCTATGACAAAAGCCCACAAATATAGAGCAAATATTGTGTAAAGCCTAAGTGGCCAAGTTTGGAGACCAAGGAAAGTCAATACATGGAATCATCCAAGGGGAAGAATTCAAGAAGGAAATAGCTGCCAAAAGACATCGAGACTTGGAGAAGAAGAAATTAAGAATTAATTAAATAATCTATGAGTTAATTGACCTAGTAATTATTAAGTAAAGTATCGACCAAGCTTATACTATAGTTGATTTAGTGTTAATGTTGCTTGTTTAGTTATTTACTATTCTTTAGTTTGTAATTAGTTATTTATAACCACCTTATGTAATTGTTTTAGACAGTGAAGATTGAATATAGAAAAGCTTTCGCTTATTTTCGAAATTGGAGTGATCCTATTTTAAACCTTTGGTGAGTGATATCCAAAGTAGGGGTGTATAGAACCGAACCGGCACCGAAGAACCAGATCGGAACAGGCGGGTTTGGTACCGGTTCGGTGTGTTTTTTGTTGGCACCGGACTGAAATCGGTTTTGATTCTTGCAGAACCGATTTCTTGGTCCGGTGCTCGGTGCTCTGTACCAAGAACCGGTACCGAACTGAGAATCGAATCTCCCTCCTTCTCACTGGTGACTGGATTTAGACAAATTGCAATTAGGGCATCTCAAACTCAAATCAAGTTAATCAACAAATCTCAATCTCCTTCTCACTCTCTCAGCTGACAGCCTCTCCCTCGATTTCCCGACTACCTGTATCTCGGCAATGGCGACCATCCCATTCGGCATTCCTAGTCTCCCACTAGCGAATGACGACTCTATCGCCTACGAGAGGCAAGCGAACGCCCTCCACTCCAGTCTCGAGTCAAGCAAGTGAACGACAGGCAAGCAAAGTAGCGAACGACGACTATCGCCTGCGAGAGAATAGAGCTGCGACTGTAAAGGGTTTCTGAATTCTGAGAGCATTCCGACGACGACAATATCTCCAAAGTCCAACCCAAGCGCTTCCTTTGAGTTTCGGTGAGTAATGACGAACATTCAGTGATATTTTAGATTCGATGAGTTATATTTTGGATTCAATGAGTGATATCTATTTTGATTTCTTTGCTATTAAATGGAAAATGCCTCTGTTTTGGACTGATAAGTTTGGCCCCTATTTGATGTTATGGTTCTGTTAATTTCTATATGAGTTTTCTTGGTTTCTTGGTCTGTTTTGGACCGAGTATATATTCCTTTCAGTTGTGTTCATATTCAATGTGCTACATATTTTGTGATTGTTTTGTTGAAAGCCTAAAAGTTTTATTTTTTTTTGGTTTGAGATCTGCTCTGCATTTATGTTCATTGTCAGTCTATAATGTGATTCTGAAATGCATTTTTACATTGTTCAAAATGTAGATAATGGAAAGCTATAATGAAACTGTAGAGAGTGGTAATGTTAACCCTATTATGAGTCAAACCAAGAGAAAGAAATATGATGTTTGGATGCATTTTACTATTGTTGAAAGCAATGATACAAACAACCCTAGAGCGAAATGCAATTATTGTTCTCAGACATATGCTTGCCATGCAACAAAGAATGAGACTTCAAGCTTGAAAAAGCATGTTAGTTCTTGTAAAAAATTGTTGGCAAGTGTTGATACGAAGCAAAAGACTTTAAGCTTCCAAAATTTGGACAGAAAAGGATCAACTTCTACACCTGCATCTTTTATTAGTGAGACTTGCCGAGAACTACTTGCAAAGATGGTTATTGTTGAAGAAATTCCTTTTAAGTTTATTGAATCAGAGGGTTTTAAAGTTTATTCCAAATATTTACAACCAAAATTTGTTGCACCCTCTAGAACTACTCTTGCACGAGATGTGATTGGAATGTATGAAAAAGAAAAAGCAAAGTTGAAAGAATACTTCAAGAACACATCTCAACGCATATGCTTGACTACAGATACATGGACTTCCATTCAAAATTTAAATTATATGGTTTTAACTGCGCATTATGTTGATTGTGATTTTATTTTGCATAAGAAGATCATCAATTTCTGTTTGATTGAAAATCATAGAGGTGAAACAATCGGTAAAGAAGTCGAGAGATGTTTACTTGAATGGGGCATTGAAAATGTTTTGACAATCACTATAGATAATGCTTCTTCCAATGATGTGGCCACTTCTTATTTGGTTAAATGTGTTCGGAATCGGAACGGTTTAATTTTGAATGGTGAATACATTCATATGCGATGTTTTGCGCATATATTGAATTTGATAGGACGTGATGGTTTAAAAGACCATCACCAATCTATTACAAGAGTACGTCGAGCCGTGAAATATGTTTGGTCTTCTCCTGCAAGACTTCAAAGTTTTCAGAAATGCGAAAAATGTTAAAATTGGGTGCAAAAGAAGTGTGTCTCTTGATGTGCCTACACGATGGAATTCCACATATTTGATGTTGGAAAGCGCCGAAAAATATGAAAAAGCTTTTGAGAAGTTGACAGGAATAGATTTTAATTATCTTGTTGATTTGGGTGGAGAAAGTCCTCCCACAGAAGAACATTGGAATAATATTTGAGAACTTGTAAAATTCTTGAAGATTTTTTATGATACTACTCTAAATGTTTTAGCCTCCTTGCATGTTACTGCAAATGTATATGTTTGTGAAGTATGTAACTTGAGAATGGTTATCAAAGAGTATGCTGAATGTGATAATCCATTATTAAGAAGAATGGCTATTGGAATGCAGGGAAAATTTGATAAATATTGGGGAAGCTGCGATAGAATGAATATCTTGATGTATGTTGTAGTTGTTTTGGATCCTCGATATAAAATGAAGTATTTGAAACATTGTCTTTCCCCAGTAATGGATTATGATAAGACAAATGATTTGTTAAATCAAGTACAACTAGTGCTTCAAAAATTATATCTTGAGTATAAAGTTGCTTCGGGATTGGAAAATTCAGAAGACAATTACAGTACTGCAAATGTACTAACAACATCTTCAATCGTGATACAACAGAGCAATTTGAGTCATAACAAACTACATGAGATGCTTTATACTTACCCTGAAGAAGAAGATGTTTCAAGTACTCGGTTGGAACTTGATCAATATTTGTATGAAGCATTGGAAAAATTCTCAGACAAACAGGACATTCTCATATGGTGGAAAATGAATTCATTAAAATTTCCTATTCTGAGCAACTTGGCAAGAGATATATTGGCCATTCTTATTTCCACTGTTGCATCAGAATAAGCTTTTAGTAGTGGAGGAAGAGTACTTGATTCATTTTGTAGTTCTTTGTCCCCAAAGACTGTTGAAGCGCTTATTTGCACTCAAAGCTGGATTCGAAGTTTGAAATATGAATCAATCAACTTCAATGATGGTGTGGATGAACAAGGTATCTTTTATATTTATAATTTTTCATTTATATTTGTTTGTATTAATTACTAATTACTATGTTTTCTAAATTTGTTTTCAATTTATATGTTTAAGAGATTATACAAATTAATGACGATGAAAGGAATTAGTACGAAATTGATAGTGAATTTATGATGACAGATGCTAATGCGTAACAAGGGATTTATATATTTTTTCATTTTGAACTATATAATTATTATTTCTTTAACCATATAATGATCATTTCTTTTTGATATGCAGGGATTTGAAAATAAGTAAATCAGTTAAGTAGTAATATTTTAATTCAATTTGATTTTTTTGTGATTATAGTTTGTCTTCTTATTTTCTGAAAAAAGAAGAGTTTCTGATCTATATTATTTGGAAGGTTGCATTTTTAGAGAGGATTACAACGACGGATCTTAAATTTTTCACTGCTCTTTGTGTTAGATTGGCTCGATCTCTTCTGAACTTACATCAAAGTTGCAATCGGCTGAAGCTGAGCAAGGGAAAAATCATGCAGCAGAGAAGCATTTTTTGGTCCTTAAAGAGTATGCTATAGGTTTGGTTAAGCATGACAAACTTGGTATTTCAAATTTTTTAATTGTTGCATTACATGATGAATTGATGATATTGAAAATTTCTGAATGTTCCATATATATTGTGAAGAGATCTAGGTGTGGTATTTATTCAATTGGCAGGTAAGGAGAAATTAGGATTTTTTTAAAACTTTTTTATTATAATTTCAAATATAAAAAAAATTGTAAAAACAAGTTTAAAAATTCGGTACCGGATCGGTACTGAACCGGAACGGGTACCGAATTACCGGTCCGGTACCAGACTCCAATGGGACCGGTACCGGTTTGAATTTTCAAAACCGGTACCGATCAGTCCGGTGCGGTTCACTGTGGAACCGGTACCTAATCGGACCGTGAACACCTCTAATCCAAAGTTTTCCTTGTGTGTGTTACATAACAAGATTAAGGTTACTTGTAAGTTGGGTAGTCTTTCTTATTGAAATTTGCATTCTTGATTCTTGAAGAAAAAGTATGTGAAGAGGTGTCCAACTTTCCAAAGGAGTTTCATTGGGGAAGACATCCATACGGGAGTGACAAGTGCGCCTACTTGCTATTTCCAGCCAATTTACTTCTTTAGTGTATATTTCCAAATTTATGGTGGTTGTTTTCATTATTCTTGAAGGGATTCTTTCTTCATTCATCCAAAAGGTTGTGTTCCAAATTTCATAAAGAAAGCTTCCAAATTAAGGGAGATATGGTTTTCCAAAGTTAAAGTTTTTATATTGTGTTTTGAGGCAAATTAAGGAAAATTGAAGACCCGGTTGATCACCTCTACTTAAGCCGATCGTCAGTCGGAGAAAATTTTTGAATCAATCTTATTTTCCATCATTGACGATTTATCACCCAAGCGACCGCAAATCTTATGGACAATCAAACCCTTGAATTGCGGTCAAACTCCTTCTTGCTGATCAGCCACTTCTCCACTTCTTTCAAACCTTCAGTTAATCTTCCTTGTTCAACAATACTTCATCAAACATCAACCACTTACAGATTATATTCTTTTACCACTTTATGCTGGTGCATCAGAGGATGTATTTTTGCTTTGCCAGATGCTTTGATTTTGTTCACTAGAATGAATACAATATGATTAGACGATGTGAGAACTTTGGAGATTTATTTTATTTGTCATGCATGTGATAACAGGTCAAACTGTTATTATATGTTACATTTTGCATGTAAGATCACATGTATGTTTCATGTATAATGAAAAATATTTTCATTAAGAAAGATGGAAATACTGGTTGAATAAACATAAATAGTCATTGTGGGTGGGGTTCGAGTTGGCTGTTCTGCAAGAGGTGGACCTAATGGCATCACTTTCTCTCCTAGACGGTATTACCCATAATGACTAGGCTGTTAAGTGGAAGAAAAAAAAAGAATAGTGGCTGAAAAAGACATGTGATGTGCCAACGAAATGGTTTAGGAAAAACTTATCTGAGTGGTTGATCGGCTGAAGAGATGAGCGACCGGTGGTTCAAACAAATAATACTGGGCAGTTGATTAGCAGTTGATTAGCAGTTGATGTGAACGACTGGTAGCTAAATAGATTCAATCGTCTACAACTTTCTAGGCAAATAGCAATCGACTGGCTACAGATTGGAGATCGATCGGTTGGCTGAAAACTTTTATAAATGCCGCAAAACTACTTTAGGAAGCTCTGACTTTAGAAACCCATATCTTACTGAATATAGAAGCTTTTGTCATGAAATTTGGACATCAACTTCTTTGATGAATGTTGAAAAACTCCTCCAAAAATAAAGACAAGAATTGCCACAAATATTGAAATATACTCGGTTGAATGAGATTGGCCAAAGAGATCAAGAAATCACAACTTTAGTCTTCGTATGGAAAGCTCCACCAATTTTGATTCTTCTTGAAAGTTGAACATCACTTCAAACGTTCTTCCTCTAAGGAAAAAAACACGGATGCCAATAAGAAAAGTTACTCAACTCATAAAGTAGCCTTAATTGTGATATCACACCATAACTTTGGATGATCACACCGAAAGGGAGAAAGTGGAATCACTCCTATTTCAAGTAATAAAGCAAAAATTTTAGTATTCAAACTCAAATGATTAAACACTCATGCTAGGTGACTTTATATAGCCAATTACAAACTATAAAATAAGAAATAACTATATAGGAAAAAAAATACTAAATCGACTAACACAACACATACTTGGTTGATTACTAAACTTAAATTAGGTAAATTACTTAAATTAATTATAGTTCCTTTCTCTCCAAGTCTTGTTGGCTTTTGGCAGCTACTTCTTCTTCAAGTTTGGCCACTTGGATGGTTTTCATATCAAGGTAATTTTGGCTTTCCTTTTGTCTTCATGTTTGGCCACTTGTGATGGTTTTTATAACTCTTCTTGCCTTGACCTTTCTTGATCCTCAATCTCAACTTCTTGGGCTAATTTCCGTAGTAAAACATGTGTGGCCTTCCCTTGATTTTCACGAGTTTGTGGCTTCTCCACTTGACCCATTATTTAGTTATCTACCAAGTAATTAGAAAGGTAAGTGTTATTGAGTCTCTGGGCTCTAGCCCTTGTGATTGGACCTTGTAGTCCATCAACTTATTTTTACAAATTACATATTATATTCATGTCATATATGCATCTCTTATTGAGAATTAGGATTATAGATGGACTTTGGTATGTAGGTGAAAAAAACTTTGATGATATACTTGATGAAAGAAATATGTGAAGAATGCAGTTGAAGGAGTTCTTTCAAGGGGGAGGTAGTGGTATTGTTGAAGCAATATTGACATGTGGGTAAAGACTTGAGGAAAAAGATGTCAAATGAAAGACTTTTATTTAAATTATGTTTTTTTAAGGGTAAATGACAAATCAACCATCGTGGTTTGTGGTCAATGACAAGTCAACCACTAGGGTATTTTTTTAACAAATTAACCACTGACGTATGGGAAAATAACAAAGCAAACATCGCAGTTATGTTTTTCGTTCTCCGTTAACAAGTTAAAAACGCAGTGTGTGGTCAAGACACTGCGTAAAACGCGGTGTCTCGCCAGACACCACGTTTTTACGAGAGGCACCACATTTTTACGTGGTGTCCAGGCAAACACGCGTCGAGGCAAAAAGGCCTGGACACCGCGGCGTCTCTGGAGCTCTCTATTTGTCATGCATGGTGTTCTCGATCAATTGTGTTTCATGGTTACTTCGAATTCGTTATGTATATGTTTTACGAATGCAATGTTTTTATTGGTTTTTTGACCTTTGCACCTTCAAACTAGCATACCTTTTGCTACGGATGTCGGAATTGGGCGCAGAAGGTATCAAATCGAAGCTCTCTCAAAGCTCTATAATTATCATTGGGAAAACCCCATGACCGCCTTTCTCAGCCCCAAAATCAATCATTTAAGCCCTCAAATTTGTGATCAAACATTTTTCCAGACTAAGCAAATGTTTGATCATAAATTTGAGGGCTTAAATGATTGATTTTGGGGCTGAGAAAGGCGGTCATGGGGTTTTCCCAATGTTGATTATAGAGCTCTGAGAGAGCTTTGATTTGATACCTTCTGCGCCCAATTCCGACATCCGTAGCAAAAGTTATGCTAGTTTGAAAGTGCAGAGGTCAAAAAACCAATAAAAACATTGCATTCGTAAAACATATACATAACGAATTCGAAGTAACCATGAAACAAAATTGATCGAGAATGCCATGCATGACAAATAGAGAGCTCAAGAGACGCCGCGGTGTCCAGGCCTTTTTGCCTTGACGCGTGTTTGCCTGGACACCGCGTTTTTACGCGAGGCACCGCGTTTTACGCGGTCTCTCGGGTCCATGAGAGACCGCATAAAATGCGGTCTCTCATGGACCACTCACTCTAGAGACCGCGAAGGGATGTTTGTTTAGATTCTTCTGGTGATTTTGGTTGTGTTTTGGATCGAGTTTCAGCTTGTGATTATGATTTTAGAGGTTTGCTCCTATTTTGAGCTTCTTCTTCTTCTTCTTCTCTTCTGTACCTTTTCTACTTTCTGCAACTGGGTTCACTTCAAGTCTCATTCCCCAATCTCACAGTTTCTGTTTGTTATTCAATAACAGGGATTGAAGAGCCATATGAAGCAAGTGAAGACGAAAAGCAAAGAGCTGCAAACTCCATTAACAACATCTTATCTGTTTTAACTCACGACAGTGAAGTAAAAGGAAGATGGGTTTGTGGGAAAATCGCGGTGTCTCCCCGCCGGCGTTCTAATTTTCTTCGGAATGCCCTGCGTTGGGCGTTCTGAATTTAGAACGCCGGAGCTGGGCATTCCGTTGTTCGGCTGTTGTCAACCAACTTTTTAACGGTAAACGTCTATGGATGTTGGATTTGTTATTTTAAGATACGTGAGTGGTTAACTTGTTAAAAAAAAAAAACCATAGTGGTTGACTTGTCATTGACCTCAAACCACGATGGTTGATTTGTCATTTACCCTTTTTTTAATGTTTGAAGTTTAGTTAAGATGTTTCACAAGACTTTTAAACGAAAGATTAAGGTTAATAGATTTATGTTTATTTTATGTTGATCTTTAATTACGTTTGGATTTTTAAATTAGACTTTTTTTATAAAAGGCTTCTGCCATTTATTTTTCAAAGGCATGTTTTGTCAACTTATTTTCAAAGATACGATTTTATGAATTGATTTAAAAAAAATGGCAAGAAAAATGATTTATGCTACAAGGCCTTACATCCACAAACACTAACGTTTCCACTGCAGATATCCACTCACGGATTCCACCTCACATCCATAGATACTAATGTTTCTACTACAAATATATACTTACATCATCTGCCAATAACAATCTGCCACATATCTCACTTCTCAGATTCCACCTCACATTCGTAGATAACAACGCTTCTGCGGACACCAATGATTCCATTGTGAATATCTGCTCATTCCGCAAACACCATCCATGTGCAGTCACGTGTCCTTCCTAAATCAAATATCTATGGACATCAACACTTTTGCTGTGGACACACACTTTTGCGGACACGTCATCCTACAGACACATTCCTTTCTGTGGACACCAACTCTCTTGTGGACATATTTCCTTCTGTGGACACATCACCATGCAGACACATTTCCTTCTGCAGATACTCTTCATTCCAGGGCTTGTCCTTCAACTTTCCATGCTGAACTTTCTTAATTCTAAAATATACTTAATAAAATAAATTTCATATTTCCATAAAAAAAACTTTAAACCTGAGAATAGTATAACAGTAAAAATCTATAATAAACTACTGTACGAAAATAAAACACCATAGTATGAAGTACATAATAGTCCAAAGAAACAAAATAACTAACTAAGATCTCACTAAAAAGAGAGTCACTTGGTAAGGAAATGATGCGCTTCAGGTAAGGTTCAGGAGAGTATTGGAAACACGTGGTTGACCTATAGCTGAGGAGCAGTAGACCAGAAAACAAACAGATTCAAAAGGGTTGCTTGTGGAAAATTTGTGGTTGACCTGATGAACAGTGAGTGGTTGACCTAATGAACAGTGACCTGCATCCGCAGATTTGTGTTTCACAAACTTTTTGGGAAAACTTCAACACCAATGAAAATATCTCTAATGAATGAATTGTTGCACGATTTTTTGACACAATCTCAAGGAATGAATTGTAAAGAAACCCTCAAAATTTCGGGGGCAAATTCAAAGGGATGACTGAGATATGTCTGAAATAGTTCAAGTCAGTCAGAAAGTTGTTAAAAATTGAACCTTTCTACTCTTAAGGAAATATCCCATGGAAGAAAGCACTCAAACTTGATAACTTGAGAATTTTTACAACCATACTAAGAAATTCACTTTCTTGGAAAAAGAAGTGAGAATGTTGCAATAGGAAGAAAACTAATCCAACTCTCACAAAGGATTAGAAATCGGAACACAAAATAATTGATTGTCAACAACCAAATTGAAATGTTGGATTTTGTTTGAAAGAACAAAGAGGAGAGGTTAAAAGCTCTATATTTTAATTTATCAAAACTGAAAAAAAAAAACTCTAAGGAGAGCTTGAATAGCTCCTCCCATTAGGATTTTGAGTTCACAAACAAAAATTACAAAATTAACCTTATTTGGACTCCTACTCGACCTATAACAACTTATAATCAAGTGACTCTAAAATTAATTATAAAGTAAATTATAAATAAAACTTAAAGTATTTCATATAGCCATGATTCAATAGATCATTCTTCAAGGCCCATCATGAAACTAGTTTGGGCTTCTGTAATATCCCAACTTTTTTTTATCATATTAAGTATAAGATTTTATAATGATGATGCATGATTATTAAGGGTATGAATTATTTGATATTAAAAAGGGATTGATGAAAATATAGATGGTTTATAAAGTAGGGAGTGTTTAGTATGATATTGTAATTTTGTCTGGTTGGTTGACGTTCGCATGTGAAAAAAAGTCTTTGGAATAGACATCTGGCCTTAGTTGCATGTTTGGAAAATGAATGGCGTTCTTTCACATTGCTCTGGGTTGAGCGACCGATTCAAAGGAAATTAGTGTCTCATTTAGAAATATGGTCAACTAGATAGGAGATTGCGGTCGACTAGTATAGTGTAAAATAGATTTCTATTGAAGGCTAGACTTCAGTAGCGGACAGTTAGGCATCTGTGGAAGGATAGACGTTTACGAAAAGGAATATTCGATGTTGGATTTCCATGGAAATAGGGAGCGGCTGACTGTAGATTAAGGTGCGGTTGACCAGGAATACAAAAAGTCACTTAAAAATTTATCACGTGTCATGATTTAAGAAAGAATAAAATTGATTACTCAACATTGGAATGCTGAGGGGGGACAATACCTCATGCTTGGAGCTACCATGTTATATAAGGAACTCTTTCACTTTGGATTGAAGCTCCATCCACGATTTATTTGGAAGAAAGAAGCTCTCAAGGGATATCTATTCTCTCTCAACTTTTTGAGGTAAGTTAGGTTATCTTTAAGGTTTATAAAATTTTGAGGAATTTGGTTGAAGTTTATGGGTAGAAATCAATGGATAACATGAAGATAGACAAAACTATATAGTTTTAGTATTTAACAGCCAATAGTTATCTTCATAAAATTATCTTAATAAAGTTCTTCGGGTAGACGACTTGTGTTGTTATAATATTTGAAACGTAAAAGTCTTTTGCTACATGCTTTTAAAAGAAAAAGGTATTTTAAATTGCATGTTTTAAGAAAAGGAAAAACTAGGCATATCAGCTTCAAATCCGAACAAGATGAAAATTGGCTTTGTTGGCGTAAATGAAACTCTCTATTCAGGGATCTTTTGGCATAGTAAACGAACTCCAAATTTAACAAAACACATCATTCTGGAAAGCTTGAGATGTCAACTAGAATTTTTGTGGAGTATACTTTTTATATGAGATTCTTAAAGTTTCCAATTAAGTCAAATACTCCTTGGGGTCAGATTGTCAACATATTTTGGAGTGTCTCATACTTCCTCTAAACTTGTACTTGATTTTCCAATTATACTTGATCTTGAATAATTCCTAGCTATATTTGGATGCATGATAGATGTGCTTAATACTTTTAATGTAATTTTCTCCATAATTACCTTGAAAGAAAATATTGAAACTATCATTAGAAAATCTCCTCACTTGATTGTGATGGGAGGCAATTTGTGGCACATCAGGAAATAACTAAGAAAATATAAATGACAAGCTTAATCATATATTGGCTGCTAAAAGTCCCTTGACCTATGACATGTAAGTGGAAGTCACTGAGGTGAGTTGGGTAAACTCAATGGAGATTTTAAATTGTGTATTTATTGTTTTCATATAAGGGAGCATGCACTCAATAAAATCATGTGTTAAAAACTATAGAAAAACATTATTAAAATAGATTCCCAAAACCCTCAGTAGAATAAGTGTACAAAATAAACTCACAATATTATGGTATGAAATAAAAATAAGCAACCACTACTGTAAAATATAAAAACCTCAATAAAAAAGGAGTTATTTGCAATCTCCAAACACGCTATACCTTAAGTATATGGGGAATGACGATATTCAATGATCACAATATAATATAATAACTTTGATTAGACTGAGAGATTCACACTTAAGAACATAAGATAATAAGTTGTTCCATTATTCTATTCCCAAAACAAACAAACACCTTTTCAAACACTCGAAGGTGTGTAACAAATAATGACCATCACTTGGGTCGATTAAACCTACTAAACATGACCTCTATGATCAACAGTTAAAAGTGGATACTCAAATAAATATGTCAGTGAAAATTATATATATAGTATAAAAACCGATATGTCTTTAAAACTAAACATGTCATAAAGTATAAGAACACGTCTCAAAATAAATTTAACAAAACTATATAGTGTAACATACTAGGGTTTTGATTTTTCAAAATTTGAATAGAAAGTTAGTTTTCTCCCAAAAATTAAAAACTAACCCTAATATCTCTTCAGCTTGGTGGAGAATCTGAGCTGATATGGATTTTCTCAAATCAACAACTTGAATTCGTTGAGAAAATCTGTCAACCAACTCGGATTTTCAAGAGTTCTAGTTGAAAATCCCCGCTATAAATAGGAGGCACTTGAGTGAAGGAAAACTCACCTCTAGAACTTCAAGCATCACTCACCTTTGAAGCTCCAATCTTCACTCTCAAAGATTCAACCATAGCAAGTCGCTCAAAGTCAGGAGAATTTGAGGAACTCCAAAGAGCTGGAAGTCGAGCCCTAGTCGAAGACTCTCCAACAGAATCAATGATCACTCTCAGACACCCTCTCTTAATAAATTTTCAGTGAGGTCTAGCCTTAACCATCGGCGATCACACCCTTTGTGTGTTTAGTCGAGCGCGACACGAAGAAGGAAGGAGAAAGAAGGAGAAGAACCCAAGAGGAGGAAGAAGAATTTTTGGAGTTGAACAAGACTAGATTAGTGATCCAAACTAAACCGGTTTAGCAGAACTGACTCAAACTGGACTTGGTCCAAATTCAACCTGATTTCTCAGACCATTTAGGTCAACCCAATTTCGACTCCAGTTCGCCTAAGAATTTTATCAGCAAGTAATTTCTACCCAATTTTTTCAAGAGATATCTTTTTTAAGAAGAAATTTAATAATGAATAATCCTTTAGGCAAACTAGATTATTCAAAAGCTTAGGAAATCCTTATAACCTTATTTTCTCATAATCCAAGTAAGTAAAGATACCAGTTTTTTAATGCTTTGACCATGACCCTACATCACAAAGCGTATTACTATTTATTTTATTTTTTGCAACTTTATTCCACTATTTGAATTTTGATATTTTATTTTGACATGCATGATTAGACATTAACATAAGATTAAAGAAAGATAAAATTGATAGGTCATCTTGTATGCAAGTATGAATGCATGAATATGATGGAATTGACAGAAAATATAATATATTTTGTGATGGTTGATGAAACCTTATGAGAGTAAGAAACTATTGGTTTTTTGAAAGCCTGAATGCATGATAAGGTTGGAAAATGAATTTCAATAAGTATTTAACTTTAAACATAAAAATTTGGTAATGCGTGGAATTAATTCACATATGTACGTATCTTTACTTACTGAGTTTAACTCACTCTTAGTTTTGTGAGTGGGTGAATTTTTAACTAAGGAAGAATCTTGGTTGATTGAGAATATTCCAGAGGCAGACGAACATACACATGAAAATGTCATCGAGTCAAATGGATGATTTAATTCATTGTTTAGTTTTAAATATTGTTTTTAATATAGTTTTATCATTGGAAGCATATTATTACAATTAGATCTTTTATTAGTTTGATGACATTTCCGTCAATAAAGTTTAGAAGCACGCTCTGTGTTAATGTTGCTATATGAAATTTTCAACTATATTTTTGTATTTAATTTCGTTGCTTGAAGAAGATATTTTAAATAAAGTATTTAACGTTTGATTAAAGATAAATTAAATAGATACTTTCTAATAAATATTAGATTTTCTTTTGTTTAATTAATGATTTTGATATTTTTGAAAATCCTCAATTTTTAGTTAGAGTTTTCAATAAACTTTTTTAACCTATCATAATTTTTCAATCAATTTGGGAATTTTTTTTTTTGAAATTTTGGATAAAAATGAATTTTTTAAGTGTTACAGGTACATAGTTTCGATCAGTGGTTGACCAATCACAACAAAATGCTGATGGTTTCTCCATGTAACATAAGTTTCTTCCCAATTTTTTTGACTCCAAAGGATAACAGACAAAATCAGAAATTCAATCATCATTTTGTGTGTAAATCCCAAATTTTACTATTTGATTTTCAACTTTTCAATAAATTTGTATTCTTAGGTTCAAAAACTGAATTTCATAGAAAACTCTGAAATACTAGCAAAGTTCAACTTACATTTTGTAGATTCCGAAATTCTTCTCGAACTTGATTCCTAATACTCTGATCTAAGGTTTTAATGAGGAGCATGTTGGATCTAAAATGAAATAGCATATAAAAATTCAAATTTTCTTAAAATTTTTTGAAATTGATAGGATAACCCAACTTACCTTCAACTCTTGATAAATAGTCAACTTTTTTGGAACGCTAATCACAAATCAATTGCCAGATTATTGTCTTTGAAATTCTCCTCTTGTCAAGGATGACTTTTTCTTCAATTTCTTACAAATGATGAGTAATAGACTGAATATGTTTATATATGTTAAACCCGACTTGATTGTTAAGGAAGCCCATAGTCATTCAAATTTTATAATTGTAAAATTTGTGGGGTCGGGTGATCCGCAACCTTGTGAGCCCGGTTGGGGTGACCCACCTTCATTTAAAGCTGTTGAAAATTTTTGATAACTTCTCCTTCAGTTTATCTGAGTGTCTTTTTCTCATTTCGGCTGAAGCTTTACTTTCTCACCCTAAAAAAAACAATGACTTCCCTTACTTTGTCTTCACATTTTTAGAAAACAAGTGTTTTAGTGAGTGAACTCTGAGACCTTGTGATGAGGTTTTGGTGGTGATGTTACGTGAGCAAATTTGGATTGTTAACTAGTTGGATTATTGGAGTTAGAGACTTAGACTTTCAGATATCTCTGTGAGGTAGTTCTTAATTCCAGTTAAGTCCATTGAAAATGTTGGAACTGCTTTGTGTTGGACCATATGCACACCTAAAGATGGGGGGGGGGGGGGGGTGAATTAGGTGAACTAACTTTTTTGTGCGATATTGATTGTTCTATCCCTAAATGATTTATCACAAATAAAAAAGCAAATAAACACTAATAATAAGAGATAAGAGATTGAGAGATGTAACACTTTGTTCACATGGTTTGACAAACTTACCAATGTCTACGCTCCAAGTTTCCCACTTGGAGATCCTTAATCATCTAACCTCCCCGATTAGTGATGATTGAATTTCATGGGCGTCAATCAAGCCGTTATAATGACTATTCATAGGGAGTCACCATTTTCTCTTTGACTATTCACGAGGCATCACGCTTTTATCTCCTCTTCACAAGAGATTGCAAGTTTTGGTACAAATGAAGGAAATAGAAATTAAAGTTTAGAACTTTACTCTCAAAGATATAATCTCAAGTTGAGGATTGAGAAAGTTAGGTCTATGCACTCATTTGGTTGAAGAGAATTCATGTAGAATTTTGGCAGTGTTTTAGTAGGATTCTCTCTTCTCATTCTCTTCAATTTGGAGTGCCTCTATTTATAGAAACAACTCAACTGGTCGACCACCCTCTTGTCAAGTTGACTGCTTCCCGATAGTTGGAATGTTACCGTTGAGAAATTTGTCGGTTTCGTCGACTGCTTCTTCATTTCTGATCGACTGCTTTTACACATATCAGGAATTTGCTCGGCACTATCCATTTTTTGGTCAACTGCTTCCACCGATTTAGAAAACCAGAGCAATCTGTAGGTGAGCTAACTTTTTCATGGGATATTAATTATTCTATCCCTAAATGATTTATCAAAAAGAAAAAAGCAAATAAACACTAATAATAAGAGATAAGGGATAGAGAGATGCAATACTTTGTTCACATGGTTTGGCAAAGTCACCAATGTCTATGTTTCAAGTTTCCCACTTGGAGATCCTTAATCATCTAACCTCCCTAGTTAGTGATGATTGAATTTCATGGCCGTCAATCAAGCCATTACAATGATTATTCATAGTGAGTCACCATTTTCTCTTTGACTATTCACGGGGCATCACCCTTTTATCTCCTCTTCACAAGAGGTTGCAAGTTTAGGTACAAATGAAGGAAATAAAAATTAAAATTTAGAACCTAACTCTCAAAGATATAATCTTAAGTTGATGATTGAGAAAGTTAGGTCTATGCACTCATTTGGTTGAAGAGAATTCATGTAGAAATTTTGGCAGTGTTTTGGTAGGATTATCTCTTCTCATGCTCTTTAATCAGGAGTGCCTCTATTTACAGAAACAGTTCAACCGGTTGACCACCCTCTTGTCCAGTCGATCACCTCCCAATAGTTCAAATGTTATCGTTGAGAAATCTGTCGGTTTCGTCGACCGCTTCTTCATCTCTGATCGACCACTTCTATATATATCAGGATTTGGCTCGGCACTGTCCATTTTCCATTCAACCGCTTTAGAAAACCAGAGCAATCTATATGAATTTTGATCAATCGCCTTCATGCTTCTGGTCGACCGCTTCTTTGCTGCTTTATCTCTGATGCAAACTATTCAACCGCTCTTTCAGCCAAAGTTGACATATACTCCGTGTTTTGCATATTTTGACTATTCTAAGTCCCAATAATCAACTTATAAGCAACATGGAATTAGATAAATACATTAGTAAGCATTAATACCCATATTAAGGGTATTTCCAATGAAGATAAATAATGTATTCACTTGATTCAACAAATTTATAATAAACAACTTATTAAAGAATTAAACAATCATCATAAAAAAAAAGTAACCTAATGTCTATTAGGCTAATAATATTCCTCTTTTTTATGATGAAAATAATATATTAAGTTTTTTATTTCTCTACCTAAGCATGAACATGATATATTACATATATGATCTCTCCCCTTTAGTTTATGCAATTTATCACTTTTAGTTTCATGCAATTCACTCTTTTCTAATCATTCAACTCAGTATTCTTTCATCTCCCCCTTTGACATTATCAAAAAGAAAAACATAAAGGGAAATTAACAAAGATATCATTAAATCTACTCAACATATAAATCAAAACAAATATTATTCCCCTTTGGGCATTATATATATAGAAGTAGTTGGGGCAAGTAGAAAATCAAAACAATTCAAATAATAACTCTCTTCTCCTTTGACATTAAACAAACATAATAGTTGTGTATCTATGATTCATGTCAAAATCATAAAAACTCTCCCCTTTTTAGATTATGCAAAGATGAAATTCAAAGAGAGTATATAACTTAGCAACAAAATCATCAAAATATTAAATAAAGTCTCTCCCCCTTTGTCATTACACTACATAAATTATTTGGGGTAAAATAAAAACAAATCAATTATATTTTCCCCCCTTAGAATACCAATTGATGGGAGAACATCTAAGTGAATACCAAGAAAAATAATTCAATTTACACCAATTGTAAGAATGAAAACATTTAATCTTTGATACCAATTAAAATATTATAAATATTTAAACTCCAATGATACCAAATGATATGCATATATTGAATCCAATTCAAATCAAGAGCGACAAAAGATTAAGCAATTACATTAAACTAAAATCATTTTTTTAGTTGTCTCCCTTCAAATATAATCCAAAATCATTCAGTTTTAATGGGAGAACATCCAACCTAAAACAAAGCTCAATTGCTTTTTTTAGGAACCCAAATCTTTTTGGATCATTGAGTTTTAGGCTTGGTTCCTTTAGAAACCCAAATAAGTTTAGAACTAATCATTTTGCTATTTGATTTCAATGGACAACAAAATGATTTATGCTCTATACAATTGCATGCATGACAAATAGATGGGTAAATAAAGAAATTGTCATAATTTTTCTTTTTAGCAAAGGGTTTATAACCAATTTTGGCTTTATCGAATGTAACTCTTTTATTTCCTAATAGCATGTTAAAATTTTTACCACTATTAGTGAATTTCAAAACAATAGAATTCAAATCATCATTTTTGACCCTCAATTCTCTAACATCAATCTCAAGAGATTTAATAGAAACATTCAAATTTTCATTCATGCTTTTCAAATCACAAATTTACTTTTCAAAAGATTGAACAATCTCAACATGCTTTTTCGTCAAATTGTCATTTTCTTTTTTCAAAGATTTATATTTCAATTTGAGCATGTTAAATTGTTAATACAATTCATTAAAAGTATCAAGCAATTCATCTTCATCAAAATTTTCTTCTAAATCACTAGAAGAATCATCTACCTCACTTTCTTTGGCCATGAAGCATACGTTGGCCATTTTCTCATCTTCAGAGGATGTGCTATCTTCACTTTCAATTTGAGTTGTACCTACATGTATAAGCTCAAGAGATTTCCATATATCATTAGCACAAATAAATGCTTGCACCTTATCAAATTCATTTCTACTTAAAGCACAATATAGAATGTTCATGGCTTTTGCTTTCATGCTCTATTTATGCTTATCACATTCAAAGGCAAATTTATAGCATTCCATTTTTGATAGTTTGCCATAAATCATAGTCTATAGATTAAATTTTTTTTTTTCATAATACACTTCCAATATGTATAATATTTTCCATCAAAATAAGGAGGTCTAGAGATGGATTACCCATCAACATGCATATTGAAATCCATAATATGTATCAAAAACTTGTTAAATGATTTATAACAAGAACTTAAACCAAATAAAACAAATTTATACAATATGCACAATATCACACAAAACGTTTATCACAAATATAAAAGCAACCAAACATTAACAATAAAAGATAAGGGATAGAGAGATGAAAACACTTTGTTTATATGGTTTGGCAAACCCGCTTACATCTGTGCTCCAAGTTTTCCACTTGGAGATCCTTAATCACCTAACCTCCCTGGTTAGTGATTATTGACCTTCACGGACATCAATCAAGTTGTTAAAATGACTATTCATATGGTGTTACCCTTTACTCATTGACTATTCACAGGGCATCTCTCTTTTATCTCCTATTCACAAGAGATTGTAAGTTTAGGTACAAAGGAAGGAAATAGAAATTACAATTTAGAACCTAACGCTCAAAGATATAATCTCAAGTTGATGATTGAGATAGTTAGACCTATGCACTCATTTGGATGAAGAAAATTCGTGTAGAAATTTTGGTTGCATTTAGGTTAGATTCTCTCTTCTCATTCTCTTCAATATGGAGTGTTTATATTTATAGAAACACCTTGACCGGTCGACCACCCTCTTGTTTGGTCGATTGTCTCCCAACCTTTGGAATGTTACCATTGAGAAATCTGTTAGTTCAGTCAACCATTTCTTCACCTTTGGTCAATCACTTCTACATATCTTAGGAATTCACTCGGCATTATCCATTTTTTGGTCGACCTATCTTCACGTCTAATCGATCGCTTCCACTGCTTCAGAAAATCGAAGCAATTTGTATGCAATCTGGTTGACCGCCTTCATGCCTCTAGTCGACCGCTTCTTTGTTGCCTCTTATGCAAACTGGTCGACCTCCCTCTCAGCCAAGTCGACCTATACTCTGTGTTTTGCATATTTAGACTCTTCTAAGTCTCAATAATCAACCTATAAGATATATGGACTTAGATAAATACATTAGAACCACTAATACCTGTATTAAAGGTACTTCCAATGAAAATTAATAATGTATTCACTTGATTCAACAAATTTATAATAAACAACTTATTAACCAATTAAACAATCATCATCAAAACAAATAACCTAATGCCTATTAGACTAACACCTTGGGTTTAGAAATTTAATTTTTGTTTGAATAATTGTGTTGAATCGGTTATTAAAATGTTAAATTGTTGGCAGAACAATTGATAAATCATTAGGAAGAAATCTGAACTTTCGGGTTGAAAGAGTGTAACTTTCGGCACTTCAGTGAGGTAAAAATATAAACTCAAGTTTCGTTCATTGTGTAATTTGGATTGGCTATGTTGAATTTTAAAGTTTGGAATAATGAAAGGAAAAGTTGTAATTTTGTACGAAAATAAGTTGGGTTTATTTTTTGGAATGTTTTAGGTGGTTAAAGTTTGAATGTTGCTAGAAGAGATGGAGTTTTCAATGTGTTTGGTTTATTTAGACTTGCCAGAAACTGTCCATGGAAGCATGGGCTTCTATGGTGAAAGCGTAGGCTTGTGGAATGATGCGGAGATAAGCATTTTTGGAGACTTTGCAAAAGACACGTGTTTGCAAGAGTATTTTCTTGCAGAAGCATTTGTTGTCGTAGTGGGAGCAAATGCGTCTTGGAGGGAGACATATGTCCATGGATGTAATAGTCTCCATGGAAGCATTTGTTGCCGTGGAAGCAATTTGCTTCTGCGGAAGCAATTTGTATCCATTGGAACTAGTGAACGTGTTTGGGCATGTGAAGGGCACGTGAGCAAAGCTGGAGAAATAATGGAGAAGCAAAGGGTTCCACTATGAACAGTGCGTTAGAGAAATAAAGTGGCGCCTTGTTCCACGAAGGACAGTGCTAGTGCATTAAGTAGGAGATACATGGAGCGGACGTTCGGACTTGAATCTGTTAACGTCCAAAACAGTTTGAAAAATTCTTAATATTTTTGGGGATTGTTTTGAAAGTTCTCCAAATTGGTTCCTATCCCAGTCATGGGTTCCAATGTGGTTTAAAAGGATTTTTGAAAAAAGAATTAATTGGTAATCCATATATTTTGTCAGGTCCGTGAAATTCGGACCAATTATTTTTCCATTCAATTGAGTGTTTCCTAGCAGTTGGTAGGCCATTGAGGTAAAAGTTTATTTTATGTCCAAAAAGTCATTATTTTCAAAACGATTATTTTTTATGTGTTCTCTTATATAATGATGGGTCCGTCATGACTGTCCATTTTTACAATATTATATGTACGATTTTTGTTGGACATATTTTATTTCGAGCATGTACATCATTTGTTAATCATCTTGTTTAAGTGAACCAAGTTTGATCGGTTTGTGAAGGGGTTCTGTTTTCTATACGTATATTCAACTGTTGGAGAATGTATTTATTGTGTTAACTAGAGTAATGTGGCAGCTAACTGTGCCGTGTCCCTAGGCGCAAAACCCTAAATCTGGTCAAGATATTATTTTGTAGTTTTAGGGATTGTCGAGTATCGTCTTGTTCTATATGTCTATGGCAATATGTGTACCTGAAGCCGTGAGTGACTCCATTTTTACTAAGATTTTTTGGGGCTTATTTTTCGTGCATACAACACTATAGTGGGCGTTTTCCACTTTTGCTTCACTGGTCGATTTCTACTATGTTTTAATCACAAGTTTTGTTCATGACATGATCCCTCATTTATTCTGTAAAATTCTAATCGTTGAATATAAAATCTTACCCCTACTAAGTTTAGTCAACTCACCCTAACGACATTCCTTTAATAATTTAGACGATCATTGGTTGCCATTGTAAGATTGAGCCGACATTTTCTTGATTATTTTAATTTATTTTTATTCAGAGAGTTTGGTGAGGTTGGACTAAATTGATAAATTTTATAATAATATTTGTATTAAATTCATGTGTTTGTGACATTTTTATTTTGAATTTATATAATCACTTTATTCCGATATCATTATTGGACCTTCGGTATAACCCAATTGGCAAAGTCATTGTAATGACCCAGTTTTTCGTAAATCCATTCAAATGCGTGAAATTTTGAAAATTTCTTTTTAAAACAAAACATATCAGAGTGCAACGCTAAAAAATCAGACCGCTACCAACCTTTCTTTAAATTCGTAATGAAAACCAATTAATAAAATTGCGGAAGCATAAATAAAATCATTTGTTTAAACCATTTGCAGAAGCGTAATTAATTAAATGAAAGAAACTGGACAATTAAATTCAAAACAATAAAACTTAATTGAATTACAATTGTTTCCCATTTTACTCTCTTATTCACTTAGCCTGGCCAACCACAAGCTCCTTCACGTGCCAATCCTTCATCCTTGCTTACTTATTTGTTTGTCATCTTTCGCATTTACTCCTAAGTCTGTGCATGTAATCCACGTACGCTTACCTACACCTACACCACAAGTAACTGTAAGTCCAAAGGCTTAGTAAGGAAAAAGGGTTAAATGCAACATGAATGCTACTCTTTAGTCCATTTTGGAATGGGGGTCACCCAAACCAATTATATCGTTACGTTCGTTCACTCATTCATTACTCATTCATCTAGCTAGTCTCCTGTGTGCATACTAGCTACCAGACCATACTACTTACTAGTCTCCTGTGTACATACTAGCTGCCAGACTACTTACTAGTCTCTTGTGTGCATACTAGCTGCTAGACTACTTATTAGTCTCCTGTGTGCATACTAGCTGCCAGACTACTTACTAGTCTCTTGTGTGCATAATAGCTGCCAGACTACTTACTAGTCTCTTATGTGCATACTAGTTGCCAGACTAGACCCGATTAACCATTCATTTTTATCATTCCATTTTAACATTTTCCTCACTCAATGCATACGTACTCCCTATTCATTTCTATTAACATGATGCATGATCATACATTCTCAACCTAACATGATGCATGATGTTTTATAACGTAACATTCATAACATTAACAGAAAATTGAAGTGTGCATTGAAATGGAAGTGATTGGAAGCACTGTAATTAAAATTGCACATATAAGGAGTAACAATAATTGAAAGCATACAACAATTATAATTGAAAGTGCATAACAGGGAACAACACTGAATTGAAACAAGGAAAACATGCTCGAATTAATTGAACACAATGCTATTATCTTAGTCCATTTACATGCTTCTTACTTTTATTATTTTAGGTGATCATTTTGGTTGGTTATCCTAGGTGAGTTACATGCTCAAAACAGATTATAACTATTAAGCTGATTAGTTATTCTAAATAATTTACATGCTCACGAATTTGGTTACATACTTTTATCCTAGTTAATTAAATTAAACATACTAATTACATGCTCGGGTCTAGTTAATTACTCTAACCAATTTACATGCGCAAGGGAGATACGATTAACATTCTAGTTAATTATCCTAGTTAATTTACATACTCGGATTCAATCTAATTAATTAGTAATTTAACATACTCACTAATTAATCATAGTTAATTAACATGCTTAATAATTATAATTAACATGCTAGACATTAACATGCTGCTTATTGAGTTAAACATGCTAATTAAATGTGCTCAAGGAATTTAACATATGCATGGTATTATCAATTCACAGAATAACTTAGCCTAGTTAATAATTAAGCATGGTAGTCTAGTTAATAAGTAAGCATGACATGCCTAGGTTAATTAACATGCTAATATCATTTTAATTAATTACATGCTTAAGTATTTATTATAAATTAAAGAACTAGTTAACATGCTCAAATTATTTATTTAACGACTAGTTATCAGTTGAGCATGCTAACATTATTCTAGTTGCTTAACATATTCGGGTTAGTCGATTCTTGATAAGTTAATCGACTAACTAAACATGCTTGATTTGTTAATTAAACATGCTCATACAATTGTTATCTTAATTAGAGACATATATTCACATTATAGAAAGGAATTTATAGAACAATATATGCGTAAAACCATAGAATGAAAGTAAACATCAAGTAATTAATGAAAAACAGAACATTTGAGAGGACTCTTAGCTCATTCGTACTTCTCAGTTCCTCATTCTACTCACATCTTTCACACAATAAACATTCACGACATTGACTTTTATCAAATAAAACCTTTACAGTAAAAGAAATGAACTAACAACGTAATAACAGAGAATCAAACAACAGAACCATCAAGGAAACTCAATACAAGAAACAATAAGAATAGTTCATCTAGGGAAACTAACACTACTCTAGCATAGATTATCATTCAAGAAATAACAGCATCAAATCACCTTATAATCTAACAGTTAGCTAACGGCAGTACTAACATGGAAATCACAAGACACTATAATTCTATAATTCTATAGAGTAGCAGTAAGACTATCAAAAATAAGGAAATAGCTCACGCACACCCACTTGTGGTGTAGGGCCTCCAAATGCCAAGACACCCCTATTTTCTTACCTAAGTGGAAGACACTAAAATAGGGACAGCTCTCCCTCAGCTCCCAGTTCTAGCGGCTTCAACAACTTCCAACTTTAGCCCACAACTCTAACTTCCTAACTCACCACACCTCACTCATGTAGCTCACTTCTCCAGCTCACATACAAGCTCTCAACTCTCGCAGGCTGGCTCACCCAAAGAAGCTCTCATTTCCCACGGGATAAAAATAGAACAGAGGAAAAAATGAAGACTGAAGCAGAAGAGGAAGAAGATATTACTTGGAGAGGGGAGGGACAACCCGTACACGTAGGAAGGTAGAAAGGGAGATGGCCTAAGGCAGGGGGAGGGCGTCTCCAAGGGAAGGGAGGAGACGACTTCGTCGTCTACATTGTCGAGCATTAATGGTTTAAACGATAAGTTTCCAAATTTTAAATCCCTAATTTTTTGCTGAGCTGGGCTATTTCGGACGAGTGCGAAAGCGTAGGTCTCTTCCGCAAGGAAAAAATCTCACAGGCAAAAACATGGCTTTGGACGGGAAAAGGCGTCCCTAACCATGTTCGTACCGTCCGCAAGTGACTTGCAGACGCGATATGGTGTTCGTACGCATCGTCCACAGGCATTCGAAAGTGTCCATAATTAGGACAGATTCAAATCGGACGCAGCTAGTCCACATTCGCAGTTGTCTGGATGCGTCCGAAAGTCACAAGAGTTGTACAGATTTGATGCAGACGAAGCAACTCGCGTCCGCATCGTCCGGGACTTCGTCCACAACACAACGACACAGTGTACTCAGGGCGCAGAATCACGTCCTGAGTCTCGTCCCAATCCTTTAGTGTGTGTGAAATGTGTTTACGGACAATACCTCTCGTCCGTAGTGTCATCCGCAGGCATCCAAAAATGCCCTGGACAACGTTTCTTCACGTTTTCCTCACTTAACTCTTATTTCATAACATCTTCCCCATAAATACACGTCATAAAATGACACGTATAAATACGCAATGTAATATCTCCACACGCCCAACACTTGATTACATCACGTATACAGGGAAAACGTTATCGAAACTACACTCTGATTTAACGCTCCGAACACGTCCTTGGTAATACCCCGATAATTGTCCAACTCAAAAAGTCAGGGTGTTACAGTCATGACATGTTGTAACTTACTAAAGACTTCAGCTAACTAAATAAGTATTTTAAAAGAAAAATAGTCGAGTAACACAGTTTGAGTTTGGGCAGATAACTCCTCGTTGTGTCTTGGTCCCCTCTGAAATGTGATAATAACTATCATATAGTTAAGAAAATAAAATTTTAATTTTAATAACCCACCTTCAATTTTTTTGGATTTTACATCTGCTAGGATCCTCAAATTTTGCATATAGTCAGATATGGAAAGCAAATATTCTGTATAGAGAAAAAAAGAAAATTAACGAAACAACCACTATACTAGGGGGTCAATGACAATGCAACTACTGAACAATTTTCGTTAACAACTTAAACGCTGAACTATGAAAAATGAACACATTAAACATTGCGATTATATTTTTTTATTAAAAAATATTGTTATTCCGTAACAAAACGTTGTCTTTCCGTGATGAAACATTGTCTTTTCACTAAACAGATTAAAAATATTACTTTCTGCATTTAGAACGATTACTTTCTGCTACGAAAAAATAACGTTTCACTTGCGAAAAGATTACTTTCCGTAGCAAAAAGTGAGACATTGGTAATGAGCACTGGACGATGACGTGGACAAAGAAGAGGAAAGAGAATATGGTGATGAGAACTGGATTAGTGAAATTGAGAGAAGGGGTGAGCCACCAGAATATGTTTGGAAAAGTGAATACATGTGAATTGTTTTTGATGACGAGAAGACCAAGTCGGAGCTTCCAGACATAATTTTCGTGGTAATATTGCTTCAATTATTACGATTTTAGCATAAAATCAAAGTAGTATTATAATTGTAGAGAATAAAGTTTCGGCATCGTCTTCGCGGTAATGTTTCTTTAATAGATAATGGTGATGTTTGTGTCATCCATTTTTCATAGTTCAATGCTTAAGTTGTTAGCAAAAATTGTTCAGTCGTTAACTTGTCATTGATTTAATAGTATAATGGTTGTTTTGTTAATTTCCCAAGAAAAAAAGATATTATTTTGCACATTTAATTTTATTTCATTGAACATTGGATCTCTCATCGTTAAGGAAACATCCACCCATCAGAGAGTTCTTACACAAGTGATGGTGTTGTTCATTTTATGGACTTATCATCCGCAAGTGGTAAGGAAAGCCACCTCACCAGCTACAGTACTTTATTTGCTAATACTAAATGGCATCAACAAAATAGTGATGGACAAAGATATATATCTTAGCTGTATAATTCCAGGCACGTCTTACTAATTGGACAAATGAATATCACTATTAATGAAAAAAAAAATAAAGCAATGGTGTGCCTACATGTTTATAAGCAATTAAGTTTACCTACACTTGTCATCAAAAGGTTTTATGTTATAACCTAAGACAACACAAAAGAAGT
>CM039470.1:566097-596179 GCA_022433065.1 Begonia loranthoides
TACTCCAATGCGATATCGCTTTACTTACCGTGGTGCCACTTCTTATAATTTGTACAATTATTCCTTCTCCCTGCTCATGCACACTAGCACACTTAAGAACCATTTTCCGTGGATATCCACCTTTGCCTTGCCAAAAACCAATATTAACCCTTACATTAATATATCAATAAAATAGGGAAGATCTTGGGTATTACAATTACTCTATTCACAAAACAAATAAACACATTTTTGAACACTCAAAGGTGTGTAACAAATAGTGACCAACACTTGAGTCGATTAAACTCAGTATACGCGATCACTATGATAAGGAGTTAAAAGTGCAAGCTCAAATAAACATGTCAGTGAAAATCACACATATAGTATGAAAATCGACATGTCTTAAAACCTGAAAATGTAATAAAAAGTATGAGCATCTTTACAAAACTATCAAAGTTTGACTTACATTTTGTAGATTCCAAAATTCTTCTTGAACTTTACACCTAATACTCTAATATAAGGTTTTACTTACAAGAATTTTGGATTTGCTATGAGCCAACATATAAAAATTTGAATTTTCTTAAAAGTTTTCGAAATTGATAGGATAATCCGAGTTACCTTCAACTCTCGATAAATACCTGACTTTTTCGGAATGCCAACCGCTAATGAATTGTCATATTATTGTCTTTGAAATTCTTCTTTCGCCAACCGCAAAATAGAGTAAATATGTTTATACATGTTAAACTCGGCCCGATTGTTAAGGAAGCCCAAAGTCTTTCAAATTCTACAACTATCATATACTTTAAGAAAATAAAATTTAAATTTTAATAATCCATCTTCAAATTTTTAGATTTTACATATGCAATTCTATTATATTGAGAATTGCATACAGAAAGTGACCAGAAAGAAGGATCCTCAAATTCTGCGTATAGTCAGACGTCGCATTTTCACATTTATTTTATTTCATTAAACAGTGGATCTCTCGTCGTTAAGGAATGCATGCACCCATCATAGAGTTCTTAGTGCTGTTCATTTTATGGACTTATCATGTGCAAGTGGCAAGGAAAGCCACCTCACAAGCTACAGGTACTTTATTTGGTAGATAAATATATTATATTATATGGCATTAACAAAAATAGTGAAGCACAAGATATACATACCTTAGCTGTATAATTCTAGGCACGTCTTACTAATTGGACAAATGAAATGTCACTATTAATGAACAAAGATAAACCAATGGTGTGCCTACATGTTTATAAGCAATTGAGTTTACCTACACTTCTCATCGAAAGGTTTTATGTTATAACCTGCGACAACACACAAGAAGTTTAACTTTATCTAACTGTCTACAGATGAAATCTCCATGACATGAGTTGCTCTCTTGGACGGCAGTGCTTTCATGGCTGTCACTAAAAGCTTGAATCTTTCCCCCATCTTCATGAATGTGAAGAAAATAAGTCTATACATTACCACCATTCCAAGCAAGATTGCTAAATCTATCCACTTTGAGTACCGCATTTCAACTCCCCAAATCTCTCTTAAAATTTTGTCGCCGGTGAGAGTCTCTGTCATCAAACTACCCATTGGGCCGATGACTCTAGTACTAAAAGTTCCGCCTCCGAACTCGTTCTTCAACATGCCTTGAAATGCATACTTGTGGAAAGCAATGTAGTATAACGGATATTTCCAAAAGGGTTGGGGAAGATCGTACGGAAGGCGAAAAGCGCCACCTCCTAAGATCATCAGACCTTGAACACCGGCACCTGTGATGATTCCCATCAGGTAATTAGGGACGATGCTCGCGATGATCATCATCAAGCTCTCGACGAGCGCCATGCAGGCAAACAAAACTAGTGCGAAGTAGAGGAAATATTCAATTCCTTTGTGAAGTCCAGGAATGTTATAAGCTATTGCACCAGGAATGAATGATATGAGGAGCAAGAATGGAATGGGAGAGAGTGTGTTGCTGATCACAAATGTGCTCACTCCATAGTGCCCGTTTAGCCTTTCTCGTTCAAACACCTGAATAAAATTGGCAATTGTAGATTTTATTGACTAAATATTTTCACTTAATTAACTAGACTTTAGGGTTTGGTTTTGAACCTTCATGTCCTCAACAAACGAAGGAAATCCTCCAATTGCCATGAACGTTAAAAATGTGACAACAAACTCTAGCAGGTTTGCTCTAGCCTGAAACAATTAAAATATTTCTTAGCGAGAGAGAGAGATAGATAGATAGATAGATAGAGAGAGAGAGAGTAGAGAGAGAGAGAGAGAGAAACCTGGTAGGAGCCATTGTTAGATTCAAGATCATAGAAAGCAGAGGCTAAACCAATAGCAATTGCAATATAGATAACCAGGCGAAGATAATAGTAACCCAGATCACGATGCATGTTAACGAAAGATCTTTTAGTAAGAACAACACTCTGAGTAAGGAATCCACCATGCCTTTTTCTTTTTCTCTCTGAGAATTCATAATCCTGAAAAAAACAATCAAAACCAACTTCACATAATCCATTTTTCTACCATTAGAACTTACCGTAGTCTACGAATTGGCCACTCACCATTGCAGTAATTTCTGAAATTCTTGTTTCAACTTCTTGATAAGTTTGTGATGATTTGTAGGCTTTTTGAAGAAGACCAATCGCCTCTTCTCTTGTTATTGCTTGTAACATACCGTTTTCAAGATCCTGCTCAGGAAAAGTTACGACAGTTTAGAGATGTATTTCATTTTATTTTTCCGAGAAAGTCTTGGTTTTTGAGAAAGTAACTTGCCTCGTCAAAATCTTTATTTAAGGTTTTGAGAAAGTGATCAGACGGGTTTTGGAGACTTGGGCAAGGGAACCCATTCGAAGCGAAGAACTGCATTCTTTGCAAATATAAACTGTTAATAACTATTTGAAGCATAAATTAAATAGTGATCATATTATGTTTTGCCAACTTTAATCAAATCAGCCTAATTTGGAATAAAATATTTGAAAAAAAAAAAGAATATTGTTACCTCATTTGCAGCTGCAGCGGGGCCAAAATACACAGTACAACCAGTAGACATGAGACAAAGGTTATCAAAAAGTTGGAAAACCTCACTGCTTGGCTGATGAATTGAAGCAATAATTGTTCTTCTGATTCCATCTTTATGATTCAGCCTGGCTATTCTCCTCATCACATAGTAAGAAGCGGCACTATCGAGCCCGCTCGTCGGCTCGTCGAGAAAGAGAAGCTTGGGACGAGTCAAGAGCTCAATGCAGATGCTAACCCTTCTTTTTTGGCCACCACTTATCCCTTTTGCCCCCCAACCTCCAATCCTAGTGTCCATTGCATCTTGTAATCCCATCTCTCTTATTGTCATGTTTGCTCTCTCTATTTTCTCTGATTTCGACATTGAATCAGGTAACTGTAATTGAGCTGAATAGTATACAGCTTCTCTCACTGTTAACGTCATTATTAGCGCATCGTCTTGTGTCACATATGCCTAGGTTTATCGGTCATTGATAAGGCGATTTTATATCAAGGAATTGAGTACTTTCAACTAGGAATTTTGTGAGGTTGAGAGTCTCTAATATCGTTTCGAGTTGTTTTTTGTGTGTTTTGAACATAACAAGTTTGATATCAAGTTTCCTCACAATTAAAAAATGAGTGTTGTGTTAAAAAGTGAATTTGGAAACACTTGTTACTTTTCATTTTTTCCACCTTCATAATTTTAATTTTATGTCATGAAAAAACTTATATTACTCATATTGTAAAATTTCATAGCTTATTAATTGTGATAGAGATTGAAGCAATGTCATGTGTAGTATGGCCATGATTTTTATATAATTAAACTTCTTAAATTACGAGAGGAAGTGAAACCATGTCATACCGACGTTCCGTAAGCCAGTGCTTGTTTTTGTCCATTGATTAGTATTTCCCCGACTTGCCTAGATTTTGGATCCAATCTTCCTGCAACCAAAACAAAAACCATAGTAGGTACCACATATTTATCCATGATGATGCGTAAATAACATTTAAGATGATCACAACTAGGAAACAACGTTATGAAATTTGACTGACGAGAAAAATGTTGAAATCCAAAAAAAAAAAAAAAAAACAAACAGTTTCTTTTTGACCTGCAAGAGTATCAAGAAGTGTAGATTTTCCAGAGCCTGAAGGACCCATAATAGCAAGAAGCTGTCCAGGCAAAGCATACCCAGTAACGCCCTGTAAAATGGACCTTCTCCCACCATTATTGGCGTCAGAAACTGTCACCCACACATCCTTCCATGTCAACATGACTCCATTTTCATTACCCTCTTCCATATTTTTTGCACTTCTCCAACTCTCGTTTCCTATCGAGCCATCTGTCTTCTCCATTTCCATTACTGAAAAGTTATTCCTTGCACGCTCACTCCCATCATTATGATGCTCAAGATGTGTAGCAGAAGCCATTTCGTGTTAGAGAGAGAGAGAGAGAGAGAGAGAGAGAGAGATTCTTGATGAATTGAAGTATAGACGGTCGAGGAGTAGTACTTAAAGGCAAGAAAATAATTGAAGACATTACTGGAGTTAGTACGAGTGGTTTTAAACGTTTTTTTGTATTTTTTTTATGTATAAACGTTTTTGTAAATGATGAAAAAAGCACCGGGCCGCCCTGGGGAACTCTAATTGAAAGCGGAAACTGCCGTTGACCGGTTAATTAATTAAGGAATTGACTCCGAAAAACACAGCGACGCTCCAAAACTATAATTTTTATTTATGTAAATATACTAAATCTATAAAATTTTATTTATTTAATTACCAGATCACATTTATTTCCGTAGAAAAATTATCACTACAAGATGTATAATTTGCTATCAAAATAAATCAAACTCCAAAAAAAATTTACGAATAACTAAAATCCTGAACTATAAAAAATGAACGACAGCGACCTAGCAGTCACGTTTTCCGTCAAAATCTGTTGATATTAATGCCTCTTTTCATTAACGGCAACTACCGTCCAACGAAGACGTTCAAGGCAGCAACAACAGAAGTACTGCAACGACGAGGGACATCCTAGGCTAATGCATCCCGCAATTTGTGTCGTGGACAAGGGACGATCATCGTTGGACCAAGGGAAAAACGTTCATCGATCGGAACTGACGGACAAGATGAACTCCAAGCCATCTCGCAATCTATGCCACATATGAGGGACGATCGCCATTGGATAGAGGGAGGGACGTCCCTCAATCAGAATTGACAGTCATGATCAGAATTGACGTCCGTTATGGGCAGAACGACATAGCCTCAAGTCGAGGGATGTTCATTTTGGATGAGAGACATCTAATATGTGAAGAGGGACTTCCAATTTAGACGAGGGACGTCCGTCTTAATTGAGGGAGTCTGCGCCTTTTAAAAATGTGGGTGTCTTGCACGTAACTCTTCAACGTTACAATCTTTGGAGCCCATCCTGGCCATCAATTTCGATCGAGGGACGTCTCTGCCTTGATCTAATAGCCATGAATGATCGTCCGCCATCGTCTTTGGTAAATGGCAAACTCCATCTTGGCGGTCGAGGGATGTCCCTCTTCAATCCAATGACTATGAATGATTGTTCGCCATCGCCTTTGGAAAATGGCAAACTCCATCTTGGATATCAATTCCGATCGAGGAACGTCCTTCCTCGATCAAATGGCCATGAAACATTGCCTGTCATCGCCTTTGGAAAATGGAAAACTCCATTCTCGCTGTCCATTTTGATCAATGGACATATGTCTGTCCGTCGTTCCAATGGGAAGGAGGGACATCCCCCGATAATTGATGTCCGTCCTTGCCCTATTGGATTAGCGTTGGACGTCCCTCATCATTGCGGGAATTCCGTTGTTGCTGTTTTGGACGTCTCTATTCGAAGGTAGTTGGCGTTAACAAAACCAAGATGTTAACGTCGATGGATTTTGACGGGAAATGTGACTGCAAGGTTGCCAACATTCTTTTTCTATAGTTTAAGATTTTAGTTGTTCACAACTTTTATTCAGGATTTAACTTATCATTGATTTTAAATTATAGGGTTCATGATGCTAATTTCCCATTTCCATATTGATTTAAATGAATAGACCAAAACAATTATTTTATCTTTTTTAGTGGCTGAGAAATAAAGAACAAGGATTAAGTTTATTTAGGTTATTCACGGCGTCACCGTCACTTCCTAATATTTGTTAGGTGTTTGTTAAACAATGTTATTTACACCCATACACACATATATTATAAAATTTGTTAAGGGCAATGACCAAAATTCTGAAATAGTTTTGAATTAGTGGACAGCATCTATTATCTAAATATGGATTTAAATGATCTAAAACTAATTAATTCCATAAAGATGGTATAATACCGTTAAGTATTAACTACATATTTAATTATGATAAGTTGAATTAATTAGACAATAAGTGAAATTAAGGAGTGATCACACATTGGATAAATTGGAGGTCTAAGTTGTTTGGTATTTGAGGCTTCTGAAATAAAAGTTGTGAAATGATTTTGTTACATGACCTGAGATAAAAATATGATATGTTTTTTAGGAAATTAATAAAATTTCAATTGGTCAGTACATGTATTGTAAGCAAATTAATAAAAGTCCAATTGGGTATTCATAGATGATATTCTTAGAAATTTCATGTGTCTTGCACAAGAAACATGTAGAGATTGGTTTGTAGATGCTTTCCCATCATATATTATATGCCATGTGCCAAGAAAGAGAAATTTGACTTTTAAATGATTAATGTGAAAATTTTGGAACTCGTGCTTCAAATCTTGCTCACATCGAGGCCATATTTATAAAATTTCAAATTTTAAAATAATTTTAAAATTTTAGATGAAATGTTAGAAATTGACTTGTTTTATCGTTTCACGATCAATCAAATGATAAAAATGATCAAATTAAATTTTACCGAGTGATAATTTAATTGCAGAAATGTTTTTGATAAATCATTTTGACTAAAAATTTATTTTTAGTTAGTATTTTAAGCGAGTCCAAATTTGAATCGAGTTTTAAACCAAAAATATAAATAAATTTATTTATATATTATATGTTTTAATATGTTTTAATATAATTAATATATTATTTAATTATTTAATTTTTGTTAAGTCAAGAAAATAAAGAAGAAACCTTCTTTGTCTTCTCACAATAGAGGGCCACAGCCAGAGGGGAGAGAAAGTCGGATCGTGACGGTTCTGACTTTCAACCACATATCTGGGGTTCCTATTGGCCGCACGAGTAACATTTGTGAAGACGGTTTGCAAATCGGTAAGTTTTTTTTGTCCGTTTTTGAGTTTAAAGTTTTGAATTTTATTGGCTTTGGATTCGAGCTTGGAAACTCGAATCCGATGGAAATTTCTAGCTTATATTGGTAGAATAGAAGTCTATGGAGAGTTATTTGTTGTTAGAAGTTAAAAATCAGGCAAAAACGAGGTGTTTTCTATCGAAAAATAGTTTTTTGTAGGGGCGGGGGGGCCTGTTCACGTACTGTTCATGCTAGAGTACTGCTCACACCGAAATTACTATGCACATTTGTTATTCAGTAGTTACAATTCATGGGGGACTATTCACCGTACTGTTCACCTCGGTACTGTTCACATCGGTGTTACTGTTCATGTCGGGCGAAAAATCGGCAGTTGTCTCGATTCTGTCCCTGGTTTGTTCTGGTCGATCACTGGACGACTGTTGAGTATGAGATGTTTGCGAGCATGTTGTTTCAACCGTTGTAAATTCCCAGTTGACCATCGAAGTGTCTCGTCGACACTAAATGGTCCCAGTTGACTGTTGTTAAGGCTATGATGTCCTGGTGGATCTTTGTTTTGCCTCGATGACTGTGGATTTGTCTCGGTTGACCATTGTGATGCCTTATCCACCATGATTGGGTTCGATTGGCTCCGGTTATGTCTTCTTGACTGATAAGTGGATTAAGTCGAGTGTGTTGTGTTCCGCCTTTTGTCATCATGTCTTATCGACTGATTAGACTTGCGGATGGTCTGTTGAGGTGTCGAGTTTGTTTCTCAAAGTTGGGTTTATCGAACTTCATTTTGCTTCATCAACCATGTCTTATTCTTAATCATGTAGACTCTTGGCTTGAGGTGTTAGGTAACCCGTCGTTCCTCGATTGATCCGAGAAGTCTTGTGATGATCCTTCTGGTCGAGGGTGGTTTTCGGTTTAGGATCTTTGTTTTATTCATAGTTTTAGTTTCTGGTTTGGAACTAGTGAATGTTCCTAGAAACTGTCTTGAAACCCGAGTCTTGTTTGAGACTTTTCTGTTATCCTTTGTATATTTGTTAGGATGTTAACATCAGCCTTGTTATAGGTTCCGGAGATGTTAGTGATGTGACCTTCACTTCCGATAGTGCATGGAACTGGCTAGTTGGTAAGAGCATTGTGGTCGCTTATGAGGTAGAGATCTTTATACTTCTTGCACTGCATTGCATCATGGTTTTCAAAACTGCTATTTTGTGGGGTACCACACTCAAAAACTCAACGGGGATTGTGTTGACAGCATGTCTGTTTTTATGTATACAAATGTTTTCTCACGTTTACATTCCGTCATGGTATATTGTTGATATCTGTGCATATGTGTTGGGAGGATGAATCATCTTGATGCTTTAGACATTCTAACACTAAAGTATCACGAGGCTATCCCATGACATCTTCTACTGCGACATGATGAGTTATATGTTACGTACATTAGGATGATGAATTCTCTTGATGCTTTAGGCATTCTAGCGCTAAAGTATCACGAGGCTATCCCGTGCAATCTTCTACTGCGAGAAGATTGGTTGCTTAAGTAGGAAATGACAATGGGGATTGATGACATGTCCTCAGGTTTCGAGCCCCGAAAGTTGAAAATGGAGACGGGAAGATGATGATGCTTCCCTGGGTTTCGAGTCCTAGAACTTGACTAGGGTATTTGTCACATGGAGATGGTAGGTTGTTTGTCGCTGAATTTTGCCTATCCTAGTACCGTTCCATTTGGCGGGTGGCGTGATGGCTCGAGCTTGCTTGTCAACAACCCTCATTAACTTGGAACCTAGTAGTATTTTAGTTGAGAAGCAATCCATCGCTGACAACCTTATTCGTTACTGCGATTATACGAATTGGGTCATCACGGAGGTTGCTCGCTGATAACTCTAGTAATGTGCTGGATCTTTCGGGTCGCCATCATTGATATTCTCTTCTGTCTCATGAGATGTTGCTCTTGACAAATGGCCACCTTTCTGTGGTATGCATCGGATGGGTCTTTGTATGACCATCTTTTTTCACTAATGACGTTTTCATGTGGAAAACGATATTGGCATATTTTGCAATATGACTGTCTATGTATATAGCTGGTTTTGATGTAGCCACATTGAGGGTCATAGGCCGGTTTAATAAAATAATAAAGAGGTTTTAATGATTTAAATCCATGTACAGTAAATGAGAAGCATGAAATGGTTTTTCAAAAGAGATGAGAAAAATAGTTTTTATGAATGCATTGTATTTAGTATCGATTTTCTTACTGATTTTGTCACTCACCCCTTAGACTATATTTTTTCCCAAGTTAGGGTGTAGGTTTAGTGCATTGGATTTTCATGTGATGTCATGGGGTGACGCTGCAGTCCCCTAGTGGGTGTCACGAATCTCCTGTTGATGGGTAGATGTTCATTGGTTCAATCCCTCCGTCCTAGTATGTTGAGATTTTAGCTTTGGTGTTGTTAGGTTTAATTCCTGCATAGTACATTTCTTTATTTATACTATCATGTCTCTATTTGATCATCTGTGGATCTCAGCCCATGTGATTTGGGTTGAGTTTGATATTATTTCCATTAAGTTTTCTGCCTTCTCTTACGCCTTGGACTGGGTATATGGGTCTTCTACGAGGATCGGGTTGCCTGACCTGGTGGTTCTGTTAGGCCTGCCTCCGAGTTGTGACAATATTGAAATGTAAGCCATCGAGATATGTAATAGAGGTCAGAAGTTAAAATTGGATGGCTATTATTTATGGTTTTTAGAGAATATTTCTTCAATAACCATGAAACTGACGAGTTTCATTAGGAAAGGTGTCAATTTACATTAGGTTCAACGTTTTATGGATGCTTTTGAGAAATTGAAGCACCAACTGACAAGTGCAGCAATTCTGATAGTATTTGACAATGAGAAATTATGTGTTATATATATAGATGCATCATGAATTGGATTCGAGTGTGTGTTGATGCAGTCAGGTAGAGTTATTACATACACTTCTTGAAAATTAAAGTTGCATGAATAGAATTTTCTAATGTACGTTTTTGAATTTGCTGCTATAATCTTTTCTTCAAACTTGTGGAGAAGTTATTCGTATGAAATGGAGTCTGAGGTTTATTCAAATTATATAAAAAATAAAGATTATAGAATCAAGTATGACAAAGTGAGTTTTTTGTTTTGGTATGATACCCCTTGAATGATGCATATAAATGTGCTCAAGCTCACCGTCCAAGTGGAGTTGGTAAAAAATAGTGAGCATCATCATCAACCAAAGGGTTTTATGTTTTGCTGTCCATAAAAAGACTATAAAGTTTTTATGCTATTAAAAGTGATTTAATTTCGTAAAAGTGATTTGCCTTTTGTTTGGCAATGAGTAGTGATAGAAGTGAACCCGTGATCTCTAAGCAAACTATAGAGTACATCTCTCAAGGCTACTAGAGGATTAGTAAACTGATACTCAACCATCTATACTGTTGGTACTATAGGTGCATAGTCTTTAGGAGCTCTTCTTAGAGGCATATTGGAAAATCTGAAAATTTGATATAGTATTAGAATACATTATTATATTAATGATGTTACTTTCATGATGTTCAACCTGGTTCAGATGCCAAAATAGTTGTCATGATCCAAAAGGAGATTGTGATGGAAACAAAAAATGATTCAACCCATGGGAATATCGAACTGTTTGACCCTCAATGACAATTAAGATAATCACAATGGAAGACAATTAATATGAAATAATATCTTGGGCTTAAAAACATTGGAGTCACCCAAAAGTTCAATAATGACATCAACATGGTATAATAGTAAAGGTCCATAATAAATTATTGTGCGAAAATAAAACACCATAGTTTGAAATACATAATATTCAAAATAAAAAAAATAACTAACTAAAATCTCACCAAAAAGAGAGTCACTTGATAAGGAAATAACGAAGACAATATAAATAACGTGCTCAATACTGCATTAGCTGCTGAAGGTCTCTCAAACTATGACATGTAAGGAGAAGTCACTGAGGTGAGTTAAGTAAACTTAAGAGATATTTCAAGTAATAAATCCAAAGTTTTCAAATTAAAAAGGACAAGCACAATAAAATCATGTGTGAGAGACAACAGAAAAACTTTATTAAAACAGGTTCCCAAAACCATCAGTAGAATAATTGTACAAAATAAACCCACAATATTATAGTATGTAATAAAAATAAGCCACCACTATTGTACAGTATAAAAAAACTCAGTGAAAAAGAAGTTATTCACAATCTTTGAACACACTATAGCTTAGGCATATGGGGAATGACGATATTTAGTGGTCGCAATATAATATAATGATTCTCATTAGGTCTAGGGATTCGCAATTAAAGACATAGGTAATCAACTGTTTCATTATTGTAATGACCACATTTTTCTAAACCATTTTTTTTAAAAAAAGAAACTATTCTTTTTTTAATCCGATCGTCACTTAAAAACTTTTTTTTCTTAACACTTTAAAATTTTTGAAAGAAAATAACATATTTTAATCCTCTGAAAACATATTCTTTTTCTATGAAAAACCATTAGCGTAGCCTAAGATTTTTCTATTTGAACATGAAATAAATTTCATCATAATACATAAAGTTAAACTACTTTTCATAAAATTATTGTAATACCTCATAGTGTTAAAATGTTTTTTTTTACAATAAACTATGCCTCCGTAGAAAACACAGTCCTTTAGAAAAACATACAACTGTAGTCTTTAAGAAATCTATTTTGAAATTAGAGCTTAGCAAAACCCAACTTTTATTAAATATATTTTCATACTTTTTAAAATCATGTAGTAGAAGTTCAAATGAAACTCATTTAGAAATTTAAAGTAGTAAACCCATCTTTAAAATAACTAAAAAAATTTATAGATGATTCTTTTTAAATCTAAGCAATAATAAACATAAGACATAACAAAGAGTTTACGTTATTAAAATTTATCTTTCCTTTAATTCTCACCAACATGTCAACTTCGTTTTGACATCGAGTTTACATTATTAAAATTTATCTTTCCTTTAATTCTCACCCACATGTCAACTTCATTTCGACATCACTCAAGCTTCCACCATGAGAATTCCTCTTCAATTGCGCTATCAACATCTTCAATCATCCTGTTCCTTAAAACTCTATCTATACCTACATCACAAAGTTCACCTATGAGTCTAATGCTCAACAGGAGATGTATAACATAAAACGTGTAACATATAGTGTGACTGTAAAAAAACAACATGTAACATTACTATAAGATGCAGCATTTAAAACCATGTCTTTTCAATCAATAGTTTTTTCTTTTCTTTCACTTTATAGTCCGATTGTATGGGTCACCAATCTAAGGGAGAGTGACATCATTAGGTTCACCTCATCGAGACAGCTATGTGTAACCCCACATATAACGATCCTTTACGTTTATTCAGTTGACACCATTAGGTCCATCTCATTCTGGATAGTTAACTCATTTCGTATCTTAAATTCTGTTTTTGTTTTCTTTCATGGAAACATATGCATGTAAATCATTTTCATTACTTTCTTGAATAAATGTGATGCATAGAATGCACATGATACATGATAGTAGCCTAAGCACATCCTTAGGCAATATGATATCAATCAATATATTCATAATAACTAGCTTAACATCTCTTACGTAATCTACAAGCATCACATAACATATCCTTGAGACTCACAAGGGAGCATCATATTACATCAACAAACCCATCCAACAAATCATCAATTAATAGCTCTTAGGCATCATGGACAATAATATAGACCATAACATCAAATAGTAAACGAACCCTCGATCAATAGCCCTTAGCCATCATGGCAGCATAACAATAAATATAACAATGAACATATCTTCAATTAACATCACAACATGGACAATAAACAGTAACAATCAACTTATATATCATATCCTTGAACATAACTATAAACAAGCATCCTAAACAGAATAACCATCAAACACCATACCCTAGTGTCTTTGTGATGTAGGCCAAATGTCAAGCACATTCAAAACATCCATTACTTGGATATCCTCAAGAAGGTCTGATCATTCCCAACTCTTCCTAAATGTTGTCTTTCCTCAAACAATCCTTAAGCTTATAGAGAATAATTCTAAAAACTACTCACTATGAACATAAAATCTATAACAAAACGGAGAAGAACCTATCTCAAGAAAGCCTGGAGGGAGGTCTACCCGAGGCTTTGAGAGAGCTATATGTCGATGCAGCTAAAAAGCAAGGGTAACTGAGGTTTTGACCCACCCTTTTTCTATTTAAAGACCCACAATCATAGAGCTACGCGAGAGTAAATTCCATGAAAATCGCATCCTCAATCCATTATTTTCCTAAACAGTCCAAGGATAAACTTGTAGCTCTCACAAAATCTGGAAACTTTCATTTTTAAAACTGACAAAGAAAGAGCGGACGTGAAGCTAGCCACAAGGGATGTCTGCAAAAGCCCACTTGTTCAATGGGTGACAGCCACTTCAGCTCTAAATTCACACATTCATGATCACCAAAGCGATCACAGACGCCTACACTGCCGCGAAAGCCAACGCTTCTGCGGGAACCCCAATTCAAAGGCTCACCATCTGCCACATGTAATAATATGTAATACCCGGAATTAAGCTTAAACTAAGGATAATCATAGTTGTGAATTACTGGAGATTTTGGGATGATTTTAAGATAGATTATAATACCCCAAAAATAAGTTTAGTAAATGTAATAAGTTTGGGTGTAATTTGTACCGATTATTGGAATGAGGATTATTGGTGGATTATGGTTTAGAAGATTTATTAGAGGATAATTAAAGTTAATTGGAGTTAGAAGATTATTGGATTAGTGAAGGAATATTACAATGGCGAAATAAAATGGCATATGCAAAAAATGAAGGATGCAGCGTGGGAGGGGTCGATCCAACGGCTGATCGCTGAATTCAGCGTTGGATTGATCAATCACTTGATCGATCGGTCCCAGGGGAGAAAAATGACAGAAGCAAAAAATGGATGTGGAGATTTGGGGTTTGTTGGACCGATCGATCAACTGATCGATTGTTTCCTTTGGTTTTTGATTCTGAAGCGTTTCTTAGCCCAACTCAAATGGATGCGTAATCCCGAGGTAATATTTTCTGTAATTTCTCCACGCGTGCTTCCCTTTACACATGGAAAAATAATTGGAGAGTTAGGTGAGATTTATGGGCATTTGTGGGAAGCTTCTGATAAGAAAAGAGAAAGAGAGAAAGATAGTGTGAGGGAAGAAAAATAGAGAGAAGCTCTCTGGAGAGAGCTGTGAGCCAAGAAAGAGAGGAGAGAAAAGTGAGAAAGAGTGAGAAACTCTCAGGATAAAGGAAAAAGTAGAGAGAAACAGAGAAGAAAAAGGGAGAAAGTGAGTGGCCGAGTGAGCTCTAGGAGAGAAAGTGAGAAGGAGAAAAGAGAGAGGAAAGGCAAAGAGCAGAGAAGTCTCTAGAGAAGAAAGTGCTGAGAAGAAAGAGAGAGAGAGAGAGAGAGAGAGAGAGAGAGAGAGAGAGAAGTAGAGAGAAAAAGGAAGGAGTGAGAGACGTAGATGGAAGAACGGTTCTTCTTGTTCTTCTCGGATGCTTCAAGTAATGCTCTCCTCCTTGGTTTATGGATTTAAGGTAGACGTTATGTTAAGAGTAGATGAAGGATGATGAGGGTTGTTTTCCATAAATGGGTTTCGGCTCTCTGCTTGTTATTGTTTTATGGATTTTGTGTTGTTGGTGCTCTCTGTGTTATTTATGGATATTTTGGATGAAGTACACTCGGTCGCCTGGAATTGGTCATCTGTTTATTTACTGCCTTGTTGGATATCATTGAAGATATTGTTATTGGACTTTAAGAAATATGTGTATGCTTTGTTAATGGATGCCTAGTTCCCTATTTTAATTACTGCTTGGTTTATGGGAGATGGAGGAATGAAATAAAAATGTTATTGGTTATACTGATTGAAAACAGTTAGGTTGAAATGTCTGTGTGGTTCACTGTTTGAGGATTTAAGTTGCTTTCTGTTGAATTCGTGCTCCCTAGATGTAAATGGGAGTTATGTTCTATTATTTTGTTGGATTATGAAATTTTGTTATGTAATAAATGAGGGTTAATGGTTGTTAGTGAATGGTTATTAATGATTAAATATTATTGATTGGTGAAGGTATTGTGAAGGCTAAATCAGAGTGCTGAGCTCTCTAAGGATGACAGATAAGTGAATTTTCTGTGTTTTACTGAAAGGCATACATCGCAAGAGTTAAGAATTGTATGTTGACTATGTTTATTACATATAGGTTCTTTAAGTAAAAGAAGGTTAATATTGATCATGCTATTATTCGAGAATTGTATTGATGCTTGATGTTGTGTTTATTGGAATTAAGTTCTTTTAATTATGTGTTTATTATATTTAAGTGAAGGATTTGATATGGATCATGTTTTGAGGATTATAGGATTTTAATATTGATCATACTTTGAGGATTATAGGATTGATACTGATCATGCTTTGAGGATATAGAATTATATGCATTCATGAGCATTCATGCATCATGGTTTTCAAAATGTTACGAAAATGGTTCTATACATGGTTTTGAAAAGAAAATGAAAATGGATATGAAATACAAATAAACGTAAAGAAAATTAAAAGGTTTGAGTAGGCCTAAGTTCATCACTCATTCCCGAAATGTTAACAGAAAAAGTAAACAGTATAAGTTCATCATGATGGCCTAAGTTCACCATCATGATTCTGTTTGCGATATAAGTTCACCATGCTGGCCCAAGGTCCCCAGCATAGTACAAGTTCATCGCCAGGGCCTAAGTTCACCAATATAACCTAAGTTTACTGTCAGAATTAAAGTTCATTACAGTTCTATAAGCAAGTAAAAGTAAAGAAAGGAAAGAAAAACAGAAAAAGAAAAATGAAAACAGAAAACGAAAATAGAAAGCTATATACGAATTTTAAAGGTTGCATAGCATATGCATATTTAATTCATATCGCTTGCTGAGTCTTAGGCTCATAGGTTAAGTTTTGTGATATAGGTATATGCTAAGATCAAGTAAAGAAGCAAGTGATGAAGGATTTGCACGCGTGGACCTTGTGGCTGGCTAAGCTAAAGATCAAAAGAAATGTAAAAAGGTTTTGTAAAGTTAAGATTAAATGTTTTAAGTTAAGACAAGCTTTGTAAAGATTTATTATTGTATTCCTAAATGTTTTGTTTTATTTTAAAGTCTTCCTTTGTGTTTTATAAAGATTTTTTTTTTAGGAAATGATTTTATTTTATCATCTTTAAATGGCTTTAAAATGAAAAGTCTTCAGCTACACAAAGTTTTAAATTTAACTCGATTTTCAAAGAAAATGTCTTTTAAAAATGCCACATTTTAAGAAGGAAAAACTAGGTCGTTACATAATCTATCAAAAAACTTATCCACAGACTGTGAACTTATTAAACCAAATGACGAGGTTTCACACCATCTAAAGCCCTATTCACAGACACCAGTCTGTCCACAGAATCGAACACTTATGCTAAAATGTTAATAACAAAGCGCAACTAATCCCAAACAACATTGTTCTTATCTTCTAAACACACAATAATCTAAAACGACGATATTTCTATTTACTTCACGCTCCTGAAATGGTATCTTCCTTTTCCATCTTTTTCCTAATCCAATGGCTTACATTTCTCCCACTAAACCTGATCTAACGACCCATCATTCTTCCTAAAATGTAACGGTCCTCGTTCCTCTTGCTAATCTAATCTACGGTCCATAACACTCCCGCACTCAAACACATTAAACACTATGGCAGAAGCATCTTTTTCTTAATCCAACGTTCCACGTTCCTACCACTAAACTAATCCAATGATTTAGCATCTTCCCGCATCAAACACTTCCGTGAATAATCTTTTCCAATCTTGACCAAATCTCAATTGTTCCTATGTCTCATCTGATGGTCCCAGTTGCATCCGATCAACCTAGCCTTATTTCCTTAGTTTCACAATGTATTAATCCAACCCAACACTTAAACTTTTGTCCTTAACTGTGGTTACATATTATTCCTTTACTAATTCTGTTACATGTGATTTTCTTAATTCCTTAATAATTCCTATTTTATTTTATCATCTATAAAATAAACTTCACTAGTTAGTTTTTTTTTTCTAATTCCATAACTATATGATAATTTCTAAGTCCTTCATTTTAGCTTTTCTAATTTCATAATCACTTAATAATTTTAATGTTTTAATCTATTTATTTTAACTTTCTTAATTTCCAATATTTATTTAGAAATTCTACTATTTAAATCCTTTATTAAAATTCTTCGATTATCAATCATTAATCTAATGAATTCTAAATCATCATATTACTTAATTAAACTATTTGTAAAAATCTCGGGTGTTACAATTATAATACATGATAAATCTCTTTTCTCTTTACATATTTTTTTTGTTGTAACAACACTAAGCCTTCTTCGCCATGGAGATACTCCTTCAACTACATTTTCATTTGATCCTTTGATCCATTGATCATTATCTTTCTTGTTACCTACACCACATAATTCATTTATAAGCTAATGCTTTGCAAGAACGGTAAATAAACATGAATGATAAAATCATCTTTTTTTTTAAAATCATCTTTTATCAGAAAATCATCTTCTTTCTTTTTTGTTTCTATTATGGTCTAACATTGGGATACGATACCAAAACTATTTTGTTCTCAATTAAGGGCATAAACCTCCCAAAAGTCCAATGGTACCATATCACCAAAAGTATTACGTATCTTCTTTCATCTTTGATGTGAACCTAGGGTATTAAAAAACCCTAGACCATACAACAACACGAAATAATTGCAGATCGTCTCACGGATCAAGAAAAAACAACTTGACCCTAACCAAACCTGTCGATTAGAACCAAAGTTATCAAGATGAGTAGCTTGACCCTAACTAAATTATTTAGTTAAACCAAAGCTATCAAAAAGTTTGATCTTTCAAGTAATACTTGAAAAACATCAAGTTCTTTGCAAAGAACCAAAGAGAAGAATCTCCCTCAAGCCAAAGCTCTCAATTTTATTCAAAAAAGGGTCTCTCGTATGGTACCACTCATGTGCTTTTATAGACTAAAAATAAATTAAAACTAATCCTAATAGAATAGGAAAAACTAATCCTAATAGAATAAGGAAAATTTGGTTAAAGTAAATTTAGAAAACATGGGCTGCTGCTGGGCACGCGCGGAATGGGCTGCATTGCATGGGCAGTGTGCGAATGGACTGTAGGCAGATGGGCCATGAGTGAGGCAGTTGGCTTGATGATTGGTGCGCAAACTTTGGAATGGGTTGTGCAGAGATGGGCAGGTCTGCACACAAGGCAGTTGGTGATGGTGAGGTGCGCGCGGACTGTAGTTGAGCTGGGTCGTGCGCACCTTTGGGCTTTTGAATAAGTAACATCCCTTTGTATTTTTTGACTTGTATCTCCTCTATTGTCTCCTCTCCAATGCTTAGCAAATTCAATGATTTTGTTCTTGCTTTAGTCATTGGGCTTCTAATGCCTTTTAATGGATCTTGGTCTTTGTATGTTATCTGGATCACATCATTCCCCCTTTCTTTGAGAAGATTTGTCCTCAAATCGCCTACATCATATAAAGACAAGTCAATTGAATTTAAATAAGCATTTACTTTACTGCATACGCTTGGTAGGTCAATTTTATAAGTATTGTCATGGATGTGCTCCAAGGTTTGGAAGGGAACATCTCCTCACGGTTGCAACTTGTGCTTTCATTGAATGACAAATCTTTCTTTCTTTACATGATTCCATACCCAATCTCTGGACTCAAAGATAAGTCTCACTCATCTTTGGTTTGCTTGCCTTGCATCATTTTCATTCTTTTTCTCAATGTTCTCCCTTATCTTTACATGTAAAGTCCTAACAAATTCGACCTTTTTCTTTCCTTCAAAATTAGCAAACTCATAAGTAGGTAAAGGTAAAAAGTCTAATGAAATTAAAAGATTAAATTTGTAAACAATTTCAAATGGTAAGTAAGATATGATAGAATGAACAATCTTATTATATATAAACGCATCATGCGGTAAATACTTCTTCAAATTATCATATAATTGATTCTCTCTTAAAGCAAAGAAAACTAAATTCAAGTGTTCAACATGTGTTTCTACAATTTTGCTATAAACCAAATTATCATCAAAACATATAATAATAAATTTTTCAATAAAATATTTAAGCACATAATTCATCAATCTCATAAGAGTACTAGAAGCATTGAATAATCCATATAGCATAACTAACCATTCATATAGTCCATGTTTAATTTTAAACACAATTTTCTACTCATCACCTTTTTTATTCGAATTTGATAATAACCATTTTTCAAATCAATCTTAGAAAACGTACATGCTCTATATAGTTCATCTAAGGTCTTAAAGATACCAACTAGCAATTCATAAAGATAACATTTAGGAACTCACGATTTATTTTTTTTGAATAAAAATCCTTCATGACTATAAAAATCTAAACATACAAACTTTTCACAAGCATTCCAAATCTTCCCAATATCCAAGTCATTCTCATACAAATTCTTAACATATGCAAATCCCAATAAGTTAGTTTGAAGAGTAGTAATAAGTAGATACCTTCTTGGCAATGGGTTGGCAACCACATTGTCCTTACCTTTCTTATAGTGAATAACATACAGAAATGTCCCATCGAAATCCATCCACTTTGCATGTCTCTTGGTTTCTTCTGGGTTTGCTCGATAAGCTAGACGATTGGGAATTGTTGCTTTTGGCATGAATTTGATATGATGTTCAATCCCCCATAGTGGAGGTACACCCTTTGGTAACTCTTCTGGAAATATATCTTTATAATCCTCTCTATTTTCCTCACTCTTTTTAATCACTCTATTTCTTTTCCTTTCCTTTCTCCTTCAAATTTTATCTCCTCTCCCACTATTTCTTTCTCCTTTTTACTCTCAGTTTTTCTTCTTTCTTTCCCCAATTTCTTTTCTTCCTCTTTGCCTTTTTTCTCGCTTCACTCTTGGCTTTTCTCTGTTTGGCTCTTTTGTCTCCTTTTTCATATTTCCCTTTTTCCTTTTCAACTTTTTTTGTTCCTTCAACTTCCAAAGTTTTTTCAATTTCTCTATATTCAGATTTTCCTTCTTTTGTTTTTGTCTTGGTACAATCTTGGAAATCTTTGGCAATTCTTTCTTGATCTTTATTACCCTCCCAAGGCTTCAATGGTGTTAGCACAACAATTCTTTTATTTTGAATCAAGGTATGCTCATTCTTGTTTCCATTGTGATTGACTTTTCTATCCTATTTCCATGGTCTTCCTAATAGAATTTAAGTAGCTTGCATGGAGACCACATCACATAATATTTCATCTTTGTATCTTCTAATGGACAATGCAGTCTCCACTTGTCTAGTTACTTTAATTTCACCACAATCACTTAGCCACTGCAACTTATATGGCTTTGGATGCTTAGTAGTTTTCAAATCTAACTTTTGAACCAATAGTGTGCTAGCTATGTTGGTGCAACTCCCACTATCAATGATTAAGCTAAAAACTTTTGTTTTCAACATGACACTGGGTGTGAAAGATGTGTTCTCTTTGTACTTTGTTGTTATCCTCCTTGATTTGCACATTTAAAGCTCTCCTTGTGACCAACAAATCTCCTTTTTCTAGTTCTTCCACTTCCACATCGCTACAATCCTCAAATGGTGGCAATTCATCGTCACTAGAGCTTATACTCTTTACATCTCCATTATCCATCACAATCATGGCTCTTTTGTTCGGAAAATTTGAAGCTATGTGTCCAAATCTTTAGCACCTAAAACACTTGAATTCCCAAGTCCTAGTTGAAGTAGAACTCTCATTCTTCACTCTTTGCGTAATGAGGTTTGATGTCATGGTTTTCCCTTTTCATTCCTCTTTAATTTTCAGCTTCTCACTCTTCTAATTGGATTGCCATGTGTTGTTAGAGGCCGATCCCATCTTAGAATTTCTCTTTTCTTTCAATTGTCGTTCAATCTTGATTGCCTTGTGAAGTAATTCTTCCATATCGATGTAATGTTACAAATCGACTATATCCGCTATTTCTCTATTGAGTCCTCCTACAAACCTTGCCATGGTGGCTTCTACATCCTCTTCAATGTTAGCCCTTATCATGGCTATCTCCGTATCCTTATAATATTCTTCCACACTCTTGAAACCTTGATTTAAGTGCTGTAATTTTTGTCATAAATCCTTATAATAGTGTGAAGGAACAAACCTCTTTCTCATGACGGTCTTCATGTTTTCCCTAGTTTGAATTAGTGGTTCCCCCTATCTCCTTTGATTGTTTATCGATTGATTCCACCAAATGCTTGCATAGTCGGTGAACTCCATGGAAACCAATTTGATTTTCTTTTCTTCCGAGTGATTGTGTCATCAAAAATAAGATCCAATTTTCATTCTCACTCTATATACGTTTCCGGGTCACTTTTTCCTTGGAAAGGTGGTATATTTACCTTGATATTGTTCAAATTACCATCTTCCCTATCCATACGGAAGTCTCTTCTCCTTTGGCTATTTATCTCTTACTCCTCAAACTCATCTCTTTCAAAATTTCTCATTTCTCGGCCATGTGTTGGAGTTGGTGTTTCCAAATGATCCATCCTTAAAGCTAGGGAATGGAATTGGTCTTGCATAGCCCTCATAAACATCCTCAAATCAACATTTGCTTCTTTTCCACTTCCACTCATGATTTTGGATCAAAGATCAAATCAAACAAGAAATTGTTAGAACAAAAAATAAATAATTATGGACCTTTCCTCTCTCTCATGTGTTTCACTCGAACAATGATCACTCCACTTGTGTTTGCACTCAAATATGACTTTTATAGAATAATCTCACAGTCTTGCCTTTTACCATTCGTCCTTCACTTTTAGATCTTTACGTAACAACCCAATCAAAGAAAAAAGGAAATTCAACAAGCATAAACCAAAAAAATTCAAAATTTTTTCAAACTTTAAATCCAACTTTTCAAAATTTGATGAAAACCAAACTACTTATTGTGATTAAGTAGCTTAAGAAGCAAAAAGGGAAAAAAAATACTTTGAATTTGACTTAGGTATCAATGAACTTTCCAAAACTTACAGAAATAGATCAACAATTGGAGATATGATTTGCAATCTTTGAGGTATAAACCAAAAGCTAGTTTCATTTTTTTTTTTCCAATATGCCTTCCTCTTTTTTTTTTTGAATTAAAAGCTCACCTTTTTTTTTTATAGATGATCGAAAGGATCAAAAAAATTTTTTTTTGATGGATGATTAAAAGGATCAAAAGAAAAAGAAATTGTTAACAAAAGATAAATGATAGCACCTTGAATTCGCTTAAGCCAATGCTCTGATACCAACTTATGCGAACCTAAGGTATTAAAGAACTCTAGACCCTACAACAATCTGGAATAATTGTAGATCGTCTCACGAATTAAGAAAAAGCAACTTGACCCGAACCAAACTTGTCGATTAGAACCAAAGTTATCAAAATATGCAGCTTTACCCTAACCAAACTTATTGATTGAACCAAAGCTATCAAAAATTTTGATCTTTCAAGTAATACTTGAAGAAGATCGTGTTCTTTGCAAAGAACCAAAGAGAAGAATCTCTCTCAAGCAAAAGCTCTCAATTTCATTCAAAAAAGGGCCCCTCGTATGGTACCACTCATATGCTTTTATAGACTAAAAATAAATTAAAACTAATCCTAAAAGAATAAGGAAAACTAGGTAAAGTAATAAAATAGGAAAAACTAATCCTAATAGAATAACGAAAACTAGGTTAAAGTAAATTTAGAAAACATGGCTGGTTGCTCGGCACACGCGGAATTGGCTGGACTGTATGGGTGGTCCAGGCATGGGCTACAGGTAGATGGGCCATGGGTGAGGCAGTTGGTGCGATAGTTGGTGCACAAACTTTGGAATTGGTCGTGCAGAGATGGACGGGTCTGCACGCAAGGTAGTTTGTGATAGTGAGGCACACACGGGCTGCAGATGAACTGGGTAGTGCAGGAGATAGTAGTTGGCGAACAGTTGGGCCGCACGGAGAAGGCTCCTGAATGCGAGCGAGTGATGACAATTGGCTGGATAGGGATGCGCACAGGCTTCGGAGTTGCTGGGCCACACAATGAGGTGCACTGGACACAAAGAATTGTTAGGCCACGCAGAAGGATAAGGCATGACCGTGGGCGGATCATTGGCGCCGATTGTTGGACCTGCGGGTGGGTGAGTACGTGGAGTGCGGGTGCCACGCAAGCCGGTGAAAGCGCAGGGTACTGAATTCGGCACGTGTTGCTAGGCTGTCAAGTCTGCACATTGCACTTGGGTGGAGCACGCTGTCGTGTGGTTGAGTGAGTGCGCTTGCTGGGCACACTGACTGGATGTGCACGCTATGTGCACTATATGCATGCCTTTGGGCCTTTGAATGAGTAACATCCCTTGCATTCTTGGAATTATATCTCCTCTATTGTCTCCTTTCCAATGCTTAGCAAATTCAATGTTTTTGAATCATGGACTGTGGGCTTCTTTTCTTGGATTGCTTCCACAAAAAGTTGTAGTTTTTCTTTCATCCTCTTTGTTATTGCTTTAGTCATTGGGCCTCCAATTCCTTTAAATGATCTTGGTCTTCGTATGCTATCTGGATCACATCAATCTTTATCTTTCTTACTTGAAAAGCTTATGCATGAGAAAACACTTTCGTAACTTTTCTGAAAACATGATGCACGGAATAATGCAACCTGCATGCACTTAGCACATTACTATCATCTAAATATAACAATAGATCCTCAAAACATTTATAATACAATCTAACAGACCATCAAATCCTCAATCAACCTTAACATAATTTAACAGAAACTGTAACACACATTTTTTAGCTTAAACTTATCATTCTGTGGTATAGTCCCTGAATGGCCAAATGCATGCATCATTTTTTACCTGTGACCAGAACAAATACCAACAAGATACTCTTTACTCAACTCCTCTGTGAGTGAATCTCTTTTGACTCAGTCCCTTCAAGCTATTATCCTTAGTTCTTTTAACTTTTAACCCAAAAGTGGCTGCACCCTATAGCCCAAGAGACTTCATGTATATCACTAGAAAACTCTTAAAGTATTTTCCTTAATGATAAGTTACCATTTAAATCCAAGGTCTTTGTTTCTCCTTATACCTCACGTTCAGATTCATTCCTAATGGATAGGTGAGTCCTCCCTTATTAATTGCCACCTTCAATTCACAACAGCCGAATAATCATTTGGTAACTTTTCCTGCTCGTTACAAATATTTTCATAGCTAAAATGGGGCCTAACATCCATTGTTACCCTCTGAACGACGTTGCCTCATCCATCACGAATATCCTTCATCATCCAGAAGCTGCTTAACAGTGATAAATTAGCGTTGCAGAAGTCTACGCTCTTGCAACGGCTATGTTTGTTCCCGCTATGAATATTCACCTCATGCAGCGCTAAACAACCAAACATTAGCCGCCACGTCTTTCTGCGGATGCAGATTCACTTAACCAAATGACATCATCTCCCTTCTTTTCTCAATTGTAGCAAATGCATTTGCTCTCTCGAACACGATCCCTTCCGCGTCTTTCCTTGAAATGGGACTATCCACTTATAAAGATGTCCATTCTGTGGTCACTCACCCTCTTGTAAAATGATGACATTTAACTTTTATTACTTAACATCCTTTCGCGTGACATCTTTCCCTTTCACTGAAGAATCTTTTCTCAGATCCAACAGTCCTCATTTCATTTTCCCTATCAATCCAACGATTAATCTCCCTCCCACAACATAATCATTTGCTCCCATGGGAGCATCTTTTCCTTCTAATCCAATGATCATAAACTCACCCATCCATTTAATCCAACGCTCTCTCTTTCTCCCATACCTCTGCAGGATCTTTTCTTTCCACTCATAATCTTTCCCCATCAGCGAAAGCATCTTCCCTTATATCCTAAGGTCCTTCTCTCTCCCGCTTCCTTAATCCAATGACCATACAAACTTCCACTATAGAATCTTTCTCTTCAGCGGATACCTTCCCGAGTTTCTTTCCCTTAGTATGAATTTGTTCACCTTATATTTGCTGTAGCGTTTCCTTCTACAAACACCTAAACTCTTGTGACTGCATTGTACTCCTACCACCTTCATTAAAAAAATAACATTTATCCTTCCTTTATCTACTTATGGTGGATTCATTTACCTCCGTGGATACATTCCCTTATGTAATTCCACAATTTACAGTGTCTATTACTCCAATATGACATCGTTTTAGTTACACTAGTGCCACTTTTTATAATTTCTTCAATTTTTCCTTCTCTGCAGCCATACACTTAAATCCCATTTTCCACAGATTTCCATCTCCGCCCTGCCAAAAACCAATATGAACCCTTACATTAATATATATCAATAAAATAAGGAAGATCCTGGGTATTACAATCTTCCTACCTTTAAAGAAGTTTGTCCTAAAAATTCATTGATTCTCTAGTCCTTTTCATATCATTCAAGAGACCATCCTTCCACAGTCTTCCTCTTTATGACCAACACTGCACAATTAAAACTCCTTATTATATAATTCTTAGATACTTCTTTACAAAAATCTGAAAGACACAAAATTAATGTGTAACTACTAAATTATTAAAACACTTTGTTGAGTTAGTAGGTTTTTCTTCAAATCACATCTGGTTGATCATTGTCTTTATCCTCTATAAGAGAGAAAACTCTTGGTGTACTTCGCTCACTTCTTTTGTTGATGACTAACAATCCTTGGCATAATGACCAACCCCATTGCATATGAAGTATCAACGTTGTAAAACCCGTGACTTTTATAATAATAGAATTCTACATGTCTGAATTTTTCACGCTGGGTCAGTTTAAATTTTGAATTTGACTAACTTATCACATAACACCTTAGCGTAGAGTTTTTGGATAATGGTTGAAAAAATAAAAATTTGGGTTCTTCAGTAAATTTGGAGAATAGTGATTCTTGAATAATTGAGTGTAATAAAATATGATTTTTAATGGAAGCGAGGATAGGGTTTTTATAAAGAGGATATCCTTTCCCACGAGTACACACTTATAAGCTAAGGGAGAAAAGAGAGAGAAATCGACTGAAGGATGGAAACCCGAAAGTAATGAGAAGTAGTTTTCAACCAGGATTTGTGTTGTCGGAGCATCGATTCACAAACTTTGTGAGGAAGTTCATATCTAGAATTAGTTAAGGAATGAACCCTTAAGTCTATAGTGCGTTGATGTAGGATTCGGAGTCGAGCTCATGAGCTCAAAACTCCCGAGCATTAGAGAGGTGTTAAGGCTATGAGAGGTGGAAACCTAGCTGAGGGAAAGACCCGTTTTGCAGTGAAACGATTTGGAAGGACTTTTGCTATGGAGTGAAAAGACACTCGTTCTGGGGCAGAATGAACTTAAATGGCCATGTGGTCGGTACGTGTCAGAGAAATAGATAAAATTTACTAAGGACATTGCACGATAAACCGTGTAGCGGAACATTAGACGTGGAAGGACCCTATAGTCGACCAAGGGTTAAAGCAGGGAACCTTGCAGACACATGGTCTTGCATCTGCGGATGCACTGTTCAACATCTGCAAAGGCCCTGCCTTATTTTTTTGAGTGCACTGTCTTCTACCTTTCATCACCGAGTTATCCGGTTTGGGTTCTTAATCCCAATTGAGGACCCTTCAACTTTATTTTTTGTTTGTTTGAGGGGAATACTTGAATTTTGTATGATATAGACATAGACAAATTTGGGGACTTTGAGACCATTCCTATAAGACTATTACTCTAATCAGTAAGAAGGAATTTCAAAAAGGTAAGGATTTTTGTATTTTTGTACTACATTGCATCATGGTTTTCAAATTGATATTTTGTGGGACATCACATATGAAAACTTGATGGACACTATTTGACAGCACATTTTTTTTACATGCACGTATGTTTTCTCATTTTTACTTTAACGTACATGGTATATTATTTGATATTCGGTGGTTATGTTGAGAGGATGAATCCTCATGATGTTTTAGGTTTTTTAGGCACTAAAGCCTCACTAGGCTATCCCATGCAATCTTCTATTGCGTGAAGATTGGTTGTTTGTATGCATGTAAAGGGTGATAGGGTATTTGGTGACATGTCCTTGGGTTTTGAGCCCCAGAATTCGAAAGGGTTATAGGGCGATAATTGTGCGCTCCTTGGGTTTGAAGCCCTAGAACCTAGCTAGGGTTTTAGTCACACAAATTGGAGGTTGTCAGTCACTAGGATTGTTCGCCTAGCACCTTTCCATTTGATGGGTGGTGTGACGACCCATAGCTCCACTCGCCGACAACCCTCGTCAAATTGGATACAGTAGGTGGCTAGTTGAGGAGCAACCCAACACCGACAACCTTATTCATTATTGATACCGTGGAAGAGTATGCCACCTAGTCTACAGACGAGGGTACCATCTTCTTGTTCTGCCTTATGAGGTGTTGTTATCAACGGATGGCCACATATTCTATGATGAGCGTCGGATGAGTCATTGTGTGACCATCCTTTTTCACTAATAACGTTTTCAGATCAAAAAACAATGTTGACCTATTTTTGAGGTATAGCTTTCTATGTATACAATATTTTTTTGATAAAAGCCTCCTCAGCGGTTTTGAGCTTATTTAATAAAATGATAAAGAGGTTTATAATTTAAAATCTATGTACAATAAAGAGAAGCATGACATTATTTTCTAAAGGATGAGAAAAATTGTTTTCTCATGCATTGCATCTAGTCTAGATTTCCTTACAGAGTTAGTCTCTCACTCCAAACAACCCTGTCCCATTCAAGGTAAAGGCAAGAGCAGCTAAAGATTTTTGGAGTAGGAGTATTGCCTGTATTTTGCTATTTCAGAGTGTTTTAGGTTTATTTTCTAGAGAGGATATTATCTTATCTGTATAAACTATTAACTTTTGGTAGGATTTGTTACGCAATGGATTATTTATTTTTATGCACTATTATTCTCGTGATCACTATACAAACCTAGGCCCATGTCTCTTGGGCCATGCTTAGTTATAAAAGTATTTCACTAACCAACTAGCCTTGGGCTGGGCAATCAAGTTCTCTTCAAGGATCAGGTCGCTTGACCTAGCGATTCTATTAGGCCCACCTCCAGATCATGACAGTCCTGACCTAGCTTTGCATTCCCCAGAATGGTTTTTCTTGCACCTTGGACATGTACTGGCTTTAGATTTTCTTGAACAATTTTCTCTCTCCCTTGTTGTATCTCGTCCTCAAAAGACCGCTTAAAATTCCTTGAATTCTCTCCATCTTCGCGGGTTTGTGATTAAACCTTCTTAGTAAACTCGCTTTGTCTTGTGAATTTGCTCTCAGCCTCTTCAATTTCAAGAGACTTTGAAACCACCACCAAGTACAACATCCCTTGAGTATCGGATATCTTAACACCTTTATAAATTTCTATCTTAGGTCATTGTATGAACTGATGTACCTTGTGCTCATCTGTACTAACAAGATGTGGTGAAAAATGTGACATTGACTCAAATTTATGAACAAAGTCTGTTACTGTTCTAGCTTGACGCAACTGCACGAATTCCATGAGTTTGCTTGTTTGATTTGTATGACTAAAATATTTATCATCGAACATTTCCTTAAATCCTTCCCAAGACATCTCAGAAACATTGTGCATTGTTTTTTGGTATCCCACCAGTACTTGCATCTAATGTCAACATAAAAACAACACAACAAACATTTTCCTCATCCTCTATCTAAGCAAAATCAAATATAACCTCCGAAGTTTGAATCTACTCTTCAGAACAAATAGGATCCACTACTTGTCCATCAAAGATAGGGGGGACTCAACCGCCAAAATCATTTGCCACTGGTATTCCTTGGAACAATCTGTTAAAAATTCCCTTACTCCTCTCTTGCCATATTCTGTTCCAATTGTCAAGATTAACGTTCAACCAATTCTGTCACCCTGCTAATAATGTCATATCTACCTTCATTTTCTCATCCCTGACCTCACCCCGACCTCTCACCGTTTTCTATTTTAACATAGGAAAAATTCAAAAATTAGGAGAAAAAACAACTTAATTCTATAAATTTAGTTAAAATGTATTTACAGTTGATGAAGCATTTCCATGTCGATGGCTTGAGTTGTTACATGGTCTATAGAATCGATTTTGAAACCTGGTTTTGCTCTGATACCATATTATGACAATCGTATTTTTCTAAACTTTTTTTTTTAAAAGAAACAATTATTTTCTCAAACTTGATTGTCATTTAAAAACTCTTTCTTCTTAAAACTCTAAAACCTTTTGAAAGAAAATAATATATTTTAATCCTCTGAAAACATATTCTTTTTCTCTAAAAAATCATTTGCGTAGTGGAAGACTTTTCTATTTGAACATGAAATAAATTTCGTCATAATATATAAAATTAAACTACTTTCCATAAAATTATAACACATGATAAATTTCTTTTCCCTTTACATATCTTTTTGTTATAACAACGCCAAGTCTTCTTTGCCATGGAGATACTCCTTCAACTGTCTTTTTCATTTTATCATTTGATCCATTGGACATCATCTTTCCTATTACATACACCGCATAATTCATCTATAAGTTTAATGCTTAACAAGAAATGTAAATAAACATGAATGATAAACTCATCTTTTATCATAAAATTCTCTATTTATTTTCTATTTCTTTTATTTTCTAACATTAAGACATGATACCAAAACTATTTTGTTCTTCATTAGGTGAATCAACCTCCCAAAGCTCCAATGGTACCCTATCACCAAAAGCTATTACGTATCTTCTTTCATCTTTATCTTTTTTACTTTAAAA
>CM039470.1:596638-639745 GCA_022433065.1 Begonia loranthoides
CCCAACCTCCAATCCTAGTGTCCATTGCATCTTGTAATCCCATCTCTCTTATTGTCATGTTTGCTCTCTCTATTTTCTCCGATTTCGACATTGAATCAGGTAACTGTAATTGAGCTGAATAGTACACGACTTCTCTCACTGTTAACGTCATTAATAACGCATCGTCTTGTGTCACATATGCCTAGGTTTATCAGTCATTGATAAGTCGATTTTATATCAAGGAATTGAGTACTTTCAATTATGAGTTTTGTGAGGTTGAGAGTTTCTAATATCGTTTCGAGTTGTTTCTTATGTCTTTTAAACTAAAAAGTGAGTTGTGTTAAAAAATGAATTTGGAAACACTTGTTACTTTTCATTTTTTCCACCTTCATAATTTTAATTTTATGTCATGAAAAAACTTATATTACTCATATTGTAAAATTTCATAGCTTATTAATTGTGATAGAGATTGAAGCAATGTCATGTGTAGTATGGCCATGATTTTTATATAATCAAAGTTCTTAAATTACGTGACAAAGTGAAACCATGTCATACCGACGTTCCGTAAGCCAGTGCTTGTTTTTGTCCATTGATTAGTATTTCCCCGACTTGCCTAGATTTTGGATCCAATCTTCCTGCAACCAAAACAAAAACCATAGTAGGTACCATATATTTATCCATGACGATGCGTAAATAACATTTAAGATGATCACAACTAGGAAACAACGTTATGAAATTTGACCGACGAGAAAAATGATGAAATCCAATTAAAAAAAAAACAAACAGTTTCTTTTTGACCTGCAAGAGTATCAAGAAGTGTAGATTTTCCAGAGCCTGAAGGACCCATAATAGCAAGAAGCTGTCCAGGCAAAGCATACCCAGTAACGCCCTGTAAAATGGACCTTCTCCCACCACTATTGGCGTCAGAAACTGTCACCCACACATCCTTCCATGTCAACATGACTCCATTTTCATTACCCTCTTCCATATTTTTTGCACTTCTCCAACTCTCGTTTCCTATCGAGCCATCCATCTTCTCCATTTCCATTACTGAAAAGTTACTTCTTTCACGCTCACTCCCATCATTTTGATGTGTAGCAGAAGCCATTTTCTGTTAGAGAGAAAGAGAGGGAGAGATTCTTAGCTTCATGAATGGAAGTATGGACGGTCGAGGAGTATTTAAAGGCGTGCAAATAATTGAAGACATTGCTGAAGTTAGACGAGTGGTCTCAAATGTTTTTATTTTTGTTTTTATGTATAAACGTTTTTGTAATTGATGAAAAAAAGTAGCCGAGCCGCCATGAGGGAACTCTAATTGAGAGCGGAAGATGCATGTTTACGTGAATATACTAAAATTTAATTTATTTATTTCCTTATTAATTTAAATGAATAGACCAAAACAATTATTTTATTTTATTTTAGTGGCTGAGAAATAAAGAACATGAATTAAGTTTATTTAGTTTATCCACGGGCCCCACCATCACTTCCTAATATTTGTTAGGTGTTCGTTAACGTTGATTTCATAACTTATTGCCTGCTAAGACAATTTCTATATATTATTATAAAATTTGTAATAGGCATTGACCAAAATTCTGAAATAGTTTTAAATTAGTGGTCAGCATCTTTTCTCTAATTATGGGTTTAAATTATCTAAAACTAATTAATTCCATAAAGATAGTATAATACCGTTATGTATTAACTACATATTTAATTATGATGAGTTGGGTTAATTAGACAATAAGAGAAATTAAGGAGAGATGACACCGTAGATAAATTCTCAGTCTAAGTTGTTAGATAATTAAGCTCCTGAAATAAAATTTTTGAATTGATTTTGTTAAATAACCTGAGATAAAAATATGATATGTTTTTTCAGGAAGTTAATAAAATTTCAATTGGTTACGACATGTATTGTAAGAAAATTAATAAAAATCCAATTGGATATTCATAGATGATATTCTAGGGAATTTCAAGTGTCCGTGGCACACAAAAAACATGTAGGGATTGTTTTGTACATGCTTTCACGTCATAAATTATATGACAAGAGAGAGAAATATGACTTTTAAATTATTCATAAGAAATTTTTGGAATACGTTGTACTTCAAATCTTGCTCAGTTTGAGGCCATATTGAAATGTAAGCCGTCGAGAAATGTAATATAGGGTAAGAAGTTATAGTTGGATGGCTATTATTGATGTTTTTTTAGAGAATATTTCTTCGATAACCATGGAACTGGTTTCATCAAGAAAGGTGTCAGTTTAGATTAGGTGCAATGTTTTATAGATACTTTTGAGAAATTGTAGAGCCAACCGACAAGTGCACTAATTTTGATAGTATTTGACAATGAGAAACTATATGTTGTATATATAGATACATAATGAATTTGATTCGAGTGTGTGTTGATGTAGTCAGGTAGAGTTATCACATAGGCTTCTTGAAAATTAAAGCTGCATGAATAGAATTATCTAGTACATGCACTTAGCACATTACTGTCATCTAAATATAACAATAGATCATCGAAGCAGTTATAACATAATCTTACAAACCATCAAATCATCAATCAACCTTAACATAATTTAATAGACACTGTAAAACACTTTTTTAGCTTAAACTTATCATTATGTGGTATAGTCCCTAAAGGCCCATACACTTATTTCTTATCTCTGAACCTTAGAACAAATACCAGCTAGATACTAATTACTCGACTCCTCTGCTTGTGAATCTCTTTCGACTCAGTCCCCCAATGTAACGCTCCAAAATTCATTTTCCTTAAAATTTCAAAACTCTAAAATTTTTTCTTAAATCAATTAACAAATTAGATTTAATTAAATCATTGTAAAACTCTAATTAACACTTGTAAATCCTTAAAATTGTCAAAATCATTGATTAAGCAAGAAAATTGAACATTAATTATTAAGAAGTGTTTATTTAATTCATTTTCGAAATCATTTAATTCATTGGTCTCCCACTTGACCAATTTCGTCCTCCGGTGAACGTCGGAGCGTGAGGGGTGGTTTTCTTCTGCAAATTTCGGTGTCTCACCCCTTGTCCGAGGTAAGCCTCAAACTTGGAATTTGTTCGGTGCTTTCTTTTGATGATCGGTACTTATGAATGGTTCCGGTTACTTCAAAGGTTGAAGTGTGATCATTAAGTCATGTGACCGGCTCAGGTGAGGCATCGACGATGAGTGATTTCTCACGTAAAAATTTGATTTTTCAATTCGGTTTTCTTCCGAAGATTTCCACAAAATTCTAGAATTTTGGTCGGTATTGGATTATGTTTAGAATCTTTTTTTGATTGGTTTTAAGAGTTAAGGATGTAAGCCATAGGTCGGGAATGGAATTTCGATCGGAATTTCTTCATTCCTGAACAAACTGTGTTTTGGCAAAATCATTGGATGCATTGGGAGTGTTCTGTATTTCTAGTGTTTGGAGGCCTAGGGTCTGGAATAGAATTCTGATAGGAGTTTTGTTAGCTTAAATTTACTGAGCAATAATATTTTGATGATGAATGAGTAAATTGAGCAGTTATTTTAAAGTAAAAGTGTTTAAGATTTTGAATATCAAAATTGATTATAAATTGAATATGATTATCGTTTAAACTTAATTGGAAATATCCTTAATAGGGGTATTAATGTACTAATATGTTTGTTTAAGTCCTTGTAGCAATTGCCTAAAGTTTCAGGAATAGAGAAACTCAAAAGAAGCAAAAACAGATGAAGAGGTTGAGAAATAGTGCAAAAAGGTTGACCAAACTGGCCCTCACCATTAGAGATGGTCGGCCGATGGGTTGACTGTAGCAAAAATGGCAGATTGCTCAATATTTTGAAGATGTTTGGTCGATTGCAAAAACTCCAGATTCAAACCTCAGATTTTGCAATACGAAGGAGCGGTCAATCAAAGCAAAGTTGGTCAACCGGCGGGCGACCCCCAGTGAGAAAAGGTCGATCAAGATGTCAAAAATGCTTTCGACAGTTGGAACGAGGTCGAGCAAGGGGTCGACCGGTAGTACCCCAAAAGTCAAAAACTGCTGCACAATGCCTAGATGGAGGTCAACCAAGATGAAGGTGGTCAACCAGTTGCTTGATGAGACAAAAAAGTCTATAAATAGAAGAGCACTCTTGGGGAAGAAGAACGCCCAACTATTGTGAAGAGTTATTTGCTGCACAATACTTATATTTTCAGAGCTTTCATAGACATATTCTTGAGAGAATTGTAAACCCCCATCTTGTGTGCATATTGTGGAGATATTCATCAAAAAGAGAGATTGAGTGGTGTTGTACAAGTCAAAGATCGTGTAATACATGTTAGTGATGGTGAAGTCACTGTAAAGGTCTGATTGACGCCCGTGAAGTTCAATTAAGTGTAACTTGTAAGGTTGAAGAGAAAATATCTTTATGGAGGAGCCTTGAAGGGCAGACATAGCCGTGCTTTACCAAACCGTGCTAACAACTCGGTGTTAAACAAAGCGAATCCGAAAGCGAAGAAGAATACGATGAGGAAATAGCTTTCATGACTCAGAAGTTCAACAAATTTCTCCAAAGGAAAAAATAGCAAGGAAGAAGAAACTTCAAGGAAGAGAGGCCAAAGAAAGAAAAGGAAATCATATGTTACGAATGAGGAATGCTGAGATACATCAAGGCCAAGTGTCCTTAAGTGAAGAAGACATCAAAGGTCATAAAAAAGAAAGCTCTCCAAGCAACATGGCATGATAGCGATGAAGAGTCATCATCTGGATGTGAGGTAGTTGCCAACATGTGCTTTATGGCAAAAGAAAATGAGATATATGACTCACTTAGTGATATAGATCATAATATAGAAGACTATGATTTTATGGATTCGTTTGATGAATTGCATGAACAATTTAAAATGCTTAAAACAAAGTATAAACTATTGAAAAAGGAAAATGAAAATATTGTGAAAAAGCATGCCAATATAGTTAATACATTTAAAAAGGAAATTATCATCTTAAAAACTAAAAATGATGACTTGAGTAAAGTAGTTCTCAACTTCACAAAAGTACTAAAAATTTAAATATGTTTTTAGGGCAACAAAGAGTTACATTTGATAAAGCCGGATTATGATATCAACCATTAAAAAAGAAAAAGAACTATAAGAATTTCTTTATTAAACCATATACTTGTTGTACAGGTGACTCAATAGGACATAAATCATTTTCTTGTCCATTAAAATTACATGACAAAAAGAAAGTTTCCAAATTTATATAGGTTCCAAAATGAACAAAAAATTAACCCCTAAGGACCTAGAAAGATTCAGGTACCTAAAATGTTAAACTAAATTTTGTTTGTAGGTTGGAGATTTTCCGTAAATGATGAATAATAGTTGGATAGTGGATGTTCTAGACATATACAAGAGACTCCTCAGGTTTACCTCCATCGAGAAAAAGAAAGGAAGTGTAACATTTGGAGGTAATAAAAAAGGCAAGATAATTGGAGTAGGAAATGTCGGTAATACCACTAATCCTATAATTGAAAATGCATTATTGGTTGATGGTTTAAAAGATAATTTATTGAGTATTAGTCAATTATGTGATAAAGGATATAAAGTCATTTTTGAATTTAAAACTTGCATGATTAAGGATGGAATAAATGGAAAAATCTTGTTTATAGGATATAGATATGAGAATATTTATGCTATTGATTTAAATAATATTTTATGGAAAGATGAGAAATATTTGACTGCAAATTCCTCTAGTAATTCTTGGTTTTGGCATAGGAGATTAGGACATGTAGGAATAGATAACTTAGATAAGATTTCTAAAAATAATATAGTTGGGGGTCTACCTAAGATATCTTTTGAAAATGACAAAATTTGCGATGCTTGTCAAAAGGGAAAACAAACCAAAAGTTCATTTTCTTCCAATCAATATATTTCAACGTCTAAACCTCTTCAACTACTTCACATGGATCTTTTTGGTCATTCTAAGGTTTCATGTTTAGGAGGAAAACACTACGCGTATGTCATTATAGATGACTTCTCAAGATATACATAAGTTTTCTTTCTAAGAACAAAGGACGAAACCTTTGAATTATTCTCTACCTTTAAGAAAAAGGTTCAAAATGAGAAGGATCTCATCATTATTACAATAAGAAGTGATCGTGGTGCAAAATTTCAAAATGAGCACTTTGATGCTCTTTGTCTAAAATATGGCATCGAACACAACTTTTCATCACCAAGAACCTCTCAACAAAATGGAGTAGTCGAAAGAAAAAAATTGATTACTTCAAGAACTAGCATGCACTAAGCTAAATGAAAACAAACTTCCAAAATACTTTTAGGCAGAAGCCGTCGTAACGGCTTGCTATGTTCTCAATTGTGTTTCCATTTATCCAACTCTAGAAAAGACACCCTACAAACTATGGAATAATAGAACTCTTAATGTAAGTTATTTAAAAACCTTTGGATGCAAATGCTTCATATTAAATACTAAAGATAATCTAGGAAAATTTGACTCTAAAACAGATATAGGAATCTTTCTAGAATACTCTACATCTATTAAAGCATATAGGGTATTCAGCAAAAAAAATCTTAGTTGTGGAGGAATCCATGCACATCACCTTCGAAGAATCTATTCCCCCACCAAAACATGATAAATCAATCAATGATCCAGAAAATGAAATAAATTCTCTTAACCTAGGAGAAAAAGAAAATGAGACTCTTGAAAGTTCTCCTCAATAATCTCAAAATCAATTCTTAGAGGGAACAACAGGAGAGGATATTCATGATGACTTACCAAAAGATTGGAGGTATCCCAAAAGTCATCCTATTGATGGTATTCTTGCTGAACCCAACCTAAGAGTCAAGACTAGATCCTCTCTTAGGAATCTTTGTACCAACATGGCCTTCATATCTCAAATAGAGCCTAAAAACTTTGACAAAGCCAAAATTGATGAAAATTGAATTATGGCCATGCAAGATGAATTAAATCAATTTGAAAGGAACAAAGCTTGAGAACTTGTTCCAAGGCCAAAAGATCATTCAATTATTGGAACCAAATGGGAGTTTAAAAACAAATTGGATGAAAGTGGCTTAGTAGTTAGAAACAAGGCTAGACTAGTTACAAAGAGGTATGATCAAAAGGAAGGAATTGATTTTGAGGAAACCTTTGCACCAGTAGCTCGATTAGAATCCATATGCATGCTCTTAGCATTTGCTTACTTCAAGAATTTGACTTTTTATCAAATAGACGTTAAGAGTGCATTTCTTAATGGATATATCACAGAGGAAGTATTTGTAGAACAACCATTAGGTTTTGAAGTCTATGACAAACTCGATTGTGTCTATAAACTTCATAAAGCCCTCTATGGACTAAAACAAGCTCCAAAAACTTGGTACAAAAGATTAAACAAATTCCTTAAAGAAAAAGATTTCAAAGTAAGAAAAATTAACTCAACCTTATTCATCAAGCATGATGGACAAGATATAATCATTATACAAATTTATGTTGATGACATTATCTTTGGTGCCACCAACAAAACACTTTGCAAAGAATTTGCTGAACTAAGGTAAAGTGAATTCAAAATGAGTATGATGGGAGAATTAAGATTTTCCCTTGGTCTACAAATTAGACAATCTCAAGAAGGAATCTTCTTAAATCAAAAAAAATATGTCAAGGAACTCGCCAAAAGATTTGGTATGAACTCATCCAAATCATCAAAAACTCCTATAAGCACATCTACAAAATTAGCTAAGGATGAAAATGGAAAAGATGTGGACATAAAGAAATATCGTGGCAAGATTGAATCACTATAAAGGCAAGTAGACACAATATTCGCTTTAGTGTGTGCTTAGGTGCGAGATTTCAAGCTTCTCCTAAGAAATCTCACTTAAATATTGTCAAAAGAATTTTTAAATATTTGAATGGGACTAGTTGTCTTGGATTGTGGTATCCCAAAGGAACATCTTTTGATTTGGTGGGATATACCGATTCTAACTATGTGAGAAGTTTGGTCAATAGAAAAATCACAAGTGGAGCTTGTCAATTTCTAGGAGAATCTCTAGTTTTATAGTTCTCTAAGAAAGAAAACTCAGTTGCACTTTCTATAGCCGAGAGCGAATATATCACAGTCGAAAGTTGTTGCGCACAACTACTTTGGATGAAACCAACCTTGAAAGACTATGGACAATTCTTTGATAAAATTCCAATTAGGTGTGATAACACAAGTACAATAAATATTTCTAAAAATCCTATTCAAAACTCTCGCACTAAGATATCGAAATTAGATTTCACTTCATCTATGATCACGTTGTTAAAGAAATCAATTAGCGAACATTTTCATAAAACCTTTGGACGAGCAGACGTTTTGTGGCATACGAATTCGATTAAGGTTAAACCAACTTGAACAAAACAAAACAAAACATGAAGAAAACATGTCAAGAAGAAAAATGTCAACCTCCATAAGGATTTGATTGACCGAAGAAGAAAAAGGTTGACTGCTTGGTCGACCGTGAAAACCATAGATTACCCTCAAAATTTTACACGAAAGAAAAAGGTCGATTGGGTGGTCAACCATGAAAATTACAAATTCTTCACAGCATCGTTTTTAAAATAAAATTGTTCAACCTAAGCCCTAATTTTAGTCGACCTCTGGCAATTTTTTGTCTCTTCCGTCACTCTCTCCTAATTTTTGGCCTCCTCAGACTACAATCAAGCGTTTTTTGAAGCTCTCTTCCTTCTATTTCGATTCAAGCTTCACCTATGGCTCTTCAAAAAACTAGAAAACAGGCGTCATGAGGTATTACTTCTTTGTCCACTTTGTCAAAATTTCCATCAAATGTTTTCATTAGTGAGGCCTACAAGATTTGATATGAAGAGGATTATAACTATAGGTCATTGATTCTATCTCGTAAAATATCTTAGAATAGATTGGAAAATTTGGAATTACAATGAATTTATGAATACATAGGCATGTATAAGCTGTTTAATTTTGACTGACCATACTCTGAGAAGCTCATCCGTATGTTTTATGCGAATTTGGAGTACAACCCTAGGCCATTGAAAGTAACAAGTTATGTATATGGCAAGCATATCAGTTTGACGCCCAATTGCATCAATGAGCTTCTAGATTCCCAACAGGGAATTAGATACAAAGCTTTTTACTCCACCTCTAGAGACCCGATGTTCATCCAAGCACATTCAGGCATGAACTTCCTTCAAGAAATTTTCAGAAATCTAGAAGATGAGTTTTTACTTAAACCAAAGGCGAAGGACCTAAACGTGATGGTACGTGTAATTCATTACAACTTGACGTACAATTTGCATCCAAGGGATGGTTATCATGACCACGTCAGCTGCATGGACCTATATGTTCTTCAAAGGATATACGAACGTAAGCGCTTCGATATTAGGCACGTTATCCTACACGGTATGATCGAGACCACCAGGAGTACTTGGGATCATTACCGTTTAACCTTCTACTTATGAACATCTTTAGGTCAAAAGATGTGCCAATTTTGAGTATGAAGCCATCGCTACCCATTAGACACGTGGACATCTACTCTATGCACACCTTAGCACATATGGGATTTACGAAGAGTGCGGATGGTGAGTGGGTGACTAAAACTTCCAGAGGAGCATCTACGGTCCAACCAAACATTCCTGATGATGACGATGACATTCAAATGGCTGATCAACCCTCATCATCCTTACCTAGACCGTCATCCCTTCTAGCCTCCTCAGGACCTTCGGCACATGCATCATCCTCATCTACCTATCCTACATCAGTTGAAGAGAAAGTAGACTTGTTGACTGTATATTTCTTATCCTATCAAGACAAGAGTCTCGCATTTCAATCCAAAGTCCATACAAAACTCTTATCCTATCAAGACAATAGTCTCTCATTTCAATCCGATGTCTGCACAAAATTGACCACACTGGAACAACGCATAGAAGAGCTTTCTCATGCCATGTTGGTAAATACCTTTACAGACATAACCTAATATCCCTCCTACCACCGATGATACCCCTCCTGTTAACCTCTAGCTATTATTTAGATTTTATATTTTGTAAATCCTTTAACTTGATGCATCTTTTTTATATAACTCCATGGTTGCTTACTTTATTACTATCGTTCTTAATTCTATCGCTACTCCTTTCGGATATTGTTGACTTGTGGATATATTCTTTCCTGCTAGTATATTCAGGTTGGTATTGGTTTTTTGATGGATGATATTTATATGTAGGTAGTTTTTATGGAATGAAGGGGAATGAATAAACAAAGGAGACCATGACAAAATTTTTCAAAAATTCTTCACTTGATAAGCTTTTTTATAATGCCAAAGGGGGAGAAAGATGTTAGGAATACATGAATTAAGGGGGAGAAACGTAGTTAAAAATGAACTTATACTTAAAGTAAAAATCTTTAATATTCACACTTTGATATATGCACATAGTAAGGGGGAGTTCTGAAAACAACTTAATTATTTTTTTCATCATAAAAAATGAAGAGATTGTTACCTTAAGTTTACTAAGCAATAGTATTTTGATGATGAATGAGTAAATTGAGTAGTTATTTTAAAGTAAAAGTGTTTAAGATTTTGAATATTAAAATTGATTATAAATTGAATATGATTATCATTTAAACTTCATTGGAAATACCCTTAATATGGATATTAATATACTAATATGTTTGTTTAAGTCCTTGTAGCTATTGCCTAAAGTTTCAGGACAAGAGAAACTAAAAAAAAACAAAAACAAACAAAGAGGTCGACAAACAGTGCAAAAATGTTTACCAAATTGGCCCTCACTGTTAGAAATGTCGATCGCAAAAGTGGCAAATTACTCAAGTTTGAAGAACGGTAGAAAAGGTCGACCCGGTCGACCGCAAAAATGACAAATTGCTCAATATTTTGAAGACGTTAGTGGTCAATCGCAAAAACTCCATATTCAAACCTCAGATTTTGCAATACAAAGGAGCGGTCAATCAAAGCAAAGTTGGTCGATCAGCGGGTCGACTGCCAATGAGAAAAAGGTCGATTAAGATGTTGAAAATGACTTCAATAGTCTCAAAATGGTCGACTGCTAAGACCCTAAAAGTCAAAAATTGTTGCACATCGGCTTGTGGAGGTCGACCAAGATGAAGGTGGTCGACTGGTTGCTTAATGAGATTAAAAAGTCTATAAATAGAAGAGCACTCTAGTGGAAGAAGGACACCCAACTATTGTGAAGAGTTATTTGCTACAAAGTGCTTGTATTTTCAGAGCTTTCATAGCCATATTCTTGAGAGAATTGTAAACCCTCATCTTATGTGCATATTGTGGAGATATTCATCAAAAAGAGAGGTTGAGTGGTGTTGTATAATTCAAAGATCGTGTGATATGTGTTAGTGACTGTGAAGTCACTATAAAGGTTCAATTGACTCCCATAAAGTTCAGTCAAGTGCAACCTGTAAGGTTGAAGAGAAAAGATCTTCAAGAAGTATCCTTGAAGTATAGATGTAGGCGTGCTTTGCCGAACCGTGTTAACAACGCATTGTCAAATTTCTTACCCTATCTTTTACTTCATTATGTGATTGATTGGTACGAATCAACTTAATTAACTTGAAAATATTAGTCATTTGGTAAAAAGTTTTAAAACCTAATTTTCCCCCTTCCCCTCCCCCTCCCTCCCTCCCTCTCTCTTAGGTTATTTCGATCCTTCAAGTTTCTTCGTTCCTGAGTGAATTATGATTCAACAAAATCATTGGAAACTTGGAAGGAGCATCCCTTTGTCTTAGTGGGAGCTTCCCTATCTGTGGCCCAACATAATCTGGTCTGCGTAGATGAAGCATCTTGGACTGCATCTAGGTTTTACTCTAGATCGCGGTCTAGTTTTAGTTGGGCTTCAGCCGAAAGTATGTTTGGGTCGGACTAGGCCTTGTTTTGGGCCGAATTTAATTTTCACTCCCAAATTTTGACTCTACCCATTTTGGAATTTAAGGTTTATTCAGATTATAAGATCTTGAAATGTCTCTTCATTCAACAAGATTTTAATCTGAGATAATGTAGATAAATGAAATATATGGTGAATTATGAATTTAACCTGGAGTATTCCCCTGGAAAGATTAGTATTGTGAATGATATGTTGAGTAGAAATCTAAGGATCCATGAGCTATCTCATTTTTAAACATTTAGATATTGGTAACAGTTTCAGTTTTGGGAAATTAACAAATAAACCACTATACTTTGTGATCAATGACAAGTCAACCACTAAAGTATTTTTGCTAACAACTTAACTACTAAACTATGAAAAATAGATGCACAAACATCGTTGTCACATTTGCCGTAAAACATTTAAGTTTTGTTCTGGGGCGGAACGCTATACGTTCCTCCACAGAAAATCAATACTAAATATATATTTTATAGTTTGTTCTTCCACGGCGAAATGTACACATCCTTTGCCAAAAGTATGTCGTTTAGCCTCAGAACGTCAACATTCCTCCATGGAACGTCATAACGAATAAACATTTCCCTTGTCTGTCATTCCCTTGCACAGAACGTCATATTTTCTCTAGCGAAATGACATTGTTCCTTTGCTTTATATAAATTCACACTACACTCAAAGCGATTGCTTCAATGATTTTTTCAGCTATTATTGAACCCTAGAGCTTTCTAAGAGCTGAAGTATACCACATTTAGATGAAGTTGAAGCGTTAGTAATTGTTGCTCACCAATGGCGTCTAAGAATGATCAGAAATCTTTTAACTGTCCATTGGAAGTGTAGCCCATGTCGACAGTCTTAGCACATGATGTTTGTGCATTTTGAGACAAAGCTGCTAAAGTGGTGCATTCTATCTCGACAACTTTAGATGAGGAGGAGCTTTGTTCATTGTGTGAATCCAGTGATAAAGACATGGATGATAGTAGGTCTTAACGACCACCACAAGTGGTATGTTCTTTCGCTGGTATATATCTGGGAAAGAAGTATAGTTCTTTGAACCAAATTAGAGAAGAAATCATGGATTATGCGTTGAAGAATGGGTACATGATAAAATTCACGCATAATGACTCATCGGTTGAGGGATGCCTACCAAAAAGGATGCACTTGGCGGATGCATGCCTAAAAATGCTAGGAGAACTAACGTTTCAAATAAAAAGCTATAATGACATTCACACTTTCTCAAGCAAGATGGAAAGCCGACATGCCTCTGCCAAATAGGTGGCAACACATTACTTGGACAGATTCAAAAAATAGGCCGATTGAGACCTTCTTTCCATAATTGAGACAGTCATGAAGAATTTTAATGTGAGCATTTCACACAGCCCTGCCAGAAGGGCAAGAAATGTAGCTGAAAAGCTGAATAAATAGGATGACAAGAAGCAATACAAGCTTATATGGTCGTATGACGAGGAGATTCAGAGCTCTAATCATGGTAGCTCACTGCATGTTTAGCTAGAAAAGATTGATCTTTCACACAGTCCCACATTTAAAAGGATGTACATGTGTTTGGCTGCATATAAGATGAGGTTGTTGAATTGTGGTATACCTGTACTTTGCTTGGATGGTGGCCACTTGAAGGGATCATGTCCAGGCCAGCTATTCACTACTGTCAGCATTGACGGGAATGATGAAATTTATCTGATTGTTGTACCAGTGGTTGAAGCAGAATGTAAGAATTTTTTTTGCTGGTTTTTGGAATTTTTGCTTGCGGATCTAAACACCTTGTTCGATAATAGGTGGACAATCATTTCTGACCGAAAAAATGTACGATTGATTGCTTTTGTAATTTATGTTTATGTTATGCATTATGTATGAATTCTTGACTTAGACTATTAATTTTTGTAAACGTTAGTGGCAGTTGTCAAAGAATTTACAGGGTCAGCAGAGCATCGTTATTGCATCTGACACCTATATGCAAACTTCCAAAATTAATTTAAAAGCAAGTGGTTCAATAATGCAATGTGGAGCGCTTATAGGGCCACAACACCACCTAACTTTGAGAGTGAAATAAGGAAGCTATTTTTGTTTGACTAGTCAACACACACATATCTACAATGAATAGATGTGAGATTTTGGTTGAAACATGTCTTCAGCTCGATCCCAAAGTGCGCCATAAGCTTGACTAACTTGAGCGAGTTTTTCAATGCATTCATCCTACCAGCCCGGGATAAACCGATTCTCAATATGTTTGAGATTATAAGCAAGAGATAGTTAAGAAACATGAAAAGATGGCACAGTCGACAGACATTTTGTGTCTGCGGATCAAGAATAAGATTACCAAACTACAACTTACAAGTCAAAATTGGAGTCCTATTTTTGCAGGTGATGGCTAGTTTAAGGTGAGCAACAGCCCCAAGAATTTGTGTATGAGTGCTACCATCAATAAACATACATGAGGATATACTCCCACTTTGTCCACTCGGTCAGCAGACAAATCATAAGGCCTATGACGGATCTTGATTCAATTATGTCATCATTATTTAAGAGACGTCCTAGAAAGATGCAAAAATAAAGAATAAAGGATGTTAGCAAGGCCCTTAGCTGGACAGTACTACCCAGGAGACATCTAAACATGACATGTAGCAGGTGTGATGGTGTGGTGCACAATTCCTGCATGTGTCAATGTGGAGGCCCAGACAACAGCGAGTCAAGTGCATGTGGCAGTTGCAGGTCCAGAGGCAGAGGCGGGAGAGGAAGCTCGTAGGACACCATTTTGGGTTTCATAGTTCTCGAAATAGTTCCAGAGACGCAAGTGAGCACATTATTAATTTTATGTTTTCATGTGTTATTTTAACTATGCTAATTGTATTTGCAATGTATTATGCATGAGTATGTTGTGTAAGGTCTACAAATATAAACAAACACAAATGTGGACTTTCACCTTGATTAGATAGTCGTAAGGCACATGCATATTATATGGTTTTAATGGACATGTTGCTTAAATTGTTATAATGAACATGTTAATTGTTTTTTGACGATAAATAAAAATTGAAATTGATAATTTGGTTGTATTTGTAATATCTCAAATTTCCTTGTATGAAGTATAAATTTAGCGATGGATATTAAGGTCATGTATTATTAAATATTAAGTATGAATTGAGAAAAATATAGTTGGATTATAAGATAGTGAGTGTCTAGTATGAAAATGTAATTTTGGAAAAAGTGCGAGCGTCCACATGTGAAAACACCCGTTTTGGACTAGACGACCGAAATCGAAACATATTAGAATTTACAAGCCACAAGTAGATTTTGCGTTCGACAGGAACTAGAGTAAGCTTCAACGTTCCATCGTGGAAAGATGTCATTCCACGGAGAAAAGATGTCATTCCGTGGCAAAAAGTATACATTCCGCTGCCGCAGAATGTCATCTTTTCCCCACGAAATAACATCCTTCTGCGGTGCCTTATATAGATCATTGTAATGCACATGTTGCTTAAATTGTTGTAATGAACATGTTAATTGTTTTTTATAATGAATGAAATGGATAATTTGGTTTGCGTCAAAGTTTCTTTCTTTCTCTTTCAAAAAAATGAAAAATTTGCAAGAGTTTCCCTTGTTTTAGCCTCTTCTTCTTCTATGGTGTTTTCAAAACCAAATCAAGTAATGAGGTTCTCAACTATTTTCCAAACAAATATTTCAAATAGATAGATATTATCCAAACATATATTTTCTCAACATGTATTCAAACAATTAACTATGCAAATAAACAAATAATATCCCTACACATCAACTAAACTATGTTAGCATCGCCTTCTTGCGAGAGTTCATTCATAAATCAGTGATTCAAAAGGACGACTTTGGGTCCACATATACATTGGAACCTTGGGCGTACAAGGGAGCCTTATCCGGTAGATCTTCGTGAGGGTGGAAGCCTCTCTCCTTACAATTTTAGAGAAGTCCTAAACCCCTACTAGTACATCAAATATGTCGTGTAGGCTAAAATGGAATGGTAAAAATCAACACATAAATGGAAACCAAAATGAATCTACGTAAGTGAAAAGATATACCTCGCTTTGTTTGTTGGCACTACGACAATTGCAATTGCTTCTGGCAGCAACGTTTGGTAAGGGTAATGACTGTGCAAGTCAACGAAAAACAAAAAATATAGTTGCTTTGGGTGTGACTAAAATATAAATCACGCATTAGAATTGTTCAAACATGAAGTACAACAAGTAAAAGCGAGAAGTTTACTTACGTGAATCCACCCTATTGTAAGAAGCAATTTTCTATTTGAACGTTGAAGTATTTTTCTTCGTTCAACGTATTACACTTTATACAAAGAACGCAACGCAAAGATTAGTACTAAAACAAAATCTTCTAAACTTCTAAATGTAACAAAACGTAATTTTCATTGTCTCTGATGTCGCTTCTTGGTTTGGGAAGATGAGATCAATGATGTGGTACTCATCATCAAATTGAAAATGAAAACATGAAGCAAAATATTCTAAGTATCTATTTTAAAACACTTAATGCCAGAAAATGAAAGAGCCTACTATGATCCCTGCAAGAATTGTGCATGTCTCTAGGTTTTTCTTGATATTTACACAACCAATTTCATGAAAATATCCATCAATTCACCTAGCTGCAATAAACATTTTTAAATCGTCAGACTAATAAGACATGAATAAGTGCAGACACATTGATAACTAAATCGAAGACGTACCACACACAATTTTAAGTGGTGGAGGCATTATTCCACCTGCCTCATTTGTCAATGGAGGAATGAGACCCACTATCTGCTTGACTTTGACAAGTACAGCAGGAGAAAAAAGTTGGCATCTGAGGGTAATAGCACTGCAAATTTGAGACACGTTATTATGTTGCATACAAATAAAGTAAATAATGGATTTTATGTACAAACTAAAAATACTTAAGAGCATTATATATGTTTGGCTGCTAGAAGAGCTGTTCGAGAGGCAGCTGGAGAGGATGCTAGAGAGACTGCTCACTGCCCCATTCTTTGCAATGTGACTAACAACTCATGATGGCAATCAACTTTTTGGTCCTCTATTGTTTGCATTTTTTGCAGCTCCATTTGATGGTGCTCCTATATCCTTAGAAGTCAGTCTTCCATCCTTTGAACTCAATTCAACACCATTTCATATCGCTCCTCCACTTGCACCTTTATTCTTTGCATCCAGCAAAAAATCTCCTCAAACATTGACATAAAGTGAGATGACTGAGTAGGGGGCACAGACATCGGCTGCAGAGTATCATCCTCATGTGTTGCAAATGTGGTGATACTAGTTATCTCTTTAAGGTGGATGGAGGGTGTTCCACTGAGGGGGTTGGAGGCTGTACGGCTGAGGGGCTTGGAGGCTGAGAAGCTTTTACTTGAGTTTTCAAGGTAGGCTTAGATGGAGGATTGCATACACATTCCCCCTCTGACTTTGGAGACCCCCATACGGTCCACTTTCAATTTGTTGTAGACATCATCTGCTTTCTCTTGGATTCTTGGTTCCTCATCCAAGACTAACACCCAGTTATGCTCAACAATCTTCTTAATGAACTAATTAAATGGCATACTCTTGACCGGGTTGTTGATAATCTCGTACATGTAACTCAAAATCACATAGCGATGTTCAATTTCTTTCGGTTGAATACCTTCTCCAACATATAGAGATCCATGCAGCTAACATGGACTCAATGTTCATCCCAAGGCAAAATGGTGTACATCATGATGGTGTGGATCACTCGGGCTTTGGCATTCAAATTATTGAACTTTGGCTTCTTGAACACTAAAATCTCGGGATCATGGTTCAACTCTCTAAGCACTACTAGACCTTCTCTCATCGTCTGATGAAATATAGCTCTCGAGACATGTAGTAATATTCCTCCCTTTTTTCCTCCATGAAACATCAAAGAAGCACGTTAATATCATTCGGAGTCAGCCTTAACTCCTATCTAAACATGTAAGTCCAGACCTCTAATGGTTGGGTGGACAGTTTCAAATTGCATAAAACAGTTTCACAATCTGTTCACAGAAACTTCCACCCAATTTGCACAACTCGGCTAAGCCATCCCCCTCAACTAATTCTTCAATTTCCAATTCAGCAAATGAAATCAAAGTCTACTATTCTAGATACAATAATCAAACAAGGTTTAATATCGGCTTTATACCTATCGTTCGTTGCCATAGTCTAGAAGAGCGAGGAGTGGAACCTGTCTATAATAGGTTCAAAATGGACCAATTGAACTCTTGGTTGTCATTGAGATTGAAGTTGTGCTTCAATCTCGGCTTGTGTTTGTGCTTCAACCTCGGATTATGCTTCAATCGTGGCGGTTGCATTGCGATGAAACTGAGAGCATAAGAACTCAGTTGTGCTTCATTTGCATTCACAAGCCGAGTCTGTTTCTAGTTGAGGTTGATGTTGGGCTGAGATAGAGTACCTTTATGCTTGAGAGTCAATTTGGCCATCCTAAAATCCATTGGAATAGATGAAACAATAAGAAAATTGCTCTAAGAGTACAAAGCGTTCGGGGTTTGCTAAGGAAATCACTGCTCTCACTAAAGCGCAGAATGTCAATTTATATATACTAGGGCAACCGAAGACAGAATGATGTATGACATTCCACCCAAAAACAATGTTTTTTTATGGTGGAAAGATGTCATTTTGCGGTGGAAGATATGATGTTTGGCGGGGGTGGGGGTGGGGGAATGACATACTAGGATAAATTTTAATTAGTACTGACGTTTTGTGGTGGAACGTTTCCACAGAGGAACGTGTAATGTTCTAGCGCTGAACAACAAATTATAAGCTGTATATTTAGTATTGACATTATCCAGAGGAACATATAGCATTCTTCCACGAAAGGAAAGTTAAATGTTTAACGGCAAACATCACAGCAATGTTTCAAACGTCCATTTCTCATAGTTTAGTGGTTAAGCGAAAATACTTTAGTGGTTGATTTGTTTTTTAGAACAAAGTATAGTGATTGATTTGTTGATTTCCTTTATTTGCATTATTACAAGGACGGTGAGCTTACACATACAACCTCAAACCAACTCCAATTCTCCTTCAACAAAATAGGCTAATGCAATGGTTAGATGATAAGTTCAAAGAAAAGTTTTATCAATTGCAGAATGATAACAACTTGAAGGTTGAGAAGTTAGTGATGATGGGTCCTTAATTTTCAAGGGCAACATTATTAAGTTACTAAGAATTGAGACAAGTTATCCTTGTGTTGTTTGTTACAGCTTACAGATCGAGATTAATCATTCACCCTAACAATACTAAAATGTATCAAGATTTGAAAAGAAGGTACTGATAAATAATATTAAGGCATGATGTGATTAATTTTGTCCTCAAGTATTTAACATGCCAACAGGATAAAGATAACTACTGATAAGAATACTGCAACCTCTACCTATTCCAAAATAGAAATGAGATAGGATGACCTTGAACTTCATGATCAATCTACTAAGAACCCTCGTAGTGTGTGTAATTGTGGACAGATTTCACTAAGTTAGCTCATTGCATTATAATAAGGCCAGACTACCCCGTATCAAAACTTAGTCACATTTATATGGTGACCATCTTCAGAGTCTATGTTGTTCATTCAAGCAAATGAGGAAACTTTAGTATGCCAAAAAAATTAAGTACCACAAACTTTAACCAATGAAGTAGAACATATCAAAACCCTAATTAGATCATGTAATAAATAAAAAGAGAAATTAACAAATCAACCGCTATACTTTTTTATCAATGATAAGTTAACCACTAACGTATTTGTGCTAACAACTTAACCACTAAACTACGAAAAATAGCCACCACGAATATCATTGTTAACTTCTGAGAACTCATAGTGAAAAAGAGCTAATACATATAGAAAAAGTTGCAAAAACTCGTGATTTTAGAGAATTTATTGAAAAAGAATTAATATTCATGAAGAATGGATTTGAGAAAATATTATATAAGTTTATTTTAATTTTTTTAGTTTTATAATTTAGAAGATTTTGTAAAAGAATATTAATGTTTTAAATTTTGAATGATTCAAAATTGTTTTACTATCCATAGGAGAATCACAACTTGTCTGTGTTGTTTGTGTTTTTTTACAAAAAAACAATGAATTTTTTTTTTTGCAGACTTTCCTCTGTGGAAAGACAATTTTCCTCTATGGAACGTTGTCTTTCCGCAGCAAAAAGTCATCTTTCCTCTATAAAAAGTTATCTTTTTGCAAAGTAAAGTTGTCTTTCTTCTGCGAAAAGTTGTCTTTCCTGAGTTTTATTTCAAGGACTCAATTTTTGAAGCAAAAAGACAACGTTCCGCTGTTGAAAATTAACGTTCTGCAAATAAAAGACAATGTTCCACAAAGAAACGACAACGCTATTTAACGAAAAACATAACCGCGGTGTTTACTCCATCTATTTTACAAGTTCAATTTTTAAGTTAAGAAAAATTATTTAGTAATTGACTTGTCATTGATCCCAAAATATAATGATTGATTTGTTAATTTCTCGTTTAAATAAAACATTGATGTCCGCTTGTGCCCCAACTATCCAAAAACCATCACAACAAAAAATTTCTAATAAATTTAACTAATTAATATGATAATACCAACTGCCCTAGTATTTTTAACAATTTCACGTTGGTAGAGGATATATGAATATCCTTAGGAGAAAAACTACTAAGACATAAAAGAAATCCAGTATTTGCAAAATAAAATAAACGTGACCAAATCTAAATTAAATCATGTAGTAAACAGAACCAAACAAATCAATTTGCACCGCTCGTACCCCGAATGACCCAGAAGCTGTAACTGATCTCGACTTCATTATTCGACAACCACACAAAAAAATCTTATGGTACAATCAGGTTAACCTGATTTTAGAGCAACCTAAACTGAAATCAAATAATTTGGTTAGTAATGCCCCACCACCAAAGTATTAAGGCCATAGAAAAAACTTTGACGTGGTAATGGGATGTGGTCGAGCTAAGAGGCTAACAAACATTTTGGTGAACATAAGAATAATTGAGTTGTACTGCTTAATGCTCTCTTAAATTTTAGTGAACATAAGAATAATTGAGTTGTACTGCTTACTGCTCTCTTAAATTTGACTTGGCCTGCTTGAAAGTAGATATTTTTCGTCTGATTTGGTGTCATCTCACATGCAACTTACTGTTCACGTGTAATTATGATTTATGCTTGTATTATTTGGTTTGATTTTTGTTTTTTCGGTTCGATTTTTAAAAAATCAAAAAATTTGGATTTCTTTAGTATTTGACTGAACAAATTTTAATTGAGAGAAATTCAACTCAAATTTTAACAGATTTCAACATAAAATGACTTAATTAATCTCCTAGAAATTCTAGTTTTTTAAGAAAGTTTTCTTTCATCTGATTTACTTTTCCATTAAAGTACAAAAAATTTACGAGAAAATTTTAAGAACGCGAAGAAAAAAGTATTTAGCTAAGTTAGAGCGACATCAAACACCCATCTCCACATTTGATTTCTTAAAAAAAAAAATTGTATTTTCTAGAAAACCAAACAGAACCGAGAAACTGAACTCTAAGAAATACAAAACAAAATATAAATAAGTTGGTATAGGTTTATTTCGGTTCGGTTCTATTTTACTCAGTTTTTCTTTATTAAAACTGAGAACCGAATCAAAGATTTTGGTTATATTCAATTCGATTTAAAAAAAAAAAATTTAAAATCAAACAGAACCAAGTAAAATCATTCAGTTTGGTTCAATTATCCGATTTGAGCCAAACCGATTTCCCCCTCCTAGCGGCATATGGGCCAGATGACAGGTTTGTCTACTGAGGTGAATCTATTGAACTGAAATTCCTCAATTTTTATTTTTTACAATTCCAAAACAGTATTAAGATAAAATGAATATGAAACATATAGGAATCCTTAGAATTAGCTTACAAATCACAATACTGAAAACTGTTGCAAGGTTGAATTCTGAAACTCGTCTTCGATTCTGAAATCGGTGCTTTCCCAATAGACAAAAGATAACTCATTGTTTGATGTAGGGACCATAGCCGTTTATTGTGTTGGATGAAATATTATTTAATACATATTGTTGTGACATATAATAATAATATTTTAAAGGCTTCATGACCCATAAATGCATGTTTGCAAAAATTGTTCCTTTGTACTCTATCGTCCTATGATAGCACTGCTACAAGAACTCCATTATAATCCCTGCCAATTTAATGATTGAGGCATATATGCAGGCACGGTCGTTTCTGTCAAATAATTGATCTCATCTTCTACAAGAAAATTCAACAAAACATTATTAGGGTTTCGGCCATTAATTCCACTCATAAGTTTCTTGTTTCGTGAATTCTTCGTTGGTACCATGATTATAATTAGACCTTTGAATAATTATAATGTTAATCTCATATACACTCTTTTTCACTCGACAGAGACCAAGAACAGAGAGGATAGGTATGAAGGAAGAAGGAATTGGAAGATCAATAAAGCCCGAGCAACTTCCACCAGAATGATCCAATGGCTACCCAGATAATGATATTGATCAGAGCCATTACAATGCCCACCATAAGCAAATGAGGCAGCTTCACATACCCAGCAGCTCCAAAAAAACAAGAAAAATAGAATAATCAGTTATTGTTTGGAACAACATTTACTGCATGTTCATTACTTTACCTAAATACGAGCTGTTTATTCCTTTTTCAAGATCTTCTGTTTTTTACCATCAATTTACTATCAATTTTACTACTAACACAATTTATGATGAAACACAATGATAATCTTCCAGTTCATTTTACGTACTCTAGAAGAAACAAAAATGAATAAAATAAATAATTGTCTATCGACAGTTATTGGGTGGAGGGAAAATTATATTAAAAAGACAAAAACAAGAAGAGTCGGAGGATGAGAGTTTCTAGGGACTTGAATACCTAGTGGTGGTGTGTGTTTCTGTGTAGTTTGTATATGTTATATAAGTGGGTGTTTGAAATAAAGAAGATTTCTTCTAACAAAGTAATGATAGTCCTCCAATACGTCTTACGTACTCTAGCAGAAAGAAAAATGAATAAAATAAATAACTGTCTATCGACAGTTATTGGGTGGAGGAAAAATTGTATTAAAAAGACAAAAACAGGAAGAGTCGGGGGAGGGGAGTTTCTGCGGACTAGAATACCTAGTGGTGGTCTGTGTTTCTATGTGGTTTGTATGTGTTCTGTAAGTACGTGTTTGAAATAAAGAAGATTTCTTCTAACAAATTGGTATCAGAGCAAGTTCGGTAGTCTGGGATGATCACTCAGTCGGAAACGCAGAAAGAAAATGTGATGGAATGGCAGAAGGAAATGGCAAAAATGAAAGAGTTAAAAAAGGTGGACAAAATCGCAGCGATGGAGAACAATATTTTTCGGATTCAAGATCAAATGACGAGGATTCTAGAGAAGATGGAGGAACAACCTTCGACATCTGCAGTCCAAGGAAGTCGGAGAAGTTCTGAAGCAGAAAAAATGCACCAAGAAGAACATCGGGTGTCTGCGAAAAGAGACTTCATTACGCGCAAACTGGAACTTCCAATTTTTTCCAGGAGCAACCCTGAGGGTTGGCTAAGCAGAGCTGACAGGTACTTCAATATAAACTATTTTACAGAAATGGAGAAATTAGAGGCAGTAATGATTTATTTTGAAGGCTTTGCACTTTCATGGTATCAATGGGAGAGTGGGATTCGACCCTTCCATTCTTGGCCAAATTTAAAGAAAAGAGTATTGGAAAAGTTTGGGCAATCTTCGTACAGGAACAGGGTGTGATATGTTATTTTTGTTGAAACAATACGACACTGTGGAGGAATACAAAACTCAATTTGAGTCAACAGTATCCCATTTGATTGGTATTCCTGAGGAGGTGCTTTACAGTGCTTTCTTTAATGGTTTTAAAAAAAGAGATAAAAGGAGATGTAAGACTCATGAGACCTGTAGGACTTTCAGAATTTGATATAGTCAGCACAATTGGTGGAAGATGGGAATGAATTAATGAAAATTGACATGGTGGAAACTCGAAATTTTTCAAAACCCAACTGGACACTGGCAACGACTAGAAAACATATTCATACGGAACCATCAGTTTTGCCTCCTATTGCTCATTCAAGGAACAATACTGGTGAGATTGGTAGACGATTCCTAACAGATGCAGAAATGAGATTATGAAGAGAGAAAGGATTATGTTTCAGGTGTTATGAAAAAATTTCAATAGGTCATCAATGTAAGAAAAAGTTGTTACAAGTGTTAATGATGCAAGAAGATGATGATACAATAAATTTGGACTACAGTTTACTGACGTTTCGAGAGGGAAATTTGATTGCAGAAATAAAAGATTCGGTTGAGATACGTTGAACATGGTATTTCGCCAATATCTTCGAAAATTTATGTTGGTTTTCTTTGATGATATACTTGTCTATAGAAAGTCATTTGTGGAACATATACTTCATCTCAATACGACATTACATACATTATCTAAACATCAATTGTATGTCAATGTGACGAAATGTTATTTTGCCAAAGACGAGTTGGAGTATCTTGGATATATAATTTCTGGGCAGGGGGTGGCCGTAACGACCCGGATTTTCGTCACATTAAAAAAATGCGTTAACTTTTGAGAAAAACATATCAGAGTGCAAGCCGGGCCATTAGGAACACTTAAAACATTTTGGAAGTAAATCATTGCGGAAGCGTTAATAAATTCGTTTGAGAAATAAATACTAAACAAATGAAATACACTTAAATTACAATTGAGAAAAAGCTTAATTTAATTACAACCAGATTATCTCTTATTTCTCGTAGCCTGGCCAACCACAAGCTTGCGCGTGTAGATCCCTCATCAACTGCTTCTTAACACCTACGGGTACCTACACCACAAATATACTGTAAGCCTAACGGCTTAGTAAGAAAAGGATTAACAATAACAAAAATAGAATTTAAATTAACCAAACATGATTAAAATGGTTAAGCAAATATTAGTTAATTAAACATGTTTGAATTAGTCTATTAACGTGATATTATCTTGTTTAGGTTAGCTAAATTGATTATGTTAACATACTTAACCGATTAACAATTTGATTAACATGCTAAATCTAGTTATAATCACTCAATTGGATAGCATGCTCAAGAGATTTTTTCACAACAGGAATTATGCAAGGCAACATATCAACAGAGAACATATAGAAAATCATATAGGCTCACCAACTAACAATAAAGGGACACACTAATTTGATTACATGCTTGGAATGCTAGTTAATTACACTAAGGGACTGATTAACAGCTTATAATAAATTATCAACTTAATCAATAACTAGTAAATTAGTTAAGCTATTAATTAACGTAGTCTATTCATAACCAATTAATATATACAGGGCAACCAAACTAATCATAAAGCCATCAAGGAAGCAACATCAACGGAGCAACCAACAATCCATAACAAAACTAACAGAGAACTAACAGCAATCAAACAATACAACTAACAAATATGACAGGTTATTAACAAGTCTACATAGCATTAATAAGTCCATAAAACCAATCCAGGATATTAACTAGTAATCCATCAACAGCAACCATGCGTAAATAGTCAAGCACAGAAAAGTACAGAGTATCAAACATACAACAATTAAGCATATCATCACACATACTCTACCACTCACGCACACACATACGGGTATGGCTTAGACAGTCGGACACACCCAATCCTTACCATTACTGAAGACACCAAAACAGAGATAGGATCTCCATGGGTCCCATAGCAACAGCTCCAGCTCCCAGCAGAGAGCTCTTCACTCGGCTTTCAAGAGAATTCACCTGAAAGCAAACTCCTCTGCCATTTATCCTTTATTCATGTCCAACAGCTTCATCAATTAATCAACAACTTACTGTCGCCCCATCAATTCTTCACCCAACCTCAGCAATTTGCTCCCCATCGAGTGTCGGCAGAACCACACAGCTAGAATGGAGAGCAACGTGCAGACCGAGCAGCAGCTGGACTATAGGCCTTTGGCCGATCCAGCCCGAACCACCAAATGACGCCCCAAGCTCACCTACCCATCACACAACGTAACTGGCCATCACAATTCATCGCTGAGGATCACTCCCTACAGCGTCCGACCATCAAAACACAAGGGGGAATGAAAAAATCGACAGGACATACCTTGAATAGCCGCCAAAAACCGTCGCCTGATGGAGCCCGAATACGAGCCCTAGCTACAACTCGCCACTCCTGGACGTCGCGCACTCCGGACCCGCCGTCTCGTCGCTCGCTCGCTCGCTCTCTCTCTCTCTCTCTCTCTCTCTCTCTCTCTCTCTCTCTCTCTCTCTCGTCGCTCATCGCACACTCGCGCTCGTCCCCATCTCCTCCTTCGTCTCTCCCCTTCTCTCGTTCGCGATCGACACACACAAAATGGCCATTGGCCATTCTGTGTTTTATTCGCTGGACTGGTTTGTTTCTTCCTGAACTGATTCAGCATATACATCCAGTAATTAAATTTAATTCATTAAATTTAATCCAAATTGTCCAATTAACTTTAAACTACCCTTTCATTATTTTAAATCCCTAATTTATCGTAGGTTTTGGGCTATTTCGGACGAGTACAGACATATAGGTCTCGTCTGCGGTCGTCCCCAAGTGCACAATGAGCACTTTTGTAATAGCTCGACTTTTTATATTGAAATTTAATAAGAATATTTGGAAAGTAATTAGGGATTTTTGGATTTATTGGATAATTATCGTGGTATTACCAATGACGTCTTCGTAAGATTTTAGTTTATGGGAATTTATCGGATGATAAATTAGGATTTATTGGGAAGCAATAATTTATTGGATAATTATCGAGATATTACCAAAGACGTAATCACGAATTATCGTCGAGAGATATTTGGGATAAATCGAGAATTAGAATTGAGTTGAGAATAATTTAATTAAATAATAGATTTAATTGAATTATTAAAGAGAAATTGAATTTGGTAAAACAGATGATTTAAATTAAAAAGAAAATAAAAAGAGATTTATTAGATTAGTTGGGATTGAAAGGTAATTGAGGAATTAATTGAAGATTAAGTGTAGAAGATTGGATTAAAGGGAAATTAAATGGGATTTGGAGAGAGAACCAGTTCAGTTTTGTTGATTTCTGGTCCGGTTTGAGCTTCACTAGTTCGGTTTATTTAGTGAACAAATGGAGGAGAATAAATCAGATTTTGGCCAATAGCCAATCTACCGACTGCCGAGAGAAGAGAGGCGAGAGAGATCGATGGAGACCGAGGGTGAAGGGGAGGCGACGTCACGAAGGGCGAACGGCGACGGCAAGCGAGGTGACGAGTCCAGCATGTGACGCCGTCTGGCATGCGGCGTGCTGCTGTTGGCGTCGCAGGTCACGGTTCGTGGCTAGGGCTCGGGAATCGGGGCTCCCGCGGGTCATGTTTTGCGGCGACGAGTCGAGGAATCTCCAGTTGATTCTTTGATGTTCAGTGTTTTGGTACAGCAATTGGGTTTGGCCGGAACGACATAGGCAATTCGTGAAGGATGCAGAGGCTGGCAGTTTGCGAAGGAAACGGCTGGAACGGGTTCGGTTCTGTGGGTTCTACACTGAACCGGTATATTCGGGCCATCCTTGTTCTACCGACACCTTGCTGGAATGGGTTGAAGAATTAAAGAGGAGACAACAAGTGGTTGATGAATTGAAGAGGTTGTCGAAACTATGAAGAAGGTTGTCGGGTGAATGAAGAATAAAATGACAGAAATGAGACAAGAGAGGAGGAGTGCAGTGAGCTTCTGGAAGGGTGATGGCTGAACTGCTCGCGGGTGTCTGTTGAAGTGCTGGCCGAGTGTTGAACTCCCTGCTCTTGGGGGTTCTTCATGGTAAGATGGATCCCCTCTCTGTTGCCTTGGATGTATTATAATTACTGGTTTGGTTAATGCATCTGTTAATGGTTCTATTGATTGGCAATACGTAGAGAATTACTTTGTTGAAAGTGGCTTGGTTCATGGTTGGGTATATGTTAAAAGTGTTAATCTATTGGATGTGAATTTGTTATGTATAGCTTTTTGGTTTTATACTTTGTTGGATTTCTGAATAGATTTATTGAGAAGGAATAATCTGTTGGGTTCTACTTTTGATTATGTGAATGAGTTGTTAATCTGTCGTTAATATTCTGTGATGGTTGAAGTAAGGAATTGTACTCTCTGTTGGTTTATTCTGAAAAGCATCAATTTGCAGGTTTAGGTTATGCTAATGGAAAATAAATTGATTGGTTGGATTAATGTTTTGAGTTATGAGCTGCTGAGCCGTAAGTTTAATTGGATGTTGTGTTTTGTCAATAAAAAAGAACTAGTTAGAGGAAGATTTGATCTGTCTCATTTTGGATGCATGTTTTGGAAAGTCACTGCACTGTTAATATGTTAGCAACTGCCTCTATTGGTTTTAGTTTCTGGATTTTGTGAATGAGAATCAATCTGTTGGATGACTAATTATACGTATCAACTGCTCTGTCATTGGGTTAATTGTCTATTGTTGTTATTGGTTGTGCGAATGGATTTCTGTCACCACGGTTGGGTGCTGTTAGGTTATTATGAAGTGGAATAAGTTGTTAAGTTGATTGAAGTTGGAACGAGTTGTTAAGTTGATGATCTATTTAGATAATCATTTTAGCTACTATTTTTATTCTTTTGTGAAGCATGAATATATAGCCCTTGCCACATGAATGATAAGTTAATAATAACTAAGTTGGAATTGTTCTCTGTGGTAGTTATCAGAAAAGGAATTGTTAACTTGTTGTTAGACATTAATGAATGTTGGAAGTGGTATATTGTTGGTTATTAATTTGGACGAATGTATAACAATAATTGGAAATGAATGAGAGAATTGATTCTAAAGCTAAGTAGTAATTAACGACGTAATCTCATTTAGAAGATTTTATTAAGTAACGAGAAATTATGATAGAAAGACGTTAAGATGTAATAAGTAGATTAAATGATTTTATTAATGAATGAAGGTTCTTAATTATGAAGGTACTAAAAGAAAAGAAAAGAATAACAGTCAAACGTAGAACACTTTTAAGAGAGTGAGGAAAGTGATATGCATGTGTCTTGGTCTTCGGATCCTACATCGTAAGAATATGAGATACATGTTTTGTTGCTTACTGCTTTTCAAGCATGTTTACAGTTTTAATTGCACGCTTCGTTGTTTATTGCTTTATAGAACGTTTCGTTGTTTACCGCTTTACTAGCATGTTTCGTTGTTTACAATTTTTAACAGCATGTTTCGTTGCTTACCGTTTACCAAGTATGTCTAAAGCTTTAAATGCATGTTTTGTTGTTTGCCGCTTTACTAACATGTTTCATTGGTTACTGTTTTTAAAAGCATGCTTACAGTTATTATTCGCAAGTTTCGTTGTTTACTGCATTTATAGCACGTTTTGATGTTTATTCATGCTTTCAGAAATTTGCATGCATTCACGAGTATCAAACGAAACAGATACAAATAACGGATGAATCATAAGCCATAAAATGTAATAAACGAATAAAGAAACAAATCACGAACGAAGAAACGGATAACGAATGAATAATAAACAAGTAAAAAAAAGAAATTATAAATAAAGAAAAGTAAAGGAAAGAAAAGAAAAAGGCAACGATATGATAAGAGGTCGTTTAAGTCCTTCGTGGACCCGGCCGCTAGTGAGCTTTCGGATTATGCCATCATCGCTAGCAAGCTTTCGAATTATGCCATTGCTGCTCGTATCTATTGCAAGGTCCTTGGATTATACTGGGACAAAGGGCCAATGATTAGCAGACTTTTGGATTATATCAGCTATATCGGAGGTCAACGATGAAAAGAACGACCAATGAAAGATAACAATTAAAATGAAAAAGACAAAAGATAAGGAGAAAAAGACGAAAATGATGATCTAAAACACAAAAGATAAAAAGATAAGAAGAAAACGACAAAAACAATAATTAAAACGTAAAAGATAAGAAGATAAGAAAAAGAAGAAAACTGAAACTGCATGTAGTATTATGAAAGGTATTATCACTTACTGAGCATTAGGCTCATAGCTTACGTCTTGCGATGTAGGAAAATGACGAACATATTTAGAAATAGCTGATGAAGGATTTGCGCGGGAGAGACTTGCGGCTGGTCAGGCTAATTAAAGTAAAGATGAACAAGCTGTAAATATAAAGTAATATTTTATTAATTGTTTTAAATGAATTAATTACATTTATGCTACGTTTTTAAAAGAAAAAGGCATTTTTATAAGTTAAATCACTATTTACGCTTTCGCCACGTTTTCAAAGACAAATTAATTTACGTTTCCGTAATGTTTTAAATAAAAAATTTTATAACGCTTCCGCAATAAAGAATTTTATTTTTACAACGAGTTTAACGAAAAGGGTTAGTAGCGGTCCGACTTTAGGGCGCACTCTGATTCATTTTATAAAGATTTTCAAAGTTTTAAATTACACGCATTTTTAAAGGGTTTCAAAAAATTGGGTCGTTACAACTTTCCCTACATTTTCTCTGCTTAACTCCTATTTTGTAACACTTTCCCCTATTACATGTCATAAAATAACACGTAACCATGCAGGATGTAATATCCCAGCTATCCTATCCTCACAATTACATCTCATGTACGAGCGAAAATATCCCTAGACTTAACACTCAGAACACGTTCTGTAATATCCCGATAATTGTCCAACTTAAAAATATCGGGGTATTACAGTGGCTACTGATCCTACCAAAATTCAGGCAATTATGGATTGGAAATCTCCAATTAATATACGTCAATTACACGGTTTCCTTGGCTTGACAGGATATTATCGCAAATTTGTTGCTGGTTATGGTGCAATTGCTTTACCCCTTACTCTGCAACTTAAAAAAGATAAGTTTTGCTAGTCCAAAGAAGCTGAAAATGTGTTTCAGAGTCTCAAAATGGCCATGACAACACTTTCAGTTTTAGTATTACCCAATTTTGATGATATATTTGTGGTCAAAACTGATGCTTCCGAGAGAGGTATTGAAGTTGTCTTTGATAAAAAAAAAATGGAGAATTTGGCGAGAAAGAGAATCTCCGCAATTTTTCTTCAAGATTTGTATTTCACTCTCTCATTTTTAAATGAGCACAATACAATATTTATAGACTTAATAAGACTCTTCAAATGCATACAATAACTAATGCAATAAAGATACTTAAAAGCCCTTAAAGGCATTAAACACGGAATATGAAACAACCACGTAATAACTGACCTTTGGTTACTAAAACCATCATAACTTCTTCTAGAGAACTCCAAACGACTTACAATTTAAACCATCAAAACCTAGACATCTGGAGCATTGAAATCCATAGGTCATATGTTTAATTTGATTACCATTTGACCCTTCAAATCCTCGTTGAAAAATGCCCCAGAATGCAGAACGCTTTTTGAGTTTAATTCTCAACAAATTCCTCCCTTAAACTCAAACATTTTCGATCATTCATCCCGATCATCTTCTTGAGGTTTAAAATAGCACCGTTTGCAGTGGTTTTGTAAAAATGTCTACCACTTGATCACGACTTGCAACGTAACTCATTCGCACTTCTACTTTCTTGACATGTTCTCTAATAAAATGAAAACGAACATCTATATACTTACTCCTTTCATGATGAAATGGATTCTTTGCAAATTCAATTGCTGATTTGTTATGGACTCGTATTTTGGTTGCCTCATGTTGCTTGAGATTTAACTTATGTAACAAATTTCTTAGCCAAATTGCGTGACGCATACACCAAGATGCAGCCACATACTCTGACTCTCATGTTGACAAAGTCACGATCAGTTGTTTCTTTGAAAGCCATGTGAATTCCATGTCTCCCATATAGAACACATATCCCACTGTACTTTTTTGGTCATCTACATCTCCGCACCAGTCACTATCAGAGTAACCAACCAGCTTGAATTCATTTGTCTTTGAGTAGAGTAACTCGAGTGACTCCGTTCTTCGAATGTATCGAAGAATTCTCTTAATAACTTTTAGGTGCGAGTGTTTTAGATCCTCCATGTATCGACTCAAAATGCCGACACTATATGCAATGTCCGACCTTGTGCATGTGAGATACCGTAGACTCTCAACCAAGTCTCACGTTTCATTTCTTTCGATTGCCTTTATCTCTTCATCCATTGCGGCTTTCCACCTCTTGTCTCTCATGGCCTCTTCAAAAGCAATATTTTCTGCATCTACTAATAAGCAAACCAAATGCGCTTCATTCGTCGAGTCATATAGATCTTGTAGACTCCGCATCCTTGGTTGTCTTGGCTCTTCTTCGTCATCGGATGCTTGAGAGATTGTCGGTGTGATTATTGGTGCAGTGGTTGATGGTTCTCCTTCATCTTGTGTTACCTCCTTTTGGTTCTTCCAATCCCATCTCATTTCTTCATTCACTTGTACATCTCGACTAACCACCACCTTTGTGTCAATTGGGTCAAACAACTTGAAAGCCTTAGTCTTTTCGTCATACCCGATGAACACATACTTCTTGCTTTTATCATCAAGTTTGGTTCTTCTTTGATTCGGTACATGTGTGTAGGCTACACTTCCAAACACCTTAAAATGTGATACAGTTGGTTTATGGCCGCTCCAAGCTTCTTGTGGTGTTTGATTTGCCAATATCGCATGTGGGCATCGATTTTGAATATATACAGCACATTGCACTACTTCAGCCCAAAATTCCTTCGGCACATCTTTGCTTTTCAACATAGATCAAACCATATGTACGATTTTTTCTTTTGGCCACCTCGTTTTGTTGAGGTGAGTAAGGTGTGGTCAAGAATCTTTTGATTCCTTGTTCCTCGCAATAGCTTGTGAAAGCAGTTGACATGTACTCTCTGCCTTGATCCAACCGTAAAGCCTTGATGTAAAGACCAATTGTCTTCTCTACTAGCACATTGAATTTCTTAAACACCTCAAATGCTTCCGACTTTTCCTTCAAGAAATAAACCGAAGTCTTCCTTGTAAAATCGTCAATGAAAGTAATAAAGTACCTCTTCTCAGTAAAGGACTTCTGTGTGATTGGGCCGCATATGTCGGTGTGTACCAACTCGAGCGATCTCTTTGCACGATATTTTGCCTTCTTTTAAAATGTACTCTTTGCTTGTTTTCCAAGTACACATCCCTCGCAAAATTTCTTGGGGTATTCCATGTTTGGTAGCCCATGGACCATTTCCTTCTTTGCTAACTCTTTTAAGCCACCGTAATGTTAGTGCCCAAATCGTAAATGCCATAGCCATGCTTTGTCCTCCATATTTACTTGCAAACACCTTTCTCGCACGTTCTTCAAATTGAGTTTGAACATTCGATTCTTTGCCATCTTCACGTGCGAGTAAGCGACCATTTTTGTCCTTCAAGTGCAACATCCGATCTTGCATGAAAACCGAACATCCCTTCTCCAATAGTTGACCCATGCTAAGAATGTTACTCTTCAAATCGGGTACATAGTAGACATCTTCCATTGTTCCATCCTTTCCATCCTTTTTTGAAAAACGTATTTTTCCTCGACCTTTGACTTGAACTTTTGATGTGTCTCCAAAAAATACGTGTCCATCTTTAATCTCTTGCACATCAACAAAGAGATGTTTGTGTCCACACATATGATTGTTAGCACCGATGTCGAGTTACCATACCATGTCGTTTTCCGGATTGGTGTCCTTTTGGGACATCATGAGAACTCCATCATCTTTCGTCTCATCTTTTGCAACTAGATTCATGTTTTCTTCGACATTCTTCTTGGAGTAGCATTCCTTTGCATAGTGTCCATACTTGCCGTAGTTGTAACAATTGACAGTTGAACGATTCAACTGGCCACCTCTTCCATGACCGCGTCCTCGTCCACGCTAATTTTTTTGGCTAGTCTCACCCTTCTCTTCGCGATTATTTCTGTGATCGCGTCATCTGCGGTGACCAAAACCATGACCTCCACGGCCACGTCCTCTTCCTCAGTTATGTTGCGCGTACATTACCTTATCATCATTGATAATCATCTTTGTTTGTAAGATCTCTTCCAAGACTTCTTGTGCCTTCTTCTTCTTTCTTTGTTCATGTGCCTCAAGAGAACCCGCAAGTTCATCTATGGTCATCTCTTGCAAATTTTTTGACTCCTCGATTGCACACACAACATTATCAAAATTCACAGTCAATGACCGAAGAATTTTCTCCACGACTCTTGCATCCGCGAGGGTTTCTCCATTGCGTTTAAGTTGATTCACCATTGTTTGCATACGCATGATGTAGGTTGATATGTCTTCCGTTTCCTTCATCTTCATGGCCTCCAACTCGCCACAAAGAGTTTGAAGTCGCACTAGTTTAACTCGATCGGCACCCTTGAACACCTTTTGCAAAGTGTCTCATGCTTCCTTCAAAGTTGTTGCACCAGCAATCTTCTAAAAAGCAGACTCATCTACTGCTTGAAACATGACATAGAGAGCGGTCTTGTCCTTCATTCACGTTTCTTTCAACGCTTTTAATTGATTTGTTGTCAAGGCGCCAATGGTTTCCGTCTCCGTGAAACCGGTTTCGACTACTTCCCACGCATCTTGTGCACCAAGCAACACATGCATTTGAATGCTCCAATTATCGTAGTTCATCTTGGTGAGTCGTGGCAGCGGCATATGTCCCAACGGTGTGCTCCCATGGTTCGACATAGCTCCGATACCAATTTGATAAAAAAAAAATGGAGTGTTTAGCGAGAAAGAGAATCTCTACACCAATTTTTCTTCAAAATTTGTATTTCACTCTCTCATTTTCAAATGAGCACAATACAATATTTATGGACTCAATAAGACTCTTCAAATTCGTACAATAACTAATGCAATAAAGATACTTAAAAGCCCTTAAAGGCATTAAACACGGAATATGAAATAATCACGTAATAATTGACATTTAGTTACTAAAACCATCATACCTTCTTCTAAAGAACTCCAAATGACTTGCAATTTAAACCATCAGAAACTAGACATCCGGGGCATTGAAATCCATAGGTCATACGTTTAATTTAGTTACCATTTGTCCCTTCAAATTCTCGTTGCAAAATGCCCCAGAATGCAGAACGTTTTTTGCGTTTAATTCTCAACAGTCTAGATGCAAAACCAATGGCCAATTGCATTTTTTAGTCAGCAGTTATCGCACCAAAAACGTCTTAAATTAGTATATGAAAGGGAATTGATGACTATTGTATTGGCAATTCAAAAGATATGTCCATATTTGTTGGGTCATCATTTTATTGTTCGTACCAATCAACAAAGTTTGAAATTTCTTTTCGATAAGCGGACGGTGGCAGTCGAGCACCAAAAATGGCTCACAAAATTGTTAAGATTTGATTTTTGAAGTTTAGTATAATCGGGAGTTGATAATAAAGTAGTTGATGCTCTCTTCAAAAAGGAGGATATATATTCCAAAATGAATACGGAACATATCTGAATCCTTATAATTACCTTACAAATCAGTGAAATCACAATACTGAAAATTGTTGTCAGGTTGAATTCTGAAACTCGTCTTCGATTCTGAAATTAGTGCATTCTCAATAGACAAAAGATAACTCATTGTTTCATGTAGGGACCATGTCCATTTATTGTGTTGGATGAAATATTATTTAATACATCATTTGTTGTGACATATAATAATAATATGTTTTAAAGGCTTCATGACCCATAAATGCATGTTTGCAACATTAATTCCACTCATAAGTTTCTTGTTTCGCGAATTCTCTGTTGGTACCATAATCTTAATTAGACCTTTGAATAATTATAATATTAATCTCATATCACTCTCTGTTTTTTATAGCTATTTCAAAATCCGTAGCGGTTCTTGGTTTTAAGTGTTTTAAAGTCCCGATGTATATGTTTTACTAATCCAATCCTTTTATTAGATTCTTGACTCTTTCAATTTCAAAAGACCATAACTTTGGTTACAGATGTCAGAATCGGCTTTAAAAGGTATCAAATCGAAGCTCTCTCAGAGATCTATGACATAGTTTAAGGTTTACCCTATGAACCTCCTATCTCGAGCCCAAAATCACGAGTTTAAGCCCTCGAATTTGCAATAAAAATTTTTTAACAAACAACGAGTCATGAGACCGCCGTGGTCTCATGAAAAACCGTCGTGGTTCATCACAAAACCGCCTGCAGTCTCCTGGCAAACCTCCGCGGTTCGTCATGAGACTGTCGCAATCTCGTGACAAACCACCGTGGTTCGTCATAAGATCGCCGCGGTTTCGTGACGAACCGCTGCGGTGGTTCGTCAACAAAGCGTTAACGACAAGCGTGACAGCGATGGTTGAGGTGTCAATTTTTCCTACTTCAGTGGTTTATTTGTTAGAAAACAAAGATGATGGTTGGTTTGTCACCAACAGTAAAGGATGATTGTTGATTTGTCATTTTCCCAAAAAAGTAGCCGGGAACTCTAATTGAGAGCAGAAGTTGCAGTTGACGGGTAAATTAATTCAAGAATTGACTCAAGAAAACAGTACTAATACCGGAAAACAATTATTTTATTTTATTTTAGTAGCTAAGAAATAAAGAACATGGATTAAGTTTATTTAGTTGTTTATCCACGGGCCTCACCAGCACTTCCTAATATTTGTTTGGTATTCATTAATGTTGATTTCATAACTTATTGCGAGCTAGGATGTCCACTTATAAGACTCTCTCAATTTTCTCTATATTTCCATGGTTTGCTTTTATTATGAAGTTATATTGTTATTAACACCCATACACATATTACAAAGATAGTCTAATACCATTAAGTATTAACTACATATTTAATTATGATAAGTTGATTTAATTAGGCAATAAGTGAAATTAAGGAGAGATAACACATTCGATAAATTCTCGGTCTAAGTTGTTTGGTAATCCAGTCTCTTGAAATAAAATTTGTAAATTGACTTTGTTATATGTGAGGTAAAAATATGATATGTGTTTTAAGGAAATTAATAAAATTTCAATTTGTTGCAACATGTATTGTAAGAAAATTAATATAAATTCAAATGGTTATTCACACATGATATTCTAGGAAATTTCAAGTGTCTATGGACCACAAGAAACATGAAGGTATTGTTTTGTAGATGCTATCACATTATAAATTATAAGCCAAAAGAGATAAATAAGACTTTTAAATGACCAAAGTGAAATTTTTGGAACAGGTTGTACTTCAAATCTTGCTCAGATCGAGGCCATATTGAAATGTAAGTCATCGAGAAATGTGATAGAGGTAAGAAGTTAAAGTTGGATGGCTATTATTGATTATTTTTAGAGAATATTTCTTCGATAGCCATGGAACTGACGAGTTTCATCAGGAAAGGTGTCAATTTAGATTAGGTTCAACGTTTTATGGATGCTTTCGAGAATTTGAAGCGCTCACTGACAAGTGCACCAATTTTGATTGTATTTGACAATGAGAAACTATATGTTGTATAAATAGATGCATTATTAATTGGATTCGAGTGTGTTTTGATGCAGTATAGTAGAGTTATTACATATGCTTCTTGAAAATTGAAGTTCTATGAAAAGAATTATATAGTGTATGTTTTTTAATTTGCTGCTATAATCTTTGCTTCAAAATTGTGGAGAAGTTATTCGTATCTTATGAAGTTTGAAGTTTATTAAGATTATATCAAGACTAAAGATTATAGAATCAAGTATAACAAAAGAGAGTTTTTTATGTTTTTCTACTATGACACCCCTTGAATGATGCATAGAAATGTGCTCAAGCTCACCATCCAAGTCGAGTTGGTAAAAAATAGTGAGCATAATCATCAACCAAAGGGTTTTATGTTTTATGTTTTTAGTTTAATAAAAAGACCACAAAGTCTTTATGCTATTAACATCGATTTAGTTTCGTATAAGTGACAATAGGTAGTGATAGAAGTGAACCCCATGGTCTCAAAGCAAATCTAGAGTGCATCTAGAGGATCAGTAGACTGCACTATTGGTACTATAGGTGTATGGTCTTTATGAAGTTTTTTTATAGGGATAATAGAATGTCTGAAAATTTGATATAGGTATTAGAATACATTATTATCTTAGTGATATCACTTTCAAGATGTTCAACCTGGTTCAGATACCGAAATTTTTGTCATGATCCAAAAGGAGCCTGTGATGGAAAGGGTGAACGATTCAACTCATGGGAATATCGATTTGTCCAACCCTCGATGACAATTAAGATAATTGCAATGGAAGACAATTAATATGAAATAATATCCATGGTCTAAAAAAATTGGAGTCACCCAATAGTTCAATAATGATATCAAGATTGTATAACAGTAGAGGTCCATAATGACCTTTAAGGAGAAGTCACTGAGGCGAGTTAAGTAAACTTAGTAGATATTTCAAGTAGTATATCCAATGTTTTCAAAATATAAGGAACAAGCACGCAATAAAATCATGTGTGAGAGACAACAGAAAAACATTATTAAAAAAGATTCCCAAAACCATCAATAGAATAAGTGTACAAAATAAACCCACAATATTATAGTATATAATAAAAATAAGCCACCACTACGATAAAGTATAAAAATCTCAGTAAAAAAGAAGTCATTCACAATCTCTGAATACACTATACCTTAGGCATATGGGGAATGACAATATTTAGTGGTCGCAATATAATATAATAACTCTCACTAGGTTTAGGAGTTCGCACTTAAGGACATAGGATAATCAACTATTTCATTACTGTAACGACCTTTTTAAAAAAAAAACAAACTATTCTTTTCTCAAACCCGATCGTCACCTGAAAACTTTTTTTCTTAACACTTTAAAACTTTTGAAAGAAAATCACATATTTTAATCCTCTGAAAACATATTTTTTTTCTCTGAAAAATTATTTACGTAGCGGAAGACTTTTTTCATTGAACATGAAATAAATTTCATCATAATACATAAAATTAAACTACTTTCCATAAAATTTTTATACATGATAAATCTATTTTCTCTTTACATATCGTTTTGTTATAACAACATCAAGCCTTCTTTGTCATGAAAATGCTTCTTCAACTGCATTTTTCATTTTATCCTTTAATCCATTGGTCATCATCTTTCCTATTACCTACTCTACATAATTTATCTATAAGTTTAAAGCTTAGCAAGAAATGTAAATAAACATGAATGATAAATTCATCTTTTATCATAAAATCCTCTTCTTTTTTTATTGTTTCTATTATGTTCTGTCATTGTTGCACAATACTAAAACTATTTTGTACTTCATTGAGGGCATCATTCTCCCAAAGGTCCAATGGTACCATATCACAAAAGCTAATACATATCTTCTTTCATCTTAATCTTTCTTACCTGAAAAACTTATGTATGAGAAAACACTTTTGTGACTTTTCTGAAAACATGATATATGGAATAATGCAATCTGCATGCACTTAGCACATTACTATCATCTAAATACAACAATAGGTTCTCGAAGCAGTTAACATAATCAAACAGACTATCAAATCCTCAATCAACCTTAACATAATTTAACAGAAACTGTAACAAACTTTTCTAGCTTAAACATATCATTATGTGGTATGGTCCCTGAAGGGCCAAACGTATGCATCATTTCTTATCTCTGAACCTTAGAACAAATACTAGGAAGATACTTTTTACTCAACTCCTCTACTTTTGAATCCATTTTGACTCAATACCCCCTCCCCTCCAAGCTATTATCCTCAGTTCTTTTACCTTTTAATCTAAAAGTGGCTGCACCTTATAGCCCAAGAGACTTCTTGTATATCGCTAAAAAACTCTTTAAGTATTTTACTTAATGAGACGTTAACATTTAAATCCAAGGTCTTTGTTTTCCCTATACCTCACGTCCATATTCATTCGTAATGAATCCGTGAGTTTTGCCTTATTAATTGCCACCTTCGATTCACAACGATCAAATAATCATTTGGTAACTTTTCCTCCACATCACTAATATTTTCGCAACTAAAACGCGGCCTAACATCCATCATTACCCTCTGAACAATGTTGCCTCATCCATCGCGAATATCATTCATCATCTAGAAGCTGCTACAAAAAGCGATAAATTACTATTGTGGAAGTCTACACTGTAAAACCCATAAAATTTTTAATTATAAATTTCACATGTAAATTTTTTGTGTAGAAATCGGTCAATGTGTTGAAAAGTTGACCTAATTTATAGCATAGTAGCCAAGTGTGAATTTTGGGTCAAACAGTCAAAATTAGTAAAATTTGGTATTTCCGAGCAGTAAATTAACTGAGGGCGTGAAATTGGTGAATTACTTTGGTTAAAGAAACGTTATCCACTAGCATTGGATAGAAATCAGAATAAGTCAGAATTTAGAATGAGTTATTTAATATATATATATATATATATATATATATATATATATAAAATAAATAAAAGAATAAAGAGAAGAAGAGAAGGAATATTCTTCTCTTTCAAGGCCGATAGAAAACGCAAAAGAAAGAGATTGAGGAAATCAAAACGGAAAAATGTGGAGTTCGACCAATGGATTGGATTTTGCGAGAGGACAATGACCAACTCTTGTGAAGATAGTTCGCAAATCGATAAGTTTTTTGTTTCCAATTTAGGATGTAATTTTTGAAAATTTTTTGCCTTAGATTCGAGCTTGAAAATTTTTTAATGATAGGAGGACAAGATATATGGCATTAACAAGATATATGTGGCTACATGTTTCATCAAAAGGTTTTATGTTATAACCTACGACAACACACAAGAAGTTTCACTTTATCTCATTGTCTTCAGATGAAATCTCCATGAAATGAGTAGCTCTCTTGGAAGGCAGTGCTTTCATGGCTGCCACTAAAAGCTTGAATCTTTCCCCCATCTTAATGAATGATAAGAAAATAAGTCTATACATAACCACCATTCCAAACAAGATTGCTAAATCTATCCACTTTGAGTACCGCATTTCAACTCCCCAAATCTCCCTTAAAATTTTGTCGCCGGTGAGAGTCTCTATCACCCATCCACCCATCGGTCCGCTGACTCTAGTCCTATAAGTTCCACCTCCAAACTCGTTCTTGAACATGCCCTGAAAAGCATACTTGTGGAAAGAAATGTAGTATAACGGATATTTCCAAAAGGGTTGGGGAAGGTCGTACGGANTGCTTGGCTGATGAATTGAAGCAATAATTGTTCTTCTGATTCCATCTTTATGATTCAACCTGGCTATTCTCCTCATCACATAGTAAGAAGCGGCACTATCGAGCCCGCTCGTCGGCTCGTCAAGAAAGAGAAGCTTGGGACGTGTCAAGAGCTCGATGCAGATGCTAACCCTTCTTTTTTGGCCACCACTTATCCCTTTTGCCCCCCAACCTCCAATCCTAGTGTCCATTGCCTCTTGTAATCCCATCTCTTTTATTGTCATATTTGCTCTCTCTATCTTCTCTGATTTCGACATTGAATCTGGTAATTGTAATTGAGCTGAATAGTACACGGCTTCTCTCACTGATAACGTCATTATTAGCGCATCGTCTTGTGTCACATATGCCTAGGTTTAAAGTCATTGATAAGTTGATTTTATATAAAACGAATTGAGTACTTTTAATTATGAATTTTGTGAGGTTGAGAGTCTCTAATATCGTTATGAGGTGTTTTTGTTGTGTGTTTTAGACATAACACATTTGATAAATAGATCGAAATGTAAAACTAAATTGCAAGAACAAAAATGTCAATTTTATCAAGTTTCATCACAACTCTATAGTGCTCAAAAGAATAGGATATTGCATAGTGCAACTCCAAAGTGAGTGTTGTGTTAAAAAGTGAATTCGGACACAAGGTTAGTTTTCATTTTTTCCACCTTCATAGTTTTAATTTTATGTCAGCAAAAACTTATATTGTTCATATTGTAAAATTTCACATCTTATAAATTGTGACAGAGATTGAAGTAATGTTATGTGTAGTATGACCATGATTTTTATATAATTAAAGTTCTTAAATTACGAGAAGAAGTGAAACAATGTATTATAATTTCTCACAATATAAGTAAGAAGTAATATTCGAATAAGTTATCCTTGTCACGAAAGTTGAACATGTCATACCGACGTTCCGTAAGCCAGTGCTTGTTTTCGTCCATTGATTAGTATTTCCCCCACTTGCCTAGATTTTGGATCCAATCTTCCTGCAATAAAAACAAAAACCATTGTAGGTACCACATATTTATCGATGATGATGCGTAAATAACGTTATAAATATCATTTAAGACGATCACAACTCGAAAACAACGTTATGAAATTTGACAATAACATAAAGACTGATGAGAAAAATGAAGAAATCCCAAAAAAAAAAAAAAAACAGAGTTTCTTTTTGACCTGCAAGAGTATCAAGAAGTGTAGATTTTCCAGAGCCTGAAGGACCCATAATAGCAAGAAGCTGTCCAGGCAAAGCATACCCAGTAACGCCCTGTAAAATGGACCTTCTCTTACCATTTTTGGCGTCAGAAACTGTCACCCACACATCCTTCCATGTCAACATGACTTCATTTTTATTACCCTCTTCCATATTTTTTGCATTTCTCCAACTCTCGTTTCCTATCGAGCCATCTGTCTTCTCCGTTTCCATTACTGAAAAGTTACTTCTTGCGCCCTCACTCCCATCATTTTGATGAGCAAGATGTATAGCAGAAGCCATTCCTTGTTAGAGAGAGAGGGAGAGGGGCAGAGAGAGATTCTTAACTTGATGGTGGAAGTATAGACGGTCGAGGAGTATTTAAAAGCATGCAAATAATTGAAGACATTGCTGAAGTTAGTACGAGTGGTTTTAAATGTTTTCTTATGTATAAACGTTTTTGTAATTGATAAAAAAAGCAGCCAAGCCGCGTGAGGGAACTCTAATTGAAAGCGGAAGCTGCGGTTGAGCAATTGACTCGAGAAAATACCACGACGCCCCAAAACTATAATTCTTTATTTTCGTGAATATACTAAATGTATAAAATTTTATTTATTTAATTATGATAAGTTAGATTAATTAGACAATAAGTGAAATTAAGGAGAGGTAACACATTCGATAAATTCTCGGGTCTAAGTTGATTGGTAATTCAGCCTCCTGAAATAAAATTTGTAAATTGAATTTGTTAAATGATCTGTGATAAAAATATGATGTGTATTGTAAGAAAATTAATAAAAATTTAATTAGTTATTAACAGATGATATTCTAGGAAATTTCAAACATTGTGGGATATTTTTGTAGATGCTGTCACATCATAAATTATATGCCAAAAGAGAGGAA
>CM039470.1:640239-735344 GCA_022433065.1 Begonia loranthoides
CGCTAGGACCCCAAAAGTTAAAAATTGCTGCACAATGTCTAGATGGAGGTCGACCAAGATGAAGGTGGTTGACCAGTTGCTTAATGAGATGAAAATGTCTACAAATAGAAGAGCACTATGGGGGAAGAAGAACACCCAAATAGAAGAGCACAATGCTTATATTTTCATAGCTTTCATAGCCATATTCTTAAGAGAATTGTAAACCCTCATCTTGTGTGCATATTGTGGAGATATTCATCAAAAAGAGAGGTTCAGTGGTGTTGTACAAGTCAAAGATCGTGTAATATGTGTTAGTGACTAGTGACGGTGAAGTCACTGTAAAGGTCCGATTGACGCCCGTAAAGTTCAATCAAATGAAACTTGTATGGTTGAAGAGAAAAGATCTTCAAGGAAGAGTCTTGAAGCACAGACGTAGGCGTGTTTTGCCGAACCGCACTAACAACTCGGTGTTAAATTTCTTCCCCTATATTTTACTGCATTTTGTGATTGATTATTAACGTTGTGATTGATTGGTATGAATCAACTTAATTAACTTTAAAATATTAATTATTTGGTAAAAAGTTTTAAAACCTAATTTCCCCCCTAGGTTATTTCAATCCTTCAATTGATATCAAAATCTCGTTAGAAATTTTCCTGTGATTAATTGTTGAGTTATATTTGATATATTCACATATCTTTTAACTCAAACAACATACATGTAGAAAGACAATCAATTTCTAGACCACCATTCTTTCATGGAAATGATTACGCCTATTGGAAATATAGAATGAGAATTTTGTACAATCAATGGATTATGATTTGTGGAATATCATTGAAAATGGACCATACATCTTTATCAAAATAGAAAATGGTATGAATGTTCCTAAATTAAGCATTGAATATGATGAATTTGACAAGAGAAAGCTAAGTATGAATACTAAAGCCATTAACACTTTATATTGTGCTTTAAATAGGGATAAATTTAATAAAGTACAAGTATGTGAAAGTGCACATGAAATATGGAGACTTCTTAAAATAACACATGAAGGACCCAATCAAGTTAAAGAAAGCAAATTAAGTATGCTTGTACATGAATATGAATCGTTCAGCATGGAAAAAGAAGAATCTATTAGTCAAATGTTTACTCGATTTATTAACATTATTACTAATAGTTTAAAAGTTCTTGAAAGAGTATATCATAATGAAGAACTCATAAGGAAGATCCTCTGGTGTCTACCAAGAATATGGCAACTGAAGGTAACAACAATTCAAAAGACCCGCGATCTCAAGGTCCTCAAAATGGAAGAACTCATTGGCTCACTCATAACAGATGAGATCACCATGAGAGCCAATGAGAAGGAAGAGCTCAGAGAAAAGGAAGTTTCTAAGAAGAAAACAATAGCCCTCCAAGTCTCCTCAAGCAAACAAAGCAAATCCGAAAGCAAAGAAGAAGACAATGAGGAAATAGCTTTCATGACTCAGAAGTTCAACAAATTTCTCCAAAGGAAAAAATAGCAAGGAAGAAGAAACTTCAAGGAAGAAAGGCCAAAGATAGAAAAGGAAATCATATGTTATGAATGTAGAAAGTCGGGACACATCAAGACCGAGTGTCCTCAAGTGAAGAAGACATCTAGGGTCATAAAAAGAAAGCTCTCCAAGCACCATGGGATGATAGCGATGAAGAGTCATCAGCTAGAAGTGAGGAAGTTGCCAACATGTGCTTCATGACAAAAGAAAATGAGATATATGACTCACTTAGCGATATAGATGATAATATAGAAGACATAGATTTGATGGATGCGTTTGATGAATTGCATGAACAATTTAAAATGCTAAAAACAAAGTATAAACTATTGAAAAAGGAAAATCAAAATATTGTGAAAAAGCATGCCAATATAGTTGATACATTTGAAAAGGAAATTATCATCTTAAAAACTAAAAATGATGACTTGGGTAAAGTAGTTTTCAACTTCACAAAAAGTCGTAAAAATTTAAATATGCTTTTAGGGCAACAAAAAGTTACATTTCATAAAGCTGGATTAGGATATCGACCATTCAAAAAGAAAAAGAACTATAAGAATTTCTTTATTAAACCATCTACTTGTTGTACATGTGACTCAATAGGACATAAATCATTTTCTTGTCCATTAAAATTACATGAAAAAAAGAAATTTCCAAATTTATATAGGTTCCAAAAGGAACAAAAAATTAACCCCTAAGGATCCAAAAAGATTTAAGTACTTAAAATGTCAAACTAAATTTTGTTTGTAGATTGGAGATTCTTCCGTAAAGGATGAATGGTACTTAGGATAGTGGATGTTCTACATATATGACGGGAGACTCCTCAAGGTTTACTTCCATCGAGAAAGAGAAAGGAAAGGTAACCTTTGGAGGTAATAAAAAAGGCAAGATAATTGGAGTAGGAAACATCGGTATTACCTATAATCCTATAATTGAAAATGCATTATTGGTTGATAGTTTACAACAAAATTTATTGAGCATTAGTCAATTATATGATAAATGATATAAAGTCATTTTTGAATCTAAAACTTGCATGACTAAGGATGGAATAAATGGAAAAATCTTGTTTATGGGATATAGATATGAGAATATTTATGCTATTGATTTAAATAATATTTTTTGGAAAGATGAGAAATATTTGACTGCAAATTCCTCTAGTAATTCTTGGTTTTGGCATATGAGATTAGAACATGTAAGAATCGATAACTTAGATAAGATTTCTAAAAATAATCTAGTTAGGGGTCTACCTAAGATATCTTTTGAAAATGACAAAATTTGTGATGCTTGTCAAAAGAGAAAACAAACCAAAAGCTCATTTTCTTCAAAACAATATATTTCAACGTCTAAACCTCTAACTACTTCACATGGATCTTTTTTGTCCTTCTAAGGTTTCAAGTTTAGGAGGAAAACACTACGCGTATGTCATTATAAATGACTTCTCAAGATATACATGAGTTTTCTTTCTAAGAACAAAGGACGAAACCTTTGAAGTACTCTCTACCTTTAGGAAAAAGGTTCAAAATGAGAAGGATCTCACCATTATTACAATAAGAAGTGATCATGGTGGAGAATTTCAAAATGAGCACTTTGATGCTCTTTGTCTAAAATATGGCATCGAATACAACTTTTCATCACCAAAAACCCCTCAACAAAATGGAGTACTCGAAAGGAAAAATTGATCACTTCAAGAACTAGCTTGCACTAAGCTAAATGAAAACAAACTTCCAAAATACTTTTGGGTAGAAAATCGTGTTTCCATTCATTCAACTCTAGAAAAGATACCATACAAACTATGGAATAATAGAACTCTTAATGTAAGTTTTTTCAAAACCTTTGGATGCAAATGCTTCATATTAAATACTAAAGATAACCTAGGAAAATTCGACTCTAAAACAGATATAGGAATGTTTCTAGAATACTCTACATCTAGTAAAGCATATAGGGTATTCAACAAAATAACGTTAGTTGTGGAGAAATCCAAGCACATCACCTTCGACGAATCTATTCCCCTAGCAAAACATGATAAATCAATCAATGATTTAGAAAATAAAATAGATTCTCTTAACCTAGGAGAAAAAGAAAATGAGACTCTTGAAAGTCCTCAAGGATCTAAAAATCAATTCTTAGAGGGAACATCAAAAGAGGATATTCATGATGACTTATCAAAAGATTGAAGGTATGCCAAAAGTCATCATATTGACAGTATTCTTGGTGAACCCAACCTAAGAGTTAAGACTAGATCCTCTCTTAGGAATCTGTGTGCCAATATGGCCTTCATATCTCAAATAAAGCCTTAAAACTTTGACGAAGCCGAAATTGATGAACATTGGATTATGGCCATGCAAGATGAATTAAATCAATTTGAAAGGAACAAAGTTTGAGAACTTGTTCCAAGGCCAAAAGATCATTCAATTATTGGAGCCAAATGGGAGTTTAAAAACAAACTGAATGAAAGTGGCTTAGTAATTACAAACAAGGCTAGACTAGTTACAAAGAGGTATAATCAAGAGGAAGGAATTGATTTTGAGGAAATCTTTGCACCAATAGCTCAATTAGAATCCATATGCATGCCCTTAGCATTTGCTTGCTTTAAGAATTTCACTCTTTATCAAATAGACGTTAAGAGTGCATTTCTTAATGGATATATCACGGAGGAAGTATTTGTAAAACAACCATTAGGTTTTGAAGTCTATGACAAACTCGATTATGTCTATAAACTTCATAAAACTCTCTATGGACTAAAACAAGCTTCAAGAGCATGATACAAAAGATTAAGCAAATTTCTTAAAGAAAGAGATTTCAAAATAAGAAAATTAACTCAACCTTATTCATCAAGCATGATGGACAAGATATAATCATTGTACAAATTTATGTTGATGACATTACCTTTGGTGCCACCAACGAAACACTTTGTAAAGAATTTGCAGAACTAATGTAAAGTGAATTCGAAATGAGTATGATGGGAGAATTACGATTTTTCCTTGGTCTACAAATTAGACAATATTAAGAAAGAATCTTCTTAAATAAAGTAAAATATTTCAAGGAACTCGTCAAAAGATTTGGTATGGACTCATTCAAATCATCAAAAACTCCTATGAGCACATCTACAAAATTAGCTAAGAATGAAAATGAAAAAGATGTGGATATAAAGAAATATCCTGACGTGATTGGATCACTATTATACTTAAAGGCAAGTATACTCGATATTCTCTTTAGTTTGTGCTTACATGTGAGATTTCAAGCTTCTTCTTAGGAATCTCACTTAAATATTGTTAAAAGAATTTCTAAATATTTGAGTGGGACAAGTTGTCTTGGATTATGGAATCCCAAAGGAACATCTTTTTATTTGGTGGGGTACACCGATTTTGACTATGTGAGAAGTTTGGTCAATAGAAAAAGCACAAGTGGAACTTGTCAATTTCTAGAATAATCTCTAGTTTCATGGTTCTCTAAGAGACAAAACTTAGTTGCACTTTCTATGGCTGAGAGCGAATACATTGCAATCGAAAGTTGTTACGCACAACTACTTTTGATGAAACAAACCTTGGAAGATTATGGACAATTCTTCAATAAAATTCCAATTAGGTGTGATAACACAAGTACAATAAAAATTTCCAAAAATCCTATTCAACACTCTCGCTCCAAGAACATCGAAATTAGATTTCACTTCATCTATGATCACGTTTTTAAAGGAGATAGGAGATGTCTCTCTAGAGTTTGTAAGTTTCAAAAATCAATTAGCGAACATTTTCGCAAAACCTTTGGATGAGCAGACATTTTGTGGCATACGAATTCGATTAAGGTTAAACTAACTTGAACAAAACTAAACAAAACATGTCAAGAAGAAAAATATCGACCTCTAGAAGGATTTGATCGACCGAAGAGAAAAAGGTTGACTGCTTGGTCGATCGTGAAAACCATATATTACCCTCAAAATTTTACATGAAGAAAAAGGTCTATTGGGTGGTAAACCATGAAAATTACAAATTCCTAACTACATCATTTTTAAAATAGAATTGTTCGAACTAAGCCGTAATTTTAGTCGACCTCTGGCAATTTTTTGTCTCTTCCGTCATTCTCTCCTTATTTGTGGCCTCCTCAAACTACAATCAACCGTTTTTCGAAGTTCTCTTCCTTCAGCTTCACCTATGGCTCTTCAAAAAACTAGAAAACGGGCGTTATGAGGTATTACTTCTCTATCCACTTCGTCAAAATTTCCATCAAATGTTTTCATTAGTGAGTCCTACAAGATATGGTATGAAGAGGAATATAAGTATAGGTCATTGATTATATCTCGCAAAATATCTTGGAATAGATTGGAAAATTTGAAATTAGAATGAATTTATGAATACATGGGCATGTATACGCTATTTAATTTTGACTAACCATACTCTGAGAAGCTCATGCATATGTTTTATGCGAATTTAGAGTACAACCCTAGGCCATTGAAAGTAACAAGTCATATGAGTTTGACTCCCAATTGCATCAATGAGCTTCTAGATTTCCAATAGGGAACTAGATACAAAGCTTATTACTCCACCTCTAAAGACCCGATGTTCATCCGGGTACATTTAGGCATGAACTTCCTTCAAGAAATTCTCAGAAATCTAGAAGATGAGTTTTTACTTAAACCAAAGGTGAAGGACCTAAACATGATGGCACGTGTAATTCATCACAACTTGACGTACAATTTGCTTCCAAGGGATGGTCATCATGACCACGTCAGCTGCATGGACCTATGTGTTCTTCGAAGGATATACAAACATAAGCGATTTAATATTAGGCACGTTATCCTACACGATATGGTCGAGACCGCCAGGAGTAACTTGAGATCATTACCATTTAACCTTCTACTTAAGAACATCTTTAGGTCAAAAGATGTGCCAATTTTGAGTATGGAGTCATCACTACACATTAGACACGTGGACATCTACTCTATGCACACCTTAGCACAGATGGGATTTACGATGAGTGTGGATGGTGAGTGGGTGGCTAAAACTTCCAAAAGAGCATCTACAGTCCAACCAAACATTCCTGATGATGACGATGTCATTTCAATGGCTGATCAACCCTCATCATCCTTACCTAGACCATAATCCCCTCCAGCCTCCTCAGGACCTTCGGCACATGCATCAACATCATCTACCTATCCTGCATCTGTTGAAGAGAAACTAGACTTGTTGACTGTATATTTCTTATCCTATCAAGACAAGAGTCTCGCATTTAAGTCCGAAGTCCACACAAAACTCTTATCCTATCAAGTCAATAGTCAATCATTTCAACCCGATGTCTGCACAAAATTGACCACACTGGAACAACGCATAGAAGAGCTTTCTCATGCCGTGTTGGAAAATACCTTTACAGACACAGCCTAATATCCCTCCTACCACTAATGATACCCCTACAACTGACCTCTAGCTATTATTTGGATTTTTATATTTTGTAAATCCTTTCACTTGATTCATCGTTTTGATATAACTCTATGATATGCTTATTTTATTATTATGGTTCTTAATTCTATCGCTACTCCTTTTGGATATTGTTGACTTGTGGATATATTCTTTCCCACTGGTATATTCGGGTTGGTATTGGTTTTTTGATGAATGATATTTATATGTAGGTTTTCTTATGGCATTAAGGGAAATGAATAAACAAAGTAGACCATGCCAAAATTTTTCAAAAATTATTCACTTGATAAGCTTTTTGATAATGCCAAAGGGGGAGAAACATGTTAGGAGTACATGAACTAAGGGGAAGAAACGTAATTGAAAATGAACTTATACTTAAAAGTAAAAATCTTTAATATTCACACTTTGATATATGCACATAGTAATGGGGAGTTCTGAAAACAACTTAATTATTTTTGTCATCATAAAAAATGGGAAGATTGTTAGCTTAAGTTTACTAAGGAATAGTATTTTGATGATGAATGAGTAAATTGAGTAGTTATTTTCAAGTAAAAGTGTTTAAGATTTTGAATATTAAAATTGATTATAAATTGAATATGATTATCGTTTAAACTTCATTGGAAATACCCTTAATAAGAGTATTAATGTACTAATATTTTTGTTTAAGTCCTTGTAGCAATTGCCTAAAGTTTCGGGACAAGAGAAACTCAAAAAAGCAAAAAAAGACAAAGAGGTCGACAAACAATGCAAAAATGTCGACTAAATTGGCCGTCGCTGTTAGAAAGGTCGATTGCAAAAGTGGCAAATTACTCAAGTTTGAAGAACGTTAGAAAAGGTCGACCTAGCCGACCGTAAAAATGACATATTGCTCAATATTTTGAAGACGTTAGCGGTTGATCGCAAAAACTCCAGATTCAAACCTTAGATTATGCAATACGAAGGAGCGGTCAATCAAAGCAAAGTTGGTCGATCGGCGGGTCGACAGCCAATGAGAAAAAGGTCGATCAAGATGTCAAAAATGCAAACAATAGTTGGAAAGAGTTCGACCAAGGGGTCGACCGCCAGGACCCCAAAAGTAAAAAATTGCTGCACATCGGCTAGATGGAGGTCAACCAAGATGAAGGTGGTCAATTGGTTGCTTATTATGATGAAAAAGTTTATAAATAGAAGAGCACTTCGGTGGAAGAAGGACACTCAACTATTGTGAAGAGTTATTTGCTACAAAGTGCTTCTAGTTTCAGAGCTTTCATAGCCATATTCTTGGGAGAATTGTAAACCGTCATCTTGTGTGCATATTGTAGAGATATTCATCAAAAAGAAGGGTTGAGTGGTGTTGTACAATTCAAAGATCATGTGATACGTGTTAGTGACGATGAAGTCACTATAAAGATCCGATTGACGCCCGTAAAATTCAGTCAACCTGTAAGGTAGAAGAGAAAAGATCTTCAAGAAAGAGCCATGTCTGTGGACCAGTATAATCTGGTCTGTAGACAAGAAGCATCTTGGACAGCGTCCAAGTTTTACTGTAGACCACGGTTCAGTTTTAGTTGGGCTTCGGCCCAAAGTATGTTTGGGCCTAACTAGACCTTGTTTTAGGCCCAATTTAATTTTCACTCCCAAATTTTGACTCGACCCTTTTTGGGCTCGTTCCGAAAACCGTTTTGGAACGTGTTGGATTTTCAATCCTAATGTTATTGGGATATCCTCGTTTAGCCTAAAATTTTAAATTTTGAATCCTAGTCTTTAGTAAAAGCATTATAACTAGGTTAAAAAACTTAAGAGTTATCAAACTTGTTTTTGTTGGACTTCAGTGGACTATTTTTTGTTGGGCCATGATATTGGTCGGCTTAAATTCGAGGTAAGAGTTATTTTATGCTTAACATACATTATATTTCTCATACTAAATAAAATATGATCTCCCATTAAATATTAAATACATTATTTAGTACAGTTCATTTTATTTACATTTATGCACCGTTGTTAACTAGAGTAATGGGACAGCTGAGTATCATCGTTGTTGATTTTTGTTATATACTTTATTTTTAGTTTTTACTTTCCTCAAATATTGAATTTATTAAAAATAAATAATGAAATGTACACATAATTCGTTTAATCCAAAGTTGAATATAAAATTTAATCTCTACTGAGTTTAGTTGACTCACCCCATATTTAACTCTATTTCAGGAAATATTCAAGGTGATCCTCAGCTCTCACCACAGAAGTAGATCATGGAGATTTTATTGTTCAAATTAATTTGTTTCTTTTCTTGAAGAGACATAGATAAATTTTAGTGAGGTTCGTATTTTAGAATTATTTTAATTTTATTTTTGCATAGTTTTAGTTTCTATTTTTTTATACTATCTTAACGTAACTTTTGAACATTAACTTTGGGTCTAGCTTGTAAAGTTTATTTTAAAGTCTTATGCTGCTATTTATGGATTAAGTGAGGGTCGAACAGTTTGGTCTATTTCAGACCAGGTTGTTCCCCTTTCTGTCTCGAGTCTCTTTTAGGGCATAACAGAATTTTTGGTATCATAGTATGGTTAACATCTCGAAAAAGTGACATTCATAAGATAGATATTGTAGTGATATGCAAATAGTGAAATTACTATGCCTAAGGACGAAAAAAATAAAAATAAAATAATAAATAATAAAAATAAAATAATTTGCATTAAGGTACTGCAAGAAAGACATCTTGAGGTTGTTTGTCAGTGGATAAAGGTTTTTCTCTAATCAGACACGAATAATTTGGAGTGGTTAAATTTAGTTAGAAGTGATATACACTTCGTAAAATATTAAAAACAACATTTTTTAATATATGAGTCTGTGAACTCTTTTGGGTTATAAGTATAGGCCTATGAAATTTGAAATTGAGAAACTTATCTAAAAAAAATTCTAAAGTCTCAGTTTCTTCAAAAGTCTAATATCAACCTTGTCCTGTTTGGAATTTGTTAGTCTAAGTTGAAACTTTGTATTTGTAGACTTTGATTCGAAAAAATATTGGTAAAGACTTCTAATTGGTCTTTTTATTCTACAATTCGACGTTAGTGTGAGTTTCTGCATAGGCAGTTAGGAATATTTGAAGCAAAAATTAGATTTGTTAAAAAATTTCGTTCCTTTGCCTTATCTAAATTGACACTACACTCAGAGATATTACTTCAACGATTTTTTCAGCGATTATTGAACCCTAGAGCTTTCTAAGAGTTGAAGTGTACCGCATTTAGATGAAGTTGAAGCGTTACTAATTTTTGCTCACCAATGGCATCTAAGAGTGATCAGAAATCTTTTAACTGTCCATTGGAAGTGAAGCGCATATCGATAGTCTTGGCACATGATGTTTGTGCATTTGGAGACGAAGCTGCTATAGTAGTGCATTCCATCTCAGCAACTCTAGATGAAGAGGAGCTTTGTTCATTGTGTGAATCCAGTGACAAAGACATGGATGATAGTAGGTCTCAACAACCACCCCAAGCGGAATGTTCTTTCGCTAGTATATGTCTGGGCAAGAAGTATAGTTCTTTGAACCAAATTAGAGAAGAAATCATGGATCATGCATTGAAGAATGGGTACAGGATAAAATTCACGCATAATGACTCTTATCGGTTGAGGGATGCCTACCAAAAAGGATGCACTTGGCGGATGCATGCCTAAAAATGCTATGAGAACTGACATTTCAAATAAAGAGCTATAACGACGTTAACACTTTCTCAAGAAAGATGGAAAACCGACATGTCTCTGCCAAATGGGTGGCAACACATTACTTGGAAAAATTCAAAAAATAGGTCGATTGAGACCTTCTTTTCATAATTGAGACAGTCATGAAGGATTTTAATGTGAACATTACACTCAGCCCTACCAAAAGGGCAAGAAATATAGCTGAAAAACTAAATGAATAGGATGACAAGAAGCAATACAAGCTCATATGGTCGTATGATGAAGAGATTCGGAGGTCTAATCATGGTAGCTCACTGCATGTTCAGCTAGAGAAGATTGATCTTTCACATAGTCCCACATTTAAAAAGTTGTACATGTGTTTAGCTATGTGTAAGATGGGGTTGTTGAATTGTGGTAGACCTGTACTTTGCTTGGATGGTTGTCACTTGAAAGGATCATGTCCACGCCAGTTGTTCACTGTTGTTAGTATTGACGGGAACGATGAAATTTATGTGATTGTTGTACCAGTGGTTTAAACATAATGTAAGGATTTTTCAAGTTTTTGGAATTTTTGCTTGCGGATCTAAACACCTCGTTCGATAATAGGTGGACAATCATTTCTGACCGAAAAAATGTACAATTGATTACTTTTACAATCTATGTTTATGTTATAAATTGTGTATGAATGTTTGACTTAGATTGTTAATTTTTGTAGATGTTGGTGCCAGCTGTCAGGGAGTTTGCAGGGTCAGCGGGGCATCGTTATTGCATCAGACACCTATATCCAAACTTCTAAAAATAATTTAAAAGTAAGTTGTTCAAAAATACAATGTGGAGCACTTATAAGGCCACAACATCAACATCACCTAACTTTGAGAGTGACATGAGGAAGCTATTTTTGTTTGACCAGTCCGCACACATATCTACAAAGAATAGATGTGAGATTTTGGTTGAAACATGTCTTTAGTTCGATCCCAAAGTGCGTCATAAGCTTGACCAACTTGAGCAAGTCTTTTAATGCATGCATCCTACCAGCCTGGGATAAACCGATTCTCAATATGTTTGAAATTATAAGAAAGAGATTGTTAAGAAACATGAAAAGATGGCGCAGTTGACTGACATTTTGTGTCTGTGGATCAAGAATAGGATTACCAGACTATAACTTGTTGGTCGAAATTAGAGTCCTATTTTTACAGGTGATGGCTAGTTTGAGGTGAGCAACATAATGAACAATACTTTGTCAATTTGGACAAGTATACTTGTAACTATTACTGGTAGGAGTTGACTGGCATTCTGTGTGTGCCTGTAATCCCATGTATGCATTTTATAAGGAGATCTCCAGAGGAATTTGTGTATGAGTGTTACCATCGAGAAACATACATGAGGATATACTCCCACTTTGTCCACCTGGTTAGTAGACAAATCATATGGCCTATGATGGATCTTGATTCAATTATGTCATCGCTATTTAAGAGACGTCCTAGAAAGACGCAAAAATAAATAATAAAGGATGTTGGCAAGGCCTCAAGCTGGACAGTACTGTCCAGGAGACAACTCAACATGACATGTGGCATGTGTGGTGGTGTGGTGCACAATTCTCACATGTGTCAAGGTGGAGGCCCAAACAACAGCAAGTCAAGTGCATGTGACAGCTGCAAGTCCATAGGCAAAGGCAGGAGAGGAAGCTCATAGGACACATTTATGGGTTTCACAATTCCTGAAATAGTTCCCAAGACGTAGGTGAGCACATTATTAATTTTATGTTTTCATATGTTATTTTAACTATGCTAATTGTATTTGCAATGTGTTATGCATGAGTATGTTGCAAGGTTTATAAATACAAACAAACACAAATGTAGACCTTCATCTTGATTAGATAGTCGTAATGCACATGCACATTATATGGTTGTAATGGACATGTTGCGTAAATTATTATAATGAACATGTTAATTGTTAATTGTTTGTTGACGACAAATAAAATTGAAATTGATAATTTGGTTTGTAATTGTAATACCCTGAATTTCATCGTATGAAGTATAAGTTTAACGATGGATATTAAGGGCATGTATTATTAAATATTAAGTATGAATTGAGAAAAATATAGTTGGATTATAAGATAGAGAGCGTCTAGTATGAAAATTTAATTTTGGAAAAAGTGCGAGCGTCCACATGTGAAAACACTCGTCTTGGATTGGACGACCGGAATTGAGACATACTAGAATTTTCTCGCCTCATGTAGATTTGCAGTCAACAGGAACTAGAGTAAGCTTCAACGTTCCATCGTGGAAAGATGTCATTCCGCGGTGAAAAGATGTCATTTCAGGGCGAAAAGTATATGTTCCACCGCAGAATGTCATAATTTTCCCCCACTGAATGACATCCTTCTGTGGTGCCTTATATAGATCATTTTAATACACATGTTGCTTAAATTGTTGTAATGAACATGTTAATTGTTTTTTGGTGCTAAATGCAAAGGATAATTTGGTTTGCATCAAAGTTTCTTTCTTTCTCTTTCAAGAAAATGAAAAATTTGCAAGAGTTTCCCTTGTTTTAATCTCTTCCTCTATGGCATTATCAAAACCAAATCAAGCAATGAGGTTCTCAACTATTTTCTAAACAAATATTTTCCAAACAAATATTTCAAATAGATAGATATTATCCAAACATATATTTTCTCAACATATATTCAAACAATTAACTACGAAAATAAACAAATACTATCCCTACATATCAACTAAACTACGTCGGCACCACCTTCTTGCAAGAGTTCATCCATAAATCAGTGATTGAAAGGACAACTTTGGGTCCACATATACATTGGAAACTAGGGCGTATAAGGGAGCCTTATCTGGTAGTCTTTGTGAGGTGGAAGCCTCTCTCCTTACAATTTTAGAGCAATCCTAAACCCCCACTGGTACATCAAATATGTAGTGCGGGCTGAAATGGAACGGAAAAAATCAGCACATAAATGGAAACCAATATGAATCTACACAAGTGAAAAAATATACATCGCTTTGTTTGTTGGCACTATGACAAATGCAATTGCTTCTAGCAGCAACGTTTGATAAGGGTACTAAGTGTGAAAGTCAACGAATGACAAAAAATACAATTGGTTTGGGTGTGACTAAAATGTACACGCATTAGAATTGTTCAAACATGAAGTACAACAAGTAAAAGCGAGAAGTTTACTTACATGAATCCACCCTATTGTAAGAAGCAATTTTTCCATTTGAACGTTGAAGTATTCTTCTTTGTTCAACGTATTACACTGCATACAAAGAACGCCATGCAAAGATGAGTACTAAAACAAAATCTTCTAAACTTCTAAATGTAACAAAACGTAATTCTCATCGTCTCTGATGTCGCTTCTTGCTTCGAGAAGATGAGATCAACGATGTGGTACTCATCATCAAACTGAAAATGAAAACATGAAGCAAAATATTCTAAGTGTCTATTCTAAAACACTTAATGCTATAAAATGAAAGAGCTTTCCATGATCCCTACAAGAATTGTGCATGTCTCTAGGTTTTTCTTGGTATTTGCATAAACCAATTTCATGAAAATATCCATCAGTTCACCTAGCTGCAATGAACATTTTCAAATTGTCAGACTAATAAGGCGTGAATAAGTGCAGACACATAGATAACTAAATCGAAGATGTACCACACGTATAATTTTAAGTGGTGGAGGCATTATCCCACCTGACGCATCTGCCGATGGAGGAATGGGAGCCATTATCTGCTTCACTTTAGCAAGTACACCAGGATAAAATGGTTGGCATCTTAGAGTAATAGCGCTGCAAATTTGAGACACATTATTACATCGCATACAAATAAAGTAAATAATGGACTTTACATACAAACTAAAAAAATTTACAAGCATTCTGTATGTTCGGTTGCTGAAGAGGTTGTTGAAGAGGCTACTGGAGAGGATGTTAGAGAGGCTGCTAGAAGAGCTGCTCGAGAGGCAGCTGGAGAGGATGCAGGAGAGACTGCTCGCTGCCTCATTCTTTGCAATGTGACTAACAACTCATGATGGTGCTCATCTTCTTGGTCCTCTATTGTTTGCTCTTTGTGCAACCCCATTTGATGGTGCTCCTCTATCCTTAGAAGTCGCTCTACCATCCTTTGAACTCAATTCACACTATTTCATGTCGCTCCTCCACTTTCACCTCTATTCTTTGCATCTAGCAAAAAATATCCTCAGACATTGACATAAAGTGAGATGACTGAGTAGGGGGTAGAGACATCGGCTACAGAGTATCATCCTCCATGTGTTGCAAAGGTAGTGATGTTGGCTGTCCCTCTGATGTGGATGAAGGGTGTTATGCCAAAGGGGTTGGAGGCTGTACGACTGAGGGGGTTGGAGGCTGAGAAACTTTTACTTGAGTTTTCAAGTTAGGCTTGGATGGAGGATTGCATACACATTCCCCTCTGACTTTGGAGACCCCCATGCAGTCCACTTTCAATTTGTTGTAAACGTCATCAACTTTCTCTTGGATTCTTGGTTCCTCATATGAGACTAATACTCTGTTATGCTCAACAATCCTCTTAATGAATCAATTAAAGGGCAGACTCTTGACCGAGTTGTTAAGGACCTTGTACATGTGACTTAAAATCACATAGCTGATGTTCACTTTCTTTCGGTTGAACACCTTCTCCAGCATATAGAGATCCATGCAGCTAACATGGACTCAATGTTCATCCCAAGGCAAAATGATGTGCGTCACGATGGTGTGGATCACTTGAGCTTTGGCGTTCAAGTTATTGAACTTTGGCTTCTTGAACACTACAATCTCGGGATCATGGTGCAACTGTCTAAGCACTACTGGACCTTCTCTCCTTGTCTGATGAAATCTGGCTCCCGAGACACGTTGTAATATTCCTCCCTTTGTTCCTCCATGAAACATCAAAGAAGCATGTTAATATCATTGGGAGTCAGCCTCAAGTCTTGCCCAAACATGTAAGTCCATACCTCTAATGGTTGATTGGACAGTTCCAAATTGCACAAAACAGTTTCACAATCTGTTCACAGATCCTTCCACCAAATTTGCACAACCCGACTAAGCCATCCCCCTCAACTAATTCTTCAATTTCCAATTCAACCAATGAAATCAAAGTCTACTCTTCTAGATACAATAATCAAACAAGGTTTAATATCGGCTTCATACCTATCATTTGTTGCCATAATCCAGAAGAGCAAGGAGTAGAACCTGTCTATGACAGGTTCAAATGGACCAATTCAACTCCTAGTCATTGAGATTGAAGTTGTGCTTCAACCTCGGCTTGTGCTTGTGCTTCAACCTCGGATTATATTTTAATCGTGGCTGGTGCATTGCGCTGAAACTGAGAGTGCAAGAACTTAGTTGTGCTTCGTTTGCATTCACTGGCCGAGTCTGTTTCTGGTTGAGGTTGATGTTAAGGGTGAGATAGAGTGCCTTTATGCTTGAGAGTCAATTTGGTCATCCTACAATCCATTGGAATAAATGAATTAGTGAAGAAATCACTCTGACAGTACAAAGCGTTCGGGGTTCACTGAGGAAATCACTGCTCTCACTAAAGCGCAGAATGTCGATTTATATATATTAGGGCAATGGGAGACAGAACGATGAATGACATTCCGCCCAAGAGCAATGTTTTTTTGCTGTGGAAAGATGGCATTCCGCGGTGGAAGATATGACGTTCTGTGGGGGGAATGACATACTAGGATAAATTTTAATTAGTACTAATGTTTTGTCATGGAACGTTTCTACAAAGGAACATGTAATGTTTCAGCACAGAACAACAAACTATAAGCTGTATATTTAGTATTGACATTCTGCAACGGAACGTATAACGTTCTGTCATGAAAGTAAAGTTAAATGTTTAACAGCAAACAGCATAGCAATGTTTGCAACATCTATTTCTCATATTTCAGTGGTTAAGTTTTTAGCAAAAATACTTTAATGGTTGATTTGTTATTGATAATAAAGTACAATGATTGATTTGTTAATTTCCTTTATTTGCATTATTACAAGGACTGTGAGAAAGCCTACACGTACAACCTCAAACCAACTCCAAATCTCCTTCAACAAAATAGGATAATGCAATAGTTAGATGATAAGTTCAAAGAAAAGTTTTGTCAGTTGCAGAATGATAACAACTTGAAGCTTGAGAAGTTCGTGATGATGGGTCCTTAATTTTCAAAGGCAACACTATTAAGTTACTAAGAATTGAGACAAGTTATCCTTGTGTTGTTACAGCTTACAAATCGAGATTAATTATTCACCCTAACAATACTAAAATGTATCAAGATTTGAAAAGAAGGTACTGATAAATAATATTAAAGCATGATGTGATTAATTTTGTCCTCAAGTATTTAACATGCCAGCAAGATAAAGATAAGTACCGATAAGAATATTGCCACCTCTACCTATTCCAAAATAGAAATGAGATAAGATGACCATGAACTTCATGATCGATCTACTAAGAACCCTCGTAGAAGCATGACGTAGTGTGTAATTGTGGACAAATTTGACTAAGTTAGCCCATTGCATTCTAACAAGGACATACTACCCCATATCAAAACTTAGTCATTTATATGGTGACCATCTTCAGACTCTATGTTGTTCCTTCAAGCAAATGAGGAAACATTTGTATGCCAAAAAATTAAGCACCACAAACTTTAACCAATGAAGCAAAAAATATCAAAACCCTAATTAGATCATGTAATAAATAAAAAGAGAAATTAACAAATCAACCACTATACTTTTTTATCAATGATAAGTTAACCACTAATGTATTTGTGCAAACAACTTAACCATTAAACTATGGAAAATAGCCACTGTAAATATCGTCGTTAATTGTCTGAAAACTCGCAGTGGAAAAGAGCTAATATCTATAGAAAAAGTTGCAAGAACTCGTGATTTTATGAACTTTTATTGGAAAAAGAGTTAATATTCATGAAAAATGGATTTGAGAAAATATTATATAAATTTATTTTAATTTTTTTAGTTTTATAATTCAAAAGATTTTGTAAAAGAATATTAATGTTTTAAATTTCAAATGATTCAAAATTGTTTTACTCTCTATAGGAGAATCATAACTTGTCTGTGTTTTTCTACAAAAAAACAATGAATTTTTCTTCTTTGCAGACTTTCTTCTACGGAACGTTGTCTTTCCACAATGGAAAGTCATATATCCTCTGCAGAAAGTTATTTTTTTGCAAATTAAAGTTGTCTTTCTTTTGCAAAAAATTGTCTTTCCTGAGTTTTATTTCAAGGACTCAATTTTTGTAGCAAAAAGACACGTTCCACTGTGGCAAACTAACATTTTGCAGAGGAAAGACAATGTTCCACAGAGAAACAACAACGTTATTTAACGAAAAATATAACCGCGGTGTTTACTCCGTCTATTTTACAAATTCAGTTTTTAAGTTATCGAAAATTATTTAGTAATTAACTTGTCATTGATTTCAAAATATAGTGATTGATTTGTTAATTTCTCATTAAATAAAACATTGATATTACAGGGCGCTTGTGCCCCAATGATCCAAAAACCATCGCAACAAAAAATTTCTAATAAATTTAACTAATTAGTATGATAATACCAACTATCCTAGTATTTTTAAGTATTTCATGTTGGTAGGGGATATATGAATATCCTTGGGAGAAAAACTACTAATACATAAAAGAAATCCAGTATTTGCAAAATAAAATAAACGTGACCAAATCTAAATTAAACCATGTGGTAAATAGAACCAAACAAATCAATTTGCACCGCTCGTACCCCGAATGACCCAGAAGCTGTAACTGATCTCGACTTCATCATTCGACAACCACACAAAAAAAAAACTTATGGTACAATTTGGTTAACCTGATTTTAGACCAAACTAAACTGGAATCTAATAATTTGGTTAGTAATGCCCCACCCCACCACCGAAGTATTAAGGCCGTGGAAAAAAACTTTCCCGTGGTAAGAGAGGCTAACAAACATTTTGGTAAACATAACAATAATTGAGTTGTACTGCTTCATGCTCTCTTAAATTTGACTTTGCCTGCTGGAAAGTAAATATTTTTCGTCTGATTTGGTGTCATCTCACATGCAACTTGCTTTTCACGAGTAGTTCTGATTTACGCTTGTATTATTTAGTTTGGCGTGTACCGACTTTTTAAATTAGTATTTTTAATTGTGATATTAAAATAATCAGGTATTTAAAAAAGTTGGATAAGTGTTTGATGGATTAACATTTTAAAAATTATTTTATGAATAATAATATTTAATTGTTTTAAAATATCAAATTATATAAAGTACGTTAGCATATTCATTATTGATGATAAAAATAAAAAATTTATATAAAAATTAAAATTTCGAAATAAATAAAAAGATTAAAATAGAAGAGGAAGATGTTAGAGAGAGAATGGTAAAGGTGAGACCAATTGCATTGGATAAATCAAACCAAATCGAAATGAAGATTTGAGTTCAGATCATTTTCTATCTTTGAAAAAAATTAATTTAATGCCTAACTCAATTATATTGAAGTTCAACCTTTAGTTCTATTATTCAAATGTGTCAAATCAAAGCAATATTATCAATATATATATTAGTGATTTTAATTTTTCAAGAATTACAATATAATATCAATTCGATTTGATTGCAGTTTTGAGGTTAGTTTGCGCTCGATTTTATCTATTGGTTTGGGTCACGTCTTTTAATTTGTTTGATTTTGATTTTGTGTGTTTTTTTAGTTTTGTTTGATTTGCATTAAGTTTTTGGTTATTGATTTGTATATGTATATTAATTTTTAAAAATCACAAAAACAAAGTTGAAAACCGAGCAAAAATCAATAGAAATCAAATCATGCCCAAATAAGCAACAAAAAACTCACGTTCAAACATAAATGAATTAAAAAAACCAAATCCAAAACTAATAGCAAAACCAAAATATTGGTTCCATCAAAGACTAACTCAATTCGATTTCAATTTCTATAATTTTGGAATCAAATTGGACTGGTCTAACTTGTAGGAGAGTGGGATTTAGTAGTTATAAAAATTAAAATTCATGTAATTATTTACAAAAATAAAAGAAAAAATATATGAATTTCGTATTATTAGAGAAATAAATATTGAAACTTGCATTTTCTAAATTAAAAAAATTGCTATGAAAAATGATATTTTAAGGTTGGGTGAGTAATTAGATTTTTATGAAAGTGATGGATGGTGAGCTGTTAATCGGGTTGCAACCCCACTGCATCATTTCAAACGACTTCAACATTAACTACAAAACTTTCATTTTCCACACTAAACTTGCATATGCATACGCGTCATTCTTGGAATTCATCTAAAGTAGAGGGTCCATGCAATCGTTGTCTTTTTCTTTTTCCTTTTCATATAATTTTTTATGAATGAATTGAAAAATACTCATCATCGAGAATCGTGTTGACTAATGGCAGCATATAAAGGTGAAATCGATTTGGTTTGGTTTAATTTTAAAGTGAATTGAAATGAAACTAATTTGGTTTGATTTTGAAAATAAAAAATTAAAATTGAATTAAATTTATTGGTTCGGTTTGATTTTTAGTTTTTTAGGTTCAGTTATTAAAAAATAAAAATAAAAATATGAATTTCCTTAGTATTTGGCTAAACAAATTTTAATTCAGAGAAATTTAACTCAAATTTATGTTGGCAGTTACTTTGGTTTATTAATGAACCACCAATTTTTTGTCTGGCTTTCTAACTGGTTTTCTAATCAGTTTTTCATTTAAAAAAACTACCCGCATTAGAATGAGATAAGTGCCCAGTTTGAAACTCAATTCAAATATATATTCTTGATGGGAGAGTTTTTTTTTTAATAAGAGACATCAAGAAAAATGTGAGTTTTACAGAGAGTTTTTCAATGAGAGAAAAACATACAAACGAGGTTCCCCTATCCTTCGATTTCATTCAGAAAAATACACAATCGTATCGAAATCGATTGGCTAGGAAGAAACTCTACAGAGAAAGGAAAGCAGTTGTTCCTGATTTCAACATCAATGGTTGGAGGTATTTCAATAAAATTATGCGTTTGATCTGAAAGCTTTGATTTTGTTATGAAAAGCATGTTTAGATCGTTTAAGAATATTATAATTTTGTTATCAAGAACTTCTAACATTTGGTATCATAGCTTATTTGTCTTTGTCTTGGTGTTCTGAAAACGTAATTTTCTAGGAAAATTTTGATTTTAAAGTTTGTAGTTTTTAAATGTTTTGAAGCAAATTATTGATATGAATCATTTAGAAAAGCCTTTACGAATAATTTGCAGCAAAAATAATTTAATTTGGTTCCCAGAATATAGAGAAATCATCGATTTATAGGCGGGTTCAAAATCAGGTCAAACTGGGTCATGAAGACCCTTCTAAATGTAGAAGACAACCTAAACTACATGGAACTGTGCCAGTTCCATCAATGAATTCCGCCGGGAGCGCGTGAGTTGGCGGAAAAGCAGTAAAGGTGGCAGATAACTGACTGGGTCATTATGGGCGCCGCTTGAGTTCATTAAGGGTGTCGTGTGGGACTTTATGGACGTAGCAGACCCGTTGGTGCCTGTTGGAGCACTCAGCCGAGTGTTGCATGACGTGGGGGAACACCAACGTGCCAGGTAGGGGCACCTGGCACGGACCAAGCGCCAGCTGGTGGGGCGAAGTTATGGCACGCGGGGCGCATGCAAACGGGCCAAGGAGAGTTGCTGACCATTGGGTCACTTAGCCGAACGTTAGCCAATGTGGAGCGATGATAGTGCGCTAGTTGGGGGCACGAAGAGTGGATCGAGTGCCAGCTGGGGGCGCACAGCGCAGGATGCAGTAACTGCGCGCATGGCACATATAGTCGGTCCAATAACAGAGCGCCAGTTGGGGCTGTGCAGCGTGGGACACCGTAAATGCGTGCGGGGCGTGCACTGTTGGGTCAATGAGTGGCCAACAAGTTGTAACAACCTCTTAATTATGTAGTTAAGTGCATTGTAGGCCTTGTACTATATAATAAGGTCTTGAGACACAAACAAGACATATCCGATTGAGAGAGATTATCCTTGTGTTTGTGGTGATCCAAAGGCAGTTTCCTTGTTATATTGCAAATACAAAAGGTTGGGAGAGAGTTCCTGTAAACATTTGTTTGAGAGTCTTTTGTGATCGATCCTATTCCGCAAGAAGGCTAGCCAAGGTCGGACTTTGGCACCGAACATAGCCTAACTGTCGCAAAGAAATTAGGGGTGTGAGAACTGGAATCAGAGCCAGGTTCTAAAGCTCGTTGCTGCCTACTTCTAGTCCATAACTCGAAGGAAACACTCAAGTGCAAAATCCATGGAGGGAATTCTTGCACGACTTGCCCGTTTAGAGAGCTTCACGGGAGTCTCGGATTCAACAACAGAAGGAGTTCCATTGTTAGTTCAAATTCAATGAATGAGGAGGGAAATGGAACATTTCCAATCTTCGGTTGGAGCTGATTACCTTGCATACGAGCAGTATGTCCAAGATATTGTTGATCGTATTAACAAGGATCTTGCCAGATTGGGCAAAGACACGGTGGGAAGTGCAAGATCGCGGTTGGGGACCTCGACTAGGCCATATAAGGTGCCCGAACCAAAACCTTATAATGGCAACCGCAATGTGAAGGAGCTTAAAAACTTCTTGTGGAATATGGAACAATATTTCACGGCTGCTATGATCGAGGAAGAAAATCAGGTGATGATCACCAGTATGTATTTGGCAGGGATGCCAAGCTATGATGGTGGCAAAATCAAAATCGGGAGTTGTGAATCAAGTCTTTTGAGGCACTAAAGGCTGAACTCAAAGATTGGTTATTTCCTCTTGATGCAGAGTGGAGAGAAAAAGAAGCTTTGAGAAAACTTAGACAAACCGGGATGATTAGAGAATATGTCTGAGAATATAGTCCAATCATTCTGGACATTTGACACATGCATGACAACAACAAGTTGTTTAACTTTATGGCGGGTCTTCAGCCATGGGCCCAAACGGAGTTGCGGCGCCATGGAGTGAAGGACGTGCAGTCGGCCAATACAATAGCCGAAAGCATGGTGGACTTCAAATCGACAGTCCCTTTTGAAAAGAAAAAGTAAAAAAAGGAGCAATCGGAAAAGCCATCCCAAGGAGACCACAAAATAAAGAAATTTGAGGGCAAATCTAAATCTAAGGGACTTGATCACTCCCAAAAGAAGAAGGCATCAGGATGTTTTATATGCGGCGGACCACATCTTGCTCATGATTGCGCAGACAAAGGTAAGGTGTCCTCCATTCGGGTGAAAGAAGGGGAGAGCTCCGAGGAGGAGGAGCCTCGGGTCAACCTCATACAACTTGTAAACGCCCTCACAAGTGGAAATACTATAGTATATTTTGGAGGACTCGTGTACATTGAGGCAGTGATTCAGGGGAAGAAAGTTCGCGCTATGTTAGACATCGGTGCAACCAACAATTTTCATGTCGGAGGTGAAAGCAAATGAACTTGGCTTGGAGTTCGCCAAGAGCACTAGTCTGATAAAAGCTATGAACTCGGGCGCATAGCAAATCAAGGGCAAGACACAGCCCATTATTCGTGTGGGAGAATGGAAAGCGGAATGTCCACTCATGGTGGTCCCATTGGACGACTTCGAACTCATACTCAGGTGGGAGTTCTTTCGACAAGCCAAGGCAGTGGCCTTGCCTCATCTTGGAATGTCTAACAATCCAAGATGAGTCCTCACCATGTGCTATCAAATGCGAGACGCGGGGAAAGAATGTGCTGCAATCAGCCTTTCAATTGAAATCGGATCTAAAGAAGGGAGAGACCACCTTTTTAGCCACACTCCGTGAAGTGAAGGTGGATCAATCAAGCGATGTGCCACATGAATACGCGAGGTGCTCAAGGAGTACCAAGATGTGATACCTACGGAGTTGCCCAAAAAGCTAGCACTAAAGAGGGTGATGGATCACAAGATCGAGTTAGTGCTGGGTGCAGTACCGCCGGGACAAGCACCCTATCGCATGGCACCGCCGGAATTGGCGGAATTGAGGAAGCAGTTGGATGATTTGCTGCAAGCTGGTTACATCCAGACATCCAAGGCACTATATAGGGAGCTGGTATTGTTTCAACAAAAGAAAGAAGATTCGTTGAGAATGTGTGTCGACTACCGGGCTCTCAATAAGGTGACTATCAAAAACAAGTATCTGATTCCTAATGCGAGTGACTTATTTGATTGATTGGCAAAGGCGGCTTACTTCACCAAGTTGGATCTAAGATTAGGTTATTGGCAAGTGAGCATCGCGGTTGGCGATGAATTGAAGACGGCCATGGCGTCCCTATATGGCTCATATGAATTTTTGGTGATGCCATTCAGCTTAACCAACGCACCTGCTACATTTTGCAACCTGATGAATGAGGTATTATATGACTTCTTAGACCGTTATGTCGTGGTGTATTTGGACGATATTGTGGTATACAGTCACTCACTTGAGGAGCACATACAACACTTACGGGAAGTGCTAGAGCGGCTAAGGCAGCACTCATTGTATGTGAAAATGGAGAAGTGCGAGTTTGAAACTACATGTAGTTTTTGCCATTTGGAATAGGCATAAATCAAGAAACTACGTGTAGTTTCTCTAAAGAAAGTTGTGTATGTCGCCAAGCGGTTTCGAACCCATGACTGGAGAACAAAATTGCAAGTGGGTTGCCACTTGAAAAATTAACTTTCTTGTTAATTAATTTGGTTTAATTTATATGATTAATTTTAGTTGATGGGTATTAAAATCAATAAATGAAAGTTGCAATTCTTGGGTTTCGAACCTTAGACTTCAAGGGTCATGTAAAGAGTGGGTTGTCACTCTATCAAGAATGTCGCTTGAATAAATTTAAATTTATTAAATACTTATATTCTTTTTTGCTATTTTAATATGCATAATAAAATGTGTTTTGCTATTTAATTCGTGCATCTAAATTATTGAATTAAATGCTAAAATATTTTGCTATAATAAATTTTTGTCAATTAAATTGCATGTTAATTGGTTTATATTTTTTCATGCATATTTAGTTGAAAATAAATCTTGTTTATTCTTGTATACATAATTTAGTTTACAATGTATACAATGATATTAAGTGAATTAATGTCAAGTGATTTAATATAATTTTATTTAATTGAAGAATAGCCACAACATCTTTAATTAAACAAAATTATATATTAAGTATTAAAAATCAAATTATGACATTTATTGTAATTAATTTTATAAATATGGTAAAATTTATCCCACAGAAAATTTTATTGTATTTATTTAATTAATTATAATAAAATATCAAGTTATTTTTCTTAATTACCCACATGAATTAAGAAAATGGATATAACTTGATAGTTTTATTAATTCGGTGAAAATGAATCTTATTAAATTAGAACTTTAGCTCACATGCAAGTTTTATGTTTCTAGATTCATTATTATTGCATGATTTACATTGATAAACATGATATTTAGTTATGCCTCTTTTAAACATGTTATTTACTTTTTGTAACTATGAATTCTTTGAGTTTCTCTGATATAAAGTGTGATATACCAGAGTTAAGAGTTGAAAATTATAAAGTGTGGAAGGAGATGATTCTTCTTCATTTGGGGTGTGTAGACATCGATTTTGCTGTACGGAAAGATAAACCAGTTATTACTCCGACTAGCATTCCAGATGATCTTGCTCTTTATGAACGTTGGGAACGTTCAAATTGCCTTAGTGTGATGTTCATAAAGACTAAGATCGTTGCAGATATTTATGGTTCTGTCAAGCAGTATAATGATGTCGTGTCATTGCTGAAAGCTATTGAAGAACAATTTGTGACTTCAGATAAGACACTTGCCAGCACACTTATTATGAAATTGAGGCTCACTACAGTTATGAGTGTGCGTGAGCACATCATGCCGATAAGAGACATTGCGGCTCAACTTAAGACACTTGAGATTGACATGTCAAATTCTTTCCTGGTGCACTATATTTTAAATACACTTCCACAGTCATACAGCCCCTTTAAGATCACTTATAACACACATAAAGATAAATGGTCAATTAATGAATTAATGACCATGTGTGTTCAAAAGGAAGGGAGGTTGATGATGGAAAGTGTAACGACCCAATTTCTCGTAAATCCTTTAGAATGCGTGAAATTTTGAAACTTTTAAAAGCAAATCAGAGCCTGCCTAAACTGGACCGTTACCAACCGTTCATAAAACTCGTTATAAAAATCCACTTAATAAAATTATGCAGAAGCATTATAAAATCATTCATTTAAAACATGGCGAAAGCGAAATCAATATAAAATTATTTATCTAAAACATTGCGGGTTATCAAAACTTTGCGGAAGCGTAATTATTTTAATGAAAAGAACTAATCATTTAATTACACTTTAGCAAACTTAATTAAATCAAAATTGTTTCTGGGCTATTTTGGACGAGTGCGGCCGCATAGGTCTCGTTCACATTCATCCTCAAGGCTAAAATCTCACAGGCTAAATCGTGGCTTCAGATAGGAATATGTGTCCCCGTCATGTCCGTACAGTCTGCAAGTGACTTGCGAACGCCAAATCGCGTCCGCACGTGGCATCTGCGTATCATCCGAAAGTGTCCCAAAATTGGATAAAGGCAAATCGGACAAGGCCACTACTCGTCTGCAGCCGTCCGAACTCATCCGAAACTGTCCAGGTTTAGAACAAATTCGATGCGGACACAGCTCCCCTTGTCCGCATTGTTTGGAACTTCGTCCGGGACTGCACTGCACAATGAAGTCAGGACAAGACATCGCGTCCCAAGTCGCCCCAAGCCCTTGGGACAATGCTTCCAACATTTGCGAACGATACATCTCATCCGCAGTGTCGTCCGCAGGTGTCTGAAAACACCCTGGGTAGCTTTTCTCACATTTTTTCCACTTAACTCCTACCCCATAACATTTTCCCCATAAATACATGTCATAAAATGATACATATAAATACATGATGAATTGCCCCAACTATCCCATTCCTTAATCACATTGCGTATACGGGGAAAACGTTAATGGAAATACCCCTAGAGTTAACGCTCTAGAATGTCATTGGTAATACCTCGATAATTGTCCAACTAAAAAAGTCGAGGTGTTACAGAAAGAGGTGAGAGTGCATTCATAATGACTCATGAAAAGAAAAAAACACAAGCCAAAAGAAAGAAAAATGGAAAGGTAAAATATCGATCCAAACTGGTGAAATCAAGTAGGAAATCAAGTGCTATTTCTGTGACAAGAAATGACACATTAAGAAATATTGCACCAAATTTAAGGCATGACTTGAAAGAAAAGGTACATCAATCTCATTTGTTTGTTATGAATCTAATATGGCTCATATTATTTATAACACTTAGTGGATTGATTTTGGTTCTACAATCCATATTTCGAAAATCTTACAGGGTATTCGAAACCTTCAGAAATCAATGGGAAGTGAACATAGCATCTATTTAGGGAGTAAGATGCGTTCACATGTGGAACCTATTGGAACATGCAATTTAGTTCTCAGCAGTGGTTTTATTTTGATTTTAAAAAAGATTTTGTATGTTCCTATTTTTTCTAAGTACTTAATTTCAGTTTCAAGTCTTGTACCTTTGGGTTTTTTCTTTACATTTTCAGATGTAAACTTCAATTTATTTTACAAATCTAATCTTATTGGAAATGGTACAATATCTAATAGTCTTTTCTCTATAGATTTACAAAATAATACCACTAATGATGTTATGCATGTTCAAACTAGTGTTAAAAGATGTGTTATAAATGAGGATTCCTCTATGTTATGGCACCAGAGATTGGGACATATCTCCATACAGAGAATTAAGCGATTGGTGAATGATAAAGTACTTAGTACTTTAGATTTCACTGATTTTGATCTGTGTTTGGATTGCATTAAAGGAAAGTAAACCAATGTATCTAAGAAAGATGCTAAGAGGAGTTCAGAGATATTAGAGATCATACATTCAGACATTTGTAGTCCAGTTATGGACTCAAATTGTCTGAGATACTTTATCTCTTTTATTGGTGATTACTCTCGATACATGTATCTCTACTTGTTTTAGAATAAAAATGAAGCATTTGATGTCTTTAAGGTTTTCAAGGCAAAAGTAGAGAAACAATATGATAAACAAATTAAGATCGCGAGGACTGATAGAGGTGGAGAATATTACGGTAGATATACTGAGGATGGACAAGCACCTGGTCCGTTTGCTAGATTTCTTCAAGAGCATAGAATAGTTGCTCAATACACCATGTCTGGTTCTTCGGGTCAGAATGGTGTGATAGAAAGAAGAAATTGAACATTATTGGATATGGTGAGGAGTATGCGTAGCAACTCCAAACTTTCAAATTTCTTGTAACTTGATACACTTAAGACGACAACGTTTATATTAAATTGAGCTCCAACCAAGGCTGTCAAAAAGACACTATTTGAGTTATGGAAAGGTTGAAAACCCAGTTTGAGACATATACGCATTTGGGGATGCCAGTCTGAAGTTAGAATTTATAATCCATAAGAAAAGAAACTAAACCCAAGGACTATTAGTGGCTATTTCATTGGATATACCGAGAGGTCTAAGGGGTATAGATTCTACTGTCCATCTCACAGCACTAGGATTGTGAAATCAAGAAATGCGAAATTTCTTGAGAATGACTTGATTAGTAGGAGTGATTGATTTTAGGATATTGTTTCTAAAAAAGCTCACATTGATGTTCAACCCTCTAACTCAAGTGAAAGATTGATTGTTGTAAACAACACTCCTAGAGTTCAAACGAGTGCTGAACAACCAATAAATGATATTCCACAACCTACTGATTATAATCTAGTAGATCGAATTCTTGAGGAAGTTCCAGAAATTATTAATCAACCAGTTGAACAACAAATTTCTCAAAAAAAATGTTGGAACAACACTATGGAGATCTACTAGAGAAAGAATCAGCTATTCCTAGTGATTATGTGAGATATTTACAGGAATCGGATCGCAATATAGGAGTCGAAAATGATCCTGAGACGTTTTCACAGGCCATAAGTTGTGGTGAATCAAGTTTATGGTATGATGCCATGAAAGATGAAATGAATTCTATGAATTCAAATAGAGTATGGGATCTTGTTGAATTGCCTAATGGTGTAAAAGTCATAAGATGTAAATTGGTCTTTAAGACTAAGAAAGACTCATTGGGCAACATCGAAAGATATAAATCAAGGATTGTTGCTAAAGGATTCACACAAAGAGAAGGAATCAACTACACAAAGACCTTTTCTCCGATATCTAAGAAAGATTCTATTCGCATTATTTTGGCATTGGTTGCAATTTTGATTTTGAGTTGCAACAAATGGATGTGAAAACGACTTTTCTCAATGGAGAGCTAGAGGAAGAGATTTATATGAAACAACCTGGAAGATTTTCCTCTAGTGGTGGTGAGCATTTAGTATGCAAGCTTAAAATATCCATATATGGATTGAAACAAGCCTCCCATTAGTGGTATTTAAAGTTTCATGATGTTATCTCTTCATTCGGTTTCGTAGAGAACATTATGGATCAATGTATACACCAGAAGGTTAGTGGGAGCAAAATTTGTTTCTTAGTCCTATATTTGGATGACATTTTACTTGCAACTAATGATCAAGGTATATTGCATGTGGTGAAATAATTTCTCTCTAAAAACTTTGATATGAAAGACATGGGTGATGCTTCCTATGTCATTCGTATTAAGATTCATCGAAACAGATTCCAAAGTTGCTTGGGATTGTCTCAGGAAACTTATATCAATAAAATTTTAGAGAGATATCGGATGAAAGATTATTCACCTAATGTTGCTCCCATTGTGAAGGGTGACAGGTTCCATGACAACCAGTGCCTGAAGAACGATCTTGAGAGAGAGAAAATGAGAAACATTCCCTATGCTTCTGTTGTTGGAAGCCTAATGTATGCTCAAGTCTACACAAGACCTAACATTGCATTTGTTATTGGGATGTTGGGACGATATCAGAGTAACCCTAGTAAATACCACTGGATTGTTGCAAAGAAAGTGTTACGATACCTTCAAGGGACCAAAGACTACATGCTTACCTACAGACAAACGGATAGCTTGGATGTGATTGGATACTCCGATTCAGATTTTGCTGGCTGCGTTGATTCTCGTAAATCAACATCAGGATATATCTTCATGTTGGTCGGTAGAGCTGTATCCTAGAGGAGTGCTAAACAAAGTTTGATTGCCTTATTCACTATGGAGGCTGAGTTCGTATCATATTTTGAGGCTACTTCGCATGTTGTATGGATGAAAAGTTTTACTTCAGGGCTTAGAATCATTGATTTGATTTTTAGATTGCTGAAGATATATTGCGATAATTCAATTGCGGTTTTTATGGATAAAAACAATAAAAGTGGTAGTCGAAGTAAGCATATCGACATTAAGTATTTAGCCATAAGGGAACGTGTTAGGATGGTTTAGTGGTTATTGAACACATAAGCACTGAATTGATGATCGCTGATCCTTTGACTAAGGGCATGCCACCATTAAGACTTAAGGATCATGTTGTTAAAATGGGACTTAGGTCCATTATGTGATTTTTCGTTGTAAGAACGAATATTTATAACTCTTTCTATGATATTTCTCATTATAAAATTTATAGTGTACACATTCAGTTTGAGAAATATACTTCAGTTTATGGACCTCGAATAAACATAGGGTTTATTCATTAAGTTTATGGGCAATAAAGAAAGAAAATAATACATTGTGATACATGGAAGATAATTCTCGATAACATAGAGAGAATTTATCGCTATGATTCATGTATTATGTTTTCTTATTATAGTAAAGTTAGAAAATGCAGACCAAGTGGGAGAATGTTGGCAGTTATTTGGTTTATTAGTGAACCGCCAATTTTTTGTCTAGTTTTCTAACTGGGTTTCTAATCGGTTTTTCATTTAGAAAAACTACCTGCATTAGAATGAGATAAGTGTCCAGTTTGAACTCAATTGAAATATATATTCTTGATGGGAGAAATTTTTTTTAATAAGAGACATCAAGAAAAAGTGAGTTTTACAGAGAGTTTTCATCGAGAGAAAAACATACAGAAGAGGTTCCCCTATCCTTCGATTTCATTCAGAAAAATACACCATCGTATCGAAATTGATTGGCTATGAAGAAACTCTGCAAAGGAAGGAAAGCAGTTGTCCTTAATTTTAACATCAATGGCTGAAGGTATTTCGATAAAATTCTACGTTTGATCTAAAAACTTTGATTTTGTTATGAAAAACATATTTAGATCATTTAAAAATGTTATGATCGTTATTAAGAACTTCTAACAATTTCAACATATTTCAACATAAAACAACTTGATGAATCACATAAAAATTCTAGCTTTTTTTTTAAAAAAAAAACTCATTCATCTGATTCACTTTCCATTAAAGTACAAAAAATTTACGATAAAAATTTTAGAAATACGAAGGAAAAAGTATTTAGTTGAGTTAGAGCAACATCAAACACTCATACCTACATTTGATTCTTAAAAAAATTGTATTATTTAGAAAATCGAACAGAACCGAGAAACTAAACTCTAAGAAATACAAAACAAAATATAAATAAATTGGTTTAGGTTTATTTTGGTTCAGTTTGGTTTTACTCAGTTTTTCTTCATTAAAACTAAGAACCAAACTGAATATTTCAGTTATATTCAATTCGATTTTAAATGTGCTTTTTTTTTTCCTTTTAAAACCAAATCAAACCAAATCGAGTAAAATCATTTAGTTCAATTTGATTATCCGATTTAAACCAAACCGATTGTCACCCCTAACAGCATACGGGCCAGATGACGAGTTTGTCTCCCGTGGTGAATCTATTGAACTGAACTTCCTAAATTTTTACTTTTTATAATTCCAAAACCGTAATCATTATGCTTTTATTGTTAAGATAAAATAAATACTAAACATATGTGAATCCGGAAAATCACCTTACAAATCACACTTCTGAAAACTGTTGTCGGGTTGAATTCTTTAAGTCAGAACTGCTTTCTCAATAGACAAAAGATAACTCATCGTTTGATGTAGGGACCATAACAATTTATAGTGTTGGATGAAATATTATTTAATACATCGTATTGTTGTGACATATAATACTAATAATATGTTTTAAAGGCTTAAATGCATGTTTGGAATAATTGTTCCTTTGTCCTCCATTGTCATTGTCCTCCGATAGCACTGCAACAAGCACTCCATCATAATCCCTGCCAATTCAATGATCCAAGGCATAGATGCAGGCACGGTCGTCTCTGTTAAATAATTGGTCTCATCTTCTACGAGAAATTCAACAAAACATTATTAGTTTCTTGTTTCGCGAATTCTCCGTTGGTACCGTGATCATAATTAGACCTTTGAATAATTATAATATTAATATTTCAGTCGACAGAGACCAAGAGCAGAGAGGATAGGTACGAAGGAAGAAGGAATGGGAAGATCAATAAAGCCCGAGCAACTTCCACCAGAATGATCCAATGGCTGCCCAGATAATGATATTGATCAGAGCCATTACAATGCCCACCATAAGCACATGAGGCAGCTTCACATACCCAGCTGCTCCAAAAAACAAGAAAAATAGAATCATCAGTAATTGTTTGGAACAACATTTACTTCTTGTTCATTACTTAATCTAAATTCGAGCTGTTTATTCCTCTTTCAAGATCTTCTGTTTTTTACCATCAATTTTACTACCAACACAATTTATGATGAAACACAATCAATGTTTCTGACCTCAAATCTAGTTTATACGAATTGCAGAGAAACCCAGATCTTATAATCGTCTAAGATAACACGAACAATGTATCGAGAGAAAAAGAGAGCGAACCTCCGCAGTAGACAGCAGCTTGACCACTTGCGTAATGTGTGAGAGCTCCGAAAAGATTAGTATTGTAAGCCAAAGCAAGAGTAGCGAAGATAGCAGGCACACCAGCAGCCAGATGCATGGCAAGAAAGGCCGAGTAAAGAGCAGCTACGTGACCAGTTTGGCTAGCGAATAGGTAGTGGAGGAAGAAATATGTAGGCTGAAGAATAGCCAAAGCTGCAGGCCAGCCCACAGATAGAGCTTTCAGAGATTTAGCAATGGAATTTGCCATCCAAGGTATAAGGCCAAGGGTTGTCAGCTGACCAGCCATGCCCACAAGAACGCCAAACCAAGCTAAAGTGTCCCATGCCGATTTTTCACTTAAGCAGTCGTCCCAGTCTAGTACTCCGAGCAGAAGAAGTATTGATAAGGCAATCATTGCAGCCACTACACTGGGCATATGTAGAGCCTGCCTGAAGATTATAACCCAATATAGATGAGAAATTCACAACCCTGACCGGCCAAAGTGTCTTAGATATATGAAAATAGCAGACAGCAGGGGTAAACACTATGCAACTTAGAAATTCTAGATCTTATAATAGTCCAAACAAATCGACGGAGAAGAAAACTGATAGTAGCTGATGCTTCATAATAAAAAATATAAAATGCATATTAAACCTTAAACTTAGGGCTAAAGAGCATGTAGATTTTTGTATTTTTTTAGACAAATAACCCCTGAACTTCATAGCGTTAGCAATTAAATGTTCGTCATTAGGATTTCCGTCAAAGAAATTACGTTTTTGTTATGTGATATTTTCTTTCTAGAGAAAAATAACCCACAATAAAATGGTTTTGACATTTTTAAGAATTTTCAGAGTGAAATAAGCTGAAAAACTTAATAAAGGAGTCATACCTAGCACCATAAGTCAAATTTCTTCTTGAAAATCAACAGAGATGAGAATTGATAGTAAATGATGCATCATAATAAAAGCACATACCCAGCAATCCACAAACCAATGGCAAGAAGCATAGTTCCGATCATGATCCATTCGTTCCTTTTAATGCGACCCATGACCTCTAGCCTCTTCTTAGCCATGAGAGGAGCCTCGGGGGTGTCTTTGATTGTAGGAGGAAAAAGCTTGTATAATATGAAGGGAGAAACCAAGAGGCCAACTACTGAAGGTAAACTAGCAGCCTTAACCCAAGTAACCCATTGATTTGGTATATTCACCTTAAGTTCTTGAGCAAGATTAAGACACAGCATATTTTGAGCCGCAGCTGTTAAGAAAAGGGCACTAGAGTGACCTGCAGACTGTAATAGAAAACACTCTGGCAGAGTAAGCTTCTAAGATCCCACAAAGTCATAAAAGCTAAAGACTTAATCATGAAAAGAAAAGTTGGAGATTTGAAGATAAATATGAAGAATTAATTTCCCTAATCAGATAAAGTTCATATCTACTTCTGGAAAACTATTCCCTTTTTTGTCGAATACTAGTTTTTTTTATGTACCCAATAAATCCTAATTATAGTAGTTTCTTCATCCTCTTCTTCGCATAAGAAAAATCACTAAGATTCCTTCAGTGCAAATGGAGTTGGTAAAGATAAAACAAACCTGTAATTGAGACTGAATAAGATAAGCGCCAATTTTTCTTGATGAGGGGTCGCCTGGCTTACTGTCAACAGAGAGTGATAACGACTTAATGATAGGCAAGAACACGCCTCCTGCTCTTGCAGTCGTGCTCGGCATTGCTGGACAGATTAGAGTTTCGCTAATCGTTAACCCATAAGACAATCCCAACGTACTTTTCCCCAACCATTTGACGAAATAAGTAGCAACTCTATCTCCTAACCCAGTTTTCACAAATCCACGAGAGAAGAAGAACGAAATTACAATCAACCAAATCACCTCGCTGGTGAAAGCAGTAAAAGCAGCGGAAAACGTCAGAGTTTTAGTCACGACAGTGGTGGTGAGGCCGACAAATGCCCAAGCACCAACAGGTAAGGGAGTTAAAACCAGACCAGTAATCGTCGATAAGAAAATCGATAGTAATTGCCATGCTTGAGTAGAAACATCACTGGGTTTTGGTATAGCGAAACGGACGATCAGGCCGACGGCGATGGAGATGACGAATGGAATCGGTCTGGCTCCTTGCCAACGAGGTCGAATCGACCCCGGTGGCGATCTTTCATTGTCTCCAGCTTCTAAGGGACCGATTTCCATCTCAACTTTCGAAAATTCCCCGGAAAAAGTGGCAAAAGTCAACAGACGGAACGATTCAGATAACTACCCGAACAAAAAAAAAACAAAGAGCTCAAAAGGGGCCCTAGAGATGCAGAAAAAGAAAGCAATAAATGGTAGATAAAAAGGGAAAGGGTGGAAACAGACTGCGGTGGCACAACTAAGACTTTCATAGGAAAAAAGGAGAGTCGAATCAGGGAAGACGAGTGGAAATTAGCTAACCGGGATAGACATTGAGTGGAGGAAGAAAACGCGGGAGCGAATTTTCAAAGTTACCGCTAGTTGTCTACGACTCCCTGATGAAGAATCTGAATCGCAAAAATGGAGGAATCTTTACCAAATCGACCATTTGAACGCGGGAAGCTTATACCATCTGTGTCTGCATTTCAGTCTCCACACGAATTTCTCCATTTATGAACTTCTCCGATCTTTCCATGTTTGTCAGCCGACTGAACGACAGTTTCACACCCTTTTAAGAGCTAACACGAAGTAAAAAAACGTCATTAATCAACGTCTATTATTATGATTTCTGTTATTACTTCTAAGCATTTATTGTCTTTATTTCATTTATAGACTTCTAATATCATATATTATAAATTATAATTATCATTACCAAAAACTCCATAAAAGTGATTGCACGAATTAAATAATATGAGTCTTACTTGAATTGTAATTTATATATTTTGTAGCGGATAAAATAATAATTATATAATTTATTATGTAAAGGTGGGTCGAATTACACTTTGGCTCGTCTGTTCTGGGGCTAGTTATCACATGCACAGTTCAAATTTAATTATATAATATCATTTTAGAATAAGAAGTTAAAAATATTATAATATGACAGTACTTTTATACTTTGACTATGCTCCGTGTGGAGTTTTATTCCCCGAGTTTCAACGCCTATAAAGGAAGATTCTCTCTTTTGAAAAGCGTCTCACCACAATGATCTCAACCTCGGTGATGAAGTAAATGTCCATCTTAAGCCTCTCGGTTGTCCTTTTAAGGCACGAGTTTTAGCCATTTGTAGGATAAGATTGAATACTTTCTTATTGACAAATGACGTCCATCCATCTATGATTCTTTTGCATACTTCTTTGAATATTATATATATATATATATATATATATATATATATATATATATATATATATATAACTTGATTAGAATTATCAAAGAGTTGAGTCATATCTTAAAAAAAGGCTAAACCATGGTGAGTAGGACCCATGATCAGCCTTTTAGTAGGAGTGGATATCATTTCGATTCCAATTGAAAAATCGAACTAAATCGAATCAAATATTTTGAGTTGGTTCGGTTTGATTTTCAACATTAAAAAAATGAAATTTGGAACTAAATCGAATCGAAAACAATCAAAAATTTATTTTCGGTTATCTGTTCTATTGAAAGAAAACAAACTAAAATCGAACCAAACCGAATTTACAATAAACTCCCAAATACCTTCTGTGGAATGAAGTCATCTCGTAGTACAATGCACTATACAATGCTATTCAAACATATGCACTGTACAATGCTTCCGCAGTATAAAAATACTCTTTCCACAACGAAAAATACTTTTTCTGCAGCGGAAACGTGTTTTCCGCTACTAGTGTGATAAGCCACCAAGATTTACTAATCACTATCAAGCAAGAAGATTAACTAACCACAATTTTAATATTTATTTTGTAGGTGTTGAAGGAGGTAAGGGCATTCAAAATATCATTTCCATCCATCTAACATCTAAATGTATTATAGAGATGTTTAAGATAAGACATAAGTGGAGATTCAAGTACAATATTAAAAAATTTTATAAAGCACTCAAAAAACTGTTAACAATTTGACCCTCAAATAGTATGTGGCATATTTGGCATCTTATATAATTTTATATTGAAATGATTTCTTTACAAATATTGTAGAGGACATCTTAAGCTTTCTAAGATGGGGTCTTGCATATCAATTGAAGATGACTTGCTATGGAAACAGAGTCTAGAACAGAGAGCTTCGTTTCTGCAAATTAAGTATTTTCTTCTCACTCGAACTTTTGGCCCAAATTCACTTGAAGAAGGGCTTTGAAGATTAAACCAATTCGTTCGTTGCTACATTCAAGAATTAGAAATTATTTGATAATTACGTTTTATGTCTTTTTGGAATTAAGATTAGTTGTGATAGTTTAATTGGTTGTGTTGGTGTCATTTGGCTAGAGCATGTTCTAGCCGAGAATGAGTGTGTTGTGAGGTCATTTTTTACAATTTTCTTTTAGGTCATTAGCCCTATCTTGGTGGGACCATTTAAGCTTCCCTTAGGGTTGTTTACAATTAGTTTTGAATGAAAGAAACCTTATAGTCGTTGGCTTCTCCTTGCTCCTTTGTAAGAACCCACAGCCCTAATCAATTGTTATCAATCGATTTGTGTTGTGTAGGTTTCTTTTTCATTTGTGAGAGTTTGAACAAGTAAGATCCCTATTGTAGCCTTCTCCCCTCCTTACCTGAGAAGCGAATCTCTAGCAAAGTTGTATAAACTCATGAAATATCAAGTTAGAGTTCTCCTTTTCGTTGAAGGCAACCATTGAAGTCGAAGGTTATGATTGACATACCTTCTTCTCCCGATTGATTTTGACCCAGAAATTTTGTGGTCTTCTTTTTCGTCCATTCCATAATTAGTTGTCAAAAAATCGTATCTAAATTTTTCTGTTTACTCTATTTTTCTTCATCTTGAAATCTCCTTCCAAGAACTGTCCATAACCCAAATTCGATTCTAAGCAACCTGCAACCTTTTGAGTATAACTCCGTTTCCAAAACAAATTTGTCCACCGAATTTGAAAGAAATCTTCTATATATATTTATCTTGGTGCTGTCCAAAAATCGAGTAAAGAATTATCCATTTGATTGAGTTTTTATAGTGTCAAAATCTGTTCTAGAATCTGCCAAGCCAGTTTCCATCTGCTGCATTGCAACCTTTCACTTTGGTTGCTTATCTTCTATAGAACGATGTTGTTCCACGTATATCTTTCGCGAAAAGTATCAAACGTGTGCATTGTGCAATGCTTCCACAACAAAAATGTGCATTCCGTAACAAAAAATACCATTTCTACAGCAGAAACGTGTCTTCCGCTATTAGTGAAAACGTGTCTTCCACTATGGAAAGGAAGTCCTACTATGTACTATCCTCTGCTCTCGCCTTGCAGTCCATAGACACCAACACAGCAGCAAAAGAAAATTTAACATCCAAATTGTAATTAAATTACCCAATTTCCAGCCAAACCCGACTTTACTAACCTTAAAATTACGTGCGAGACTATGAGTGACATTGAGATGGAAAGTGATGTACCAATAAAAGGGGGAAAATGGAAACCCTTGAAATGTGAGCCTAATATGGAAAGAAACGGCCACACTCTTCTCCTTTAGTTTAGCTTGTGGATTGTAGGAAAGGGGATTTCTTTGAAAAGGTTGAGTGCTAGCATCCTTACCCTTCCTTTTTCTTTCTCTTTCCACTTTCATAGCTAATTGTACCACACTATCCATGGTCTCAAAGGATTGCAACTCCACTATGTCCCTAATTTCTTAGTGAAGTCTTTTGAAGAACCTTGCAATAGTTTGTTCCATGGGTTCCTCCAATGCACATCTAATTTTAAGGGTCTCAAACTCAGTTAGGTATTCTTCAAATGATTGTGATCCTTGTTTGAGATTTTGAATTTGTAGAAATAATTCTTGTTTGTAATGACTTGGCACAAATCTCCTTCTCAAGAGTGCCTTCATCATCCTCCAAGTCTGCACCTCATCATAAGCATCACATCTCCTTTGACTTTTCAAATCTTCCCACTATAAACTAGCATGACTTGAGAGCTCTAGAAACTAATTGCAATTTCATCATTTCTGAACAATCATAACAATGGAAGACTTTATCTACTTTTTCTAACCAATCAAGGAAATCATCTCCATTACAAAAACCTTTAAAATTGGGAATAGATACCTTCATGTATCTCATTTCATTCCTTGCAATAGGTCTTCTCCTTGAACTAGATGATTCTTTAAAATTGGTTTCCACATTTGTGTCTTCTTCACCACTTTCTTCTCGGCCTCTTGTGTCCATGGAAGTACTTAGTCTTTTTCTAGGTCTAGGTGTTCTAAGGGCTCTCACATGATGGTCCCTAGGTTCCTCCAACCTTTTTCTGCAAATTAGCTATCATATTTTGAAGTTCTTCAATTTGCCTTGCATGCTAGTCTCAGCCTCCTTCAATGGTGGTCGCTCAGGTGCTTGTGCATTGGGTGGATTTTTCTCATGATTTTGTGCAGCATTAGCCTCACTTCTTGTCATCATGACGTGAAGAAAAAATACCAAATAGCATAGTAGATAGTAGCGGAAGAGACTCTGATACCAAATGATGCACCAATAAAATAGGAAAAATGGAAATCCCTTGAAATATGAGCCTAATATGAAAAGAATCAAACCCGAAATGGCAATCAGCCTAACTCGGTCAATACGTGTTTAAATAATGTAAAATTTGAACCACACACTGCTTTGTGAATGAAAGTAAAGCCCTGAAAAGATCGCACAAAAATTCATTCGGGAGAGGGAGTTGTCGATGAAGGGATGGTTCGAATAGGCATCTAAATCGTGGCTATTGACTTCAATCACCTCCAATGGTGGAAGCACTCCAACTTGGTTCTTTGCAAACTTTCTACTCCTTTGCTAAGGATGTCTACCTCTGGAAAGACGTGGAAAAAGGAGTAGACTAAGAGGAATCACCAACTTGCAAGAAAATCGGTGAGACTAATGTTGACACCAAATCCGATAGGTTGAACACCAAGGGAAATGGCCAAAAATGGAGGGAATTCCAAACCTTTGAAAAGGGGAAATTTTAGTTGAATGCATTATGAGTTCAGACAAGCTATAAAAACGGCTTATATACGCCTCAAATTATGGCTGCCCTAAACAAAAATGACAAATATGTCATAAAGCAATAAACACAACAAAAGCTCTCGACCACTAGGCTAAGCCAAGAGCACAAAAAACAACCATTTCCATATTACAATCAAATGTTCCAAATAAACTACAAAATTACTCCATGCTACCTCCTTTGAATCCTAGAGCTTCTTGAAATGTGTAATACCCCAATACTATTTTTCTTGTGTACGCGATATAATCGAACTTTGGAGATAATTATATATTACATTGTGTATCTATACTTGTTTAATTATGACATGTATTTATGGGAAAAGATTATGGGGTAAAAAGCTAAGTAGGAAAATGCAAGGAAATGCTATTCCGGGCATTTTTGAACACCTGTGGATGACTTGCGGATGAGAAGTGTCGTCCGCAAGTGCATTGCACGCACGTAGAATGCTTTGGGACGACTCAGGATGCGATTTCACGTCCTAACTTCACCAGCGACGTGGAGTTTCAGACGAGTCCGGACGAATGGGGACGTAAGTTAGTCATGTCTGAATTGAATCTGTCCAAGTCTGGACACCTTAGGACGCCTGCGAATGAGCACGGATGTGGCGGGCCTCGTCCAATTTGAATCTGTCCAATTTATGGACAGATTCGAACGATACATGCAGATGCCAAAACGCATCCTAATGTCATCTGTGGATAGTACGGACAAGGGTGGGGACTCCATTTCTCGTCCGTGACCACAATTTTGCCTATAAAAATTTACTCATACGGACGAATGTGGACGAGATCTGTGCGTCCGCACTGGTCCGAAAGATCGCAGATTAGCTTAAAATTAGGGATTTAAAATCCAACTATTTGTCATGTAGTCCTTAATTACACGCCTCCAGACAGCGAAATCCTCCCTCCATGTCAAGATCCATGCAAGCTGCCCTCCTTCCTCCCTTTCCTTAGGCATATGATTGCCTCCCCATTAGGTACGCTTGCCTATTTAGCTCGGCCAGACCTATTTCCTGCATAGTCGGTCTCCTTCCTTCCTCTGTGATTTCTCCTTCTCTTGCATCCAGCTTCTTCTGTTCAGGAGTGCACGTGTGCAGCTGGGAGCCGGGAGTTTAGCCGTCCGTAGTTTGGTTCACCATTTAGGGTGGGTAAGGTTTTGGGGTAGTCTTGGCCAGTGGAAGCCCTATCCACAAGTAGTGTGTGTGAGTTGTGTCAATTTTCCTTGATGTTATGCTATAGACAGTTCCTGCTCTACTTACTTTACTGCATATTGGATTCCTTGCTTTTAATTCCCTGCAACTATAATTGTTTTAAATGCCTTACTCTGTTGAAGATTAATGATGTGATGAGTGTTAGTATGTGAATGATGGATGTTCAGTGTGGTAGGAAGAATGATGTACGAATGAACATAAATGGGCTAAGTAGTTCCCTATGAATGATTTAGTCCTGTGCATTGCATGATTTTACCTTGCTGAAGTTGTTTCTAACCTTGCTGTAGTCCCTCTAGGTGTTTATAACCTCTGTGATCTTCGTTATTGTAAAGAGAATGATATGCATGAATTAAAACTGTCTAAAGGAAAGAATATGCATGAATAAATCTTTATTAGATTTTTGGGATATTAACTTTGTTCTGCTTTTCATATTACTTGTTAGATAGTAGACTTAGATTATAACTACTATTAATTCTTGGTTCTGGTTAAGAGATATAAATATCTTGGTCTTACTTAGCATCAATTTGTTTAGCACATTTCTTGTCATACTAAATTATCAAACATGTTTCTAAGTGCCATTCATTAAGTAGATTTCCATATACGATCTATTAAGCACATTTACATTCTGTTTTATTTAGATAAGCATGCGTAGGTACATTAGGTTAATATTTTAAAATCTAGTTATAATGTAATGACCCAGATTTCTTAACCATTTTAAAAGCGCCTTAACCTTACTAACACTACCAATTAAAAATCATTTATAAAGAAAAAGGGTTATTAGAGTGCATCAAAATCCGATCGTTAATAAAAACTCATTTTTTCATAGTTCTTTCTTTGAAAAGGTTATTCATAAAAGTTGCGGAAGCATATTTAAACGAGAAAATCTACCTTTACCGAATAACAAAGTAATTATCTGAAAACATCCTTTAAAACATAATTTAAATCCAAGGTTTTTAGTTCCTAAATAAAATTTACATAATATTCCGAATATCCTAGTAAAGGCAATAAAAGGAAATTTTAACATTCATAAAAGATAACCATTCAACATTAGCTCTTATTGATTTTCCTTTTCTTTTATTTCTCCGTGCCGTACTACAACTCTGTTGGCGTCTTTATCGGACCTACCGTAGGCTCCATCGGAATGACCTCTTCCTTAATTTCTGGCATAATCCCTACGTTACCTACACCACAAGTAAAGACGTGAGCTTACGTCCAGTAAGGAGATGAGGGAAAACAATTTATGCATTTTTCTCTCTTTAGTTCTTCTTGGAATGAGAGACACCCAAACCAAACTCTTTCATTACGTTCGTTTTCTTTGTTCGTTCTTAACTCGTACATCGAGCTAGAGATTGGGGGTTGTCTTTTAAGATGGCCTAGCTGTACGGCTCTAACCTCCTGTGCACGTGCTAGTCCCTTTACCGACTAGGTGAGGGTGTATCCTAGCTGCTAGGCTAGATCCGGACTACCCATCTACTCCAACTCCCTATTGGTTCCTTTTTTTTCCAGCGTGTCCCGCCTTCTGGGTTCTTTCTCTTTCCGGCATATCCCGCCTTTTGAGTTCTTTCTTCTTCCGGCGTATCCCGCCTTTAGAATTCTTCCTCTTCCTGGTGTACCCCACCTTTAGAGTTTCTTCCCTTCCGACATATCCCGCCATTAGGGTTTCTTCGGTGACGGACGTTTCCCACTCGTCCTGAACATACTTGTTCTTATCGTTTTCCTCACTCATGCATGTGGGTACCACCCCGTGTTTCTATTAACATGAGTTCAACCTAGCTTTTTCCTAATTAAACATAGCATATATGAGGAGCAATATCAACACTTAGGAAATCCACATTAAACAAGGAATGAAGCGAACATCATCCCATGCTTCACAAAATAAAAATAGCGTTTAACTACCATTCCTTATCACAAATTATAATATCCTTTCACATGTACCGAAATCAATAACATAGAACAATGAGTTAAGGATAATGGCATGCTTCATAATTCTTAAATAGAACAGCAGTGAGTTTCACAATGAATTTACGATATTATAACATGCTTTTAATCCACTACTGTAGAAAATACTATCATCGAGTCGTGTTTCTAATCCTACATTCAACCAATTATGCTTGAAATCAACTTAACAGCAGGAAACCAACTACCAAAACATACTCTTTAAGGAACAATATAGCAAAGGAACGTTGACGATAGAGCGCCGAAACATGCTTATTAATCGGTTAACGTACAATAGGAAAATCATACAGCAAAACATGCTTTACTTCTCTAAACACAGCAACGAATCATATCAGATTATAATAGCATAACATACGTTGAGAAACTATGTGATAAATAAAAATCAGTAGAAGGATACAAGCATGCTTTTGATCGATTATGTAGCAAGACTAAACATACTTTCAAAACCTAACGTCTATTATGCTTTTAGATTGAAGAGAAACGGTAGGAAATACAACAATGAGCATGCATCTAATCGAACAACGGATATACTTTAAGCTGTGATGACGGTTCTATGTAGCAAAAAAGGAAATCTACAGCAGAGCTACAGCAGCAATGAGACAGAATTATGTAGAATAACAAAACCATTCTTCTCATATGATATTCAAGGTAACGATACTGAACTATGTAGAACAACAACAGACAGTAGTATCAATCAAAGACGTGCTTGAAATAATTTATGTTTAGTAATAAAGAATATACCATAATCAGAGGCTATATCACTAGGAAATCTCATGATTTCTACGGTTAACTACCCCTTTTGTAAATGGAAATCTTTCACTAGCATTTCGGTCATGGTTCTCATATCTCAATCTCATCCTTTTAGTTCTCATTGTTTCATCGTTTGTTCGTTGAACATTAACAGCAACATACGTAGAAGGAAAATTAACAAAAGAAACACCCCCAAAGTGTAAGGTGAAGGCAAGGAAGAGTGCATGTTATATCAGAAAATACAACTATCATTTACAGCAGAAATTTCATTCTAGAAATTACTATAGCTCAATTCACAATCAACACAATTACTTGGGTGTAGGGCCTCCACATGGCCAAGGACAACCTATTCCTTACCCTTTTGAAGTCAAATCTCCCGAGCAGCACCTTAGCCTCCCAGCTCCCGAAAGTTCAGCAGAAGAAACGAAGGAGAAACAAAAATGAAGAAGTGTAGGGGGAGAAATGTGCTGTAAAATAGAGGGAGAGCCTAGGAGACAAAATGTGCATATAGGGAGCCTCCTTTGTGGGCTACTGAGCTACTGCCAAGACTTTTCTCACCGAAAGTGCGAGTATTAACTCGCTAAACGTCGAGTTACATTGATTTTTCTGACTTTTAGTTTTTGGATTTTTTGCAGATCTGCTACAATTCGGACTTGTACGGACGCCGTACTGTCGTCTGCATGCGTCCGTAAGACCTAAAACTACACAACGAAATTGGGCATTTGGACAAAAATTGGCATCCCAAACATATGTCCGTACCATCCGAATTCCATTTTCGGATGTCGTCTAGAGTCCGCATCGTCCGAATAAGTCATCCGAATTGTCCCAAAGTTTGGACAGATTCATTCGGGTGCTGAATCTAGTTGTCCGCGTTCATCCACTTCGTACGCAAAACTCCAGATCTAAACAGATTCGTTGCGGATGCATCCTTCCTCGTCCGCACCATTCGCGTCCATCATCCGAAACACCTCTGCTCAGTGAGTTTAGGAGTTAGTTTGGTATCCCGAGTCGTCCCCACTTTTGGGAGACACTCCAGATGTGTTGCGGATGACACGTCTCATCCGCATCATCGTCCATAGGCGTCCTAAAGTCCTTAAAACCATCCTTTTTGCATATTTTTCATCTAAGTCTTGTCCAAATTAAATGCCTATGAGGTTATACGTCACAACTTAACGTCCATAGAACGATGTATTATATAAATATCAAACCCATTTTACTTCTAAAGTTTAGATTACATCGTTAATCCGAAAAACTTAGGATCGGGTTGTTACATATAATGTTGTTGCTTCTTGGTACTGGTTAGGAACTATACTTCTTATCTTTTACTGCAAATACTTCTTATCTTTTACTACAAATGCTCACTTTAATAGAAATGTGATGAATGAATGATAAACGATGACGTTAAGCTTGTAGAATAGAATGATGAAATGGAGGATGACATGATACGTATGTATGATCATGAATGAATTAAGAATTTTCTTTTCGTTCTGCACAATTTATTACATTCACTTGCTGTAGTTCCCTAGTTCTTAATGATTACTCCATTAATTGTTCTGTACAATTCATTATATCATTTGCTGTAACTTTCTTAGTGGCTAATGCTTACTTCATTATGTTAATCGAGCACGTGCAGATTATTTAAGATAACAATTATATGAGCATGTTTAGTATGTTTAACTAAACAGAGCACGTTTAATTAAATGAAATTCTTTCATGTTTGATTAACTAGACTATTGATTGTAGTATGTTTAATTAATTGAATAAAAGCATGCTTAATCAATTAGAATGCAATTTCTTAATTGAACTCCTTTAAGTGATCCGAACATGTTTCTCGCCGTATCAAAATAATAAGCACGTTTTCATTAATTATGTGTTAAGCATGTTATTAAGTTGTTTTCATGAGTGTTTATTGAGCATGTTCCATTATTAGTTCGTTTTACATTGTTAGCACATTTCAATTGTATTCGATTAGTAAGCCTGTCATTGTTTTCTATTGATTGAGCATATTCCCATATAACTATCAGTTTGGAAAAACATGCATAATTAGTTAGCTCACTATCATGTAATTATAAGCATGTTTATGTTCTGTTTTGTTTGGATGAGTATGCATAATTAGCCTTGCTTGATACCTTGCAATGATAAATCAAGCATATTTCCATAGATCGTTCATCAAGCACGTTCCCATTAGCTAATTATCGAGCATGTTTTCATTAAACTATTAATTTTACATTTAGGCTTTTGTAACATTGTTAAGCATGCTAATTTGCTTAGATACCTCGTATGTTAATAGTTTATTCATCTTGTCATATCTCTATTGTTATGTTCAGTAGAATTAAGCATGTCGTATGTCGCTTTCAATTCTTTCTACATTAGCTCTCAATTAGTACTATTCTCGCCATTCGTTATTTACCATTAGCGTTATTCTTATTATTCGTTGTTTAATTATCATTCTTTTATAATGTGTCAACATGCATCATGTTAATAGAAACAAATAGAGAGTGGCACCTTGGGGTGGTACTCACATGCTTGAGTGAGGAAAATGTTAAAGAAAATGAATGAAAGGAATGAATGGGGAGTTGGGGGCGGATGGGTAGTCTGGTCTAGTCTGGTAGCTAGGCACAAACCCTACCTTGACGGGAAGGGACCTAGTGTGCACCCAGGAGGTTAGCCCAATCAACTATAATATCCCATACGGGTCCTTCAATCTTCTGCTCGATGTACGAGTAAAGAACGAAAGAAAGAACGTAAGAAAATATTGGTTTGGGGCGGTACTCATTCCAAAAAGAACTAAAGAGAGTCATAAGCATTTGTATAAACTCAATCCCCTACTAGGCCATTAGGCTCACATCCTTACTTGTGGTGTAGGTAATGAGATAGTTGTGCCAGGAGAAGAAGAGGATGCCTTTCCCATGGAGGTTGCGGAGTATCCGGAGGAAACGCTTCCAGAGTAGGCGTATGGCTAAAGAGAAGAAGAAAGTAACTATTTTGTAAGAGATTAATGATGAACATGTTTTTGTAAACACTAGCCATTGTTCTAACCCCTATTTTGAGGATTTAGTAGGATACACTCTTGACCTTGAACTTGAACTTTAATTAATGTTTTAATGTTTTAAGTGATATCTCCAGTTTCGTTTCTGCTAATTTTATAAACTATAGTTTCCACTATTTCAGGACTATTGAAATGAGTTTTAAGTAGCTATCGAATTTTTAAGAAAAAGACTCTGATTTTAAGTTGAAAGGATTTTAAGTAACAAATTTTAGTCATTCGTCAAGTTTTAAATTTAACGCATTTTAAAAGGTAAAACGAAAAATCTGAGGCGTTACAAAGTGACTTCCCTTCTTGATGTCATTAAAATTCTCCAAAGGAAGAGTGAAGTGTCGGATGGGGAGGTGCCTCGGATGTCAAGCTTGAACTCCCCTTTGAGCAAGTGCTTTGGTTTCTCCTTATCACTTATGGATGGTGCCTCTTCCAACTTATAATAGATGGCTTCATCTGCAACAAAAGAAGAAATAAAAAGGTTAGTGAGCCTCTTGGCTCGTGCTCTTGTGATGGGCCCAAAAGGTGCATTAGAAAGAGTGCAAACTGCAACGATCGCCTGATGGGAAGAGTGACATTGGAACAGACAGACACTTTGAACTTCAACTTGGACTCACTACTAAATTAGGATGGAAAATAGTACTAGTACAAATGAAAGTAGGAAAAGAAGCAAAATATGTAAAACATGTGAAACATGAAATTACTTTGCTAAAACAAAACCAGTAGACCCAGATAACTCTCAGATGACTTGCAATTACTGTGGAAAATCATATGCTTGTCATCAAGTAAGGAATGGAACTTCAACTTTGAACGAACATGTAAGTACTTGTAAGATATTATTGGCTAATTTAGATGAAACAAATAAGATGTTAATGTTTCGTAAAAAAGAGATAGTAGGAGAAAAATCAGTTTATTCTTTAATTGTGAAATCATTTAGTCTAGAAAAATATCGAGATAAGCTGGCTAGAAGGGTTGTCGTTTATGAATTACTTTTTATTGTTGTTGAAGGAAAAAGTTTTCTGCAGCCAAAATTTAGCGTTCCTAATTACAAAACTCTTGTGAATGATATTTTTAAGCTTTACATAAAGAAAAAGTGTAAGTTGAGTTCTTTTTTTCCAATTGCCTAGAAGAGTATGTTTAACCACTGATACGTGGACTTCTATAAAAAATATAAATTATATGGTGGTGATTGCTTATTTTATTGATGCAATGTGGACTTTGCAGAAAAAAGATTATTAATTTTTGTATAGTTCCTGATCATAGGTGAGAAACTATTGCTATGTTTATGGAAAAATATTTATTAGATTGGTGAATAGAAAGAGTTTTGACTATCACAGTTGAGAACGCTTCTTCTAATGATACTGCTTTGAATCATTTTGTTAAGAAAATTAGAAACTGGAAAGGTTTCATCTTCGATGGAGAGTTTATCCATATCAGATGTTTTGCTCATATTCTAAATTTTATTGTTTGGAATGGTCTGAAGGAACATAATAATTATATTATGAAGATTCATAAAATTATGAAATATACCAGGTCTTCTCTTTCAAGGATGGAGAAGTTTAAAGATGTGTTGAAAGTGTAAAGATTACATGTAAAAGTAACTTATGTCTTGATATTCCAACTTGATGGAACTCAACATACTTAATGTCGAATACTACTAAAATATTCGAAAAAACTTTTAATAAATTGAAGGAATATGACAATCAATTTGTATACGAATTTCTTCAAGATGGAATGTAAATGTTCATCCCTCTGATGAAGATTGACATGTCATCTGTGAATTTATAGTATTGCTATCCAACTTTGAATAAAATAAAAAGAGATATGTTTGCTATTCCTATTTCTACAATTGCCTTAGAGTTGACGTTCAACTGTGGTGGTCGAGTGTCATATTTATTTTCGGAGTTCCTTGGCTCTAAAAACTGTGAAAAGTTTCATTTGTCTTAAGAGCTGGATTCGTGATTTAGATAGACTGATGAACATTCGCAAAGCATTGGAAGATACAACGTAATTTGAAAAAAGTAAACTTATTTATCTTTTGTTCTATTTAATATTAGTTACTTTATAAGTTTATATGTTATTCTAATTATTTAATTTTCATAGATTTAGATAATATTATGGCATAATCAAATAAAGATGCATAATTTCAAGACTGTTTTCTCTCAAGTCAAGTGAATGAAGTAATTAGTTCATTTATAAATTATGTTGATTTTTGAAGTTTGACAAACAAAACATATATTTCCTATTCGTAAATTCAAAAAACATGTTCTTGGATAGTTTTTTTACTAACGATTTATATTTATAAGCAAATAGATGAGAAAACTAAGCCAAATTAGTTTAAAAAAACAAGCCAATACCAAAATTACCCTAAAACCTAATCCGAAAAATAAACCAACACATAAATCGAAAACCGAATCGAAACAAGAAAAACCAAAAACTGAGATTCTATTCTTTTTTTTTTCTCCTTAGTCGGTTTGGTTTTAATTTTCCAAAATCAAACTAAGTTTGTTCAGTTCTAGTTCGTTCCAAAACCAAATCAAACCAAACTAAAGTGAACTGATTCCACCCCTACTTAAGAGAAGAAAGGAGGATAGGGATAGTAAACGAGTCAGCTGAACTGAATTGAGGTAAAAAAAATTCGATTCATTGAGTCTAACGAATTAAATGAGTCAAGCCTATCAAACTAATTACAATTCGAACTAGTTCATGACCCATGGTTAAATGTGTAACACCCGGGATGTTCAATTCACCTTGAGCTTAGAATGGAAATGATAATAGTTGTGAATTATCAGAGATTGTGGAATGATTTTTATTATAGAGTGTAATACCCCGAATGTTCGTATGGTTAGTGACGATTATTGGAGTGGATGGAAGATTTATTAGAAGATTTTAGACTAATTAGTGCATTATTGGTTAGAAGATTGTTAATTTAGTAAAGAAAGAGTTAAGTTAGCAAAAATGGTAGTGGTGGAAAGGTAGATTGGCAATGTGGAATTGGCCGATCGGATGATCAACCGCTATGGCGTGCGGAGTTGGTCCGGTCGAGCGAGGGATCAACCAGGAGTGCTTTGTTGGGCCTGATCGGTGATCTACCGGCCTCACTGCACATTTCCAGAAACCGTTTTTAGCATTGTTCTGATGGATCAAGCGATCGACCAAGACTCTCGGCTTGCGATGATCATGTGATCGACCGGCTCTACTTGAGTTTCTTAAAACTATATTTTAAACATTGCTCCGGTCGATCACTTTGAAGAAGGGTGATCAATTGGCACCGAAGGAAAATGCAAATCTCGAGGCTGTGTTTTTTGGGATTTCTCCGTGTGTCCCTCCTTTGTAGATGGTAGTATAGATGAAGGGTTATTTGAGATATTTTAGGGATAAGTGAAGCCATATGATGAAAGCTTTTGGTGAAAGAAAAGTGGCAGAGTTGGGGAGTCGTTGGTGAGAAAGCTCTCTAAAGAAAGACTGAGAGCTGAGAGCTGAGAGCGAGGGAGAAGAGAAAAGGGAGGCTTTCTGGAGAAAGCTGTGAGCCGTGAGAGAAATAGAGTAAAGAAGAGAGAGGAAATCGAGAGAAAGGGTAGAGAAAGGAGAAGGGTCTCTGGAGAAGAGGAGAAAGCGGAGGGAAACTGAGCAGAGAGAAAGAGAAAGAGAAAGAGAGAAAAAGAACATAGAAGAGGAAGAAGAAAGAATGAGAAGGACGAGATACCTCGAGAAAGGAAGAAGAAGGAGGAGAAAGAGGAATCTGGAGAAGGAAGAACTGAAGGTCTTATTTGTGCTTCTCGTGGTCCTTCAGGTAAGCAGAGTCCTCGTTCATGGGTTTATTACAGCTTTTGTATAATTGTGTTAAAAGGAAGAATATGTTCGTGAAGATGTTTGGATTTATACTTTGAGTTTTCTGAAGATTGTTGATGAATGTTCTGCTTTGTCGTAGTTTCTACTTCTGATTAATAATAGATAGTTATGCTAGGATGTATTAAAGAAAGTGGATAAAACAATGAAGAATGTAGTGCATTGTTTTTGGTTTTAGTCTTGTATGGATGGGTATTACTGCTGGTAGCCATTATTGAAAATTTGGTTTTGTTAAATGCATTGCTGAATATATCGGATGATCCCCTCTATTCGGTTAAGCTTTGTAATGCTCCCTGTTGTTACTACTCCCTAGTTTCGTGGAGTATATACACTTGGATATATTAGTCTATTGGTAATGTAAGATTAAGGGATGAATCTGTAATTGTATAAGGCCACTGTTGCTTTGCTAACTGTGAAGAATATTAAAGGTTTATTTTCTATCAAGGAGGAGTTAGTCTCTATTTGATTGGAACTATTATGCGTGTGCAGTTTACAAAAGGAAATAAGTTTCTAATTATATGAAGATGAGTGAAAGTATTCTATATTTTTTACTAATTTAGGAATTAGTGAAGTGAAGAAAAATCTTGAGGTAATAATTTGTGATTATTGATGGTTATTTAATTTGACTTTTGAAGTATTGTGAAGATTAATGTTAAGTGATAAAACCCTCTAAGGACGCCAGGTAAGTGATATTGTATGTGTATTGCCTTTATGGCCTACATCACAGTCGTTAGGACCTGTTTGCTGTCGTCTTTACTAGATTATTAAGTTATTGATCATGCTATTGTTTGAGAATGCTTTGTCGCTTATTGTTTGATGTTGTGTTTATTAGATTTAAGTTCTTTAAGGTAAGCATTTTGATATTGATCATGTGGTGAGGTTATAGTGATGATATGATAGAACTGTATGTATTCACAAGCATTCCACGCACCATGGATTTGAAAGTGTTACGAAAATGGTTTTAAGCATAATTTTTGAAATTAAACAGATATTTTAAGCATAATTAACGTAAATAGAAATTTGGAGGTGTGAGTTCTTGAGTTGATTGCTTAAGTATGCTCCACTAGATGGCCGCCTTAGGTGTGTGCCACGGACTACCCGCCTTGTGCATAAGCCACTCATCCTCCCAACGCCTGGATGGGTAAACGAAACTAAAGTCAAGTAAATGGTAAAGTAAAGTCAAGTAAATGGTAAAGTAAAGTCAAGAGGCTTATTTTATGTATATACCACACTATAGTGAACGATTACCACATATGCCTCACTGGTTGATTTTTCTTTCTCAGTTTTTAATTAAAAGTTTTATTGATGACATGCTCCCCATTTTTAATAAAATTCTAATGGTTGATTATTAAATCTTACCCCTATTGAGTTTAGTCGACTCACCCTAATAATATTCCCTTCAAGTGTTTATTTGGAAGATCATTGGTTGCTGTTTCAGGATTGAGCTGGATACTTATCTTTATTTTTCAATATTTTATTTCAAGAGTTCTGTGAGGTTGGATTCATTTGTTAAAACTTTGTAATAATATTTGTATTAATTTTCTTTAAATGTGATACTTTATTTTGGATATATATTATCGCTTTATCGCGATGTCGCTATTAGACCTTTGGTTTAGCCCATTCGGTTGGGCCCTGACATATTATATTTTATCTAAGACTTCTGCTACCCAAATAAATAATTTAAGAGTCAAAGGATCACACGACACAGTTCAGTTTCAGACTGGGTCTATCGCTTCCCGTTTTGTCTCAGGTTCCCTCTAGGTGGTGACAGTTCTTGGCTCTATAAATAAATTGAACTTCCCTTTTGTGATGGGAAAGATCATATGTATGAAATTGACAAAGTTTAACTAGCATAAATTGTGCTAAATAATTGTTTTGACATCCAAAATGCTACGCCACAATATGTTCATGCGGTGACAACAATTTTATCATATCTCGATCCATGATTCCAATCATATTTTGTTAAAAAAAATTCATTGATATTGTATTACCAATGGGAGATTCTTACATAAGCTTGTTGGCCGACCCTTCATTCAATAATAGGTTCAAGCCCAGTTCAATGTCCGATTAGACAAGAATGAGACCTATTATTAAAATAATAAATATTTGACCAGATGATGAGATTAAATACATTAATGTCACGCCCCAAATGGGACTGGAGACAGAACGAGGTCGACTCAACCCACAAATGAACCAAATCATCCGACCCTTTAACTTTTAAATTAATTGGGTAGCGAAAGACTTCAATGAACTCATAGTTAAGTCTTGTGATGTAGGTACGTGTGAGATCAAGAAGATGAACAGTTAATGAAGGATTTGTGCGCTGACCTTGTTGCTGGCTAGGCTAAAGATCAAGAGAAAATGTAAAAGATTTTGTAAAGTAAACGTTAAATGTATAAAGTGATTATTGTTTTAAGTTAAGAAAAAATTTCAAAGCTATAAAGGTTTTTAAGAAAAGAATTTTATTTATCGTCTTTATAAGGTTTTATGAATGAAAAGTCTTTCGCTGTGCAAAAGTTTTAATTTTACGTGATATTTCCAAAGAAAATGTTTTTTAAAGATGACACATTTTAAGAAAAGAAAATCAGGTCGTTACAAAATGAGTCAAGTTGAACCTAGCGAGTAGCAATTATATTATTTATAAATTTATTATAATATTATTTTAGTTTTACTTATTGATTAATAAATATAATTACTAACCGCAATTGCGAGTCACAAGGTACATACCATGTGTTCTTATACTTTACAATCTCATCAGCAAATATAGAATAGTCATGATACTCCACCACAGCTGAGTTCGATTTGAAATCTTCGCATTAACTATCTTTCTGTTGGGCCTTTTTAATTATGTCAAGTATGGATGACTCTAGGGTCAGTGCTGACAAAAGGGCCATTAGCTGCATAGGGACCTTTTGCACATCAGCCTCTTGAACATCTTTCTGAAGTTCTACTGGCATTTCTTCGCCTATTATACTCATGAGGGCAACCTTTATGCTCAGAACGTCACCTACCACATTGACTTTTCTAGGATGGTACTTGATTTCACAGTAAAGTTTTTCACAAATTCTAACCATCGCCATTGTCTCATGTTCAATTCTCTATGTGTAAAAATATACTTTAAGCTCTTATAGTCCGTGTAAATCTCACACCGTTGTTCATACAAACAATGCCTCCATATTTTGAGTGAATGAGTGGGATAGTTACCCTTGGGCGGTTTGAGTTGTCTTGAAGTATATGCAATTACCTTTCCATTCTGTATTAGTACCCCACCCAATCCACTTTTGGATACATCATAGTAAATACAAAAATTGCCTTCTTCTTCTAGTAAGGCCAAGATAGGAGGTAACGTCAACCGGTGTTTCAACTCCTGAAAGCTCTTTTCGCATGCACTTGTACATTCTTCTTTGTTAGACTATTAAGAGGCAAAGCAATTTTTGAAAATCCACTTATGAACTGTCTGTAGTACGCCGCAAGTTCGAAGACATTTCTTACATCACACACGCTCTTAGGTTTTGCCCAATCGACAATCGCCTGAATTTTTGCTAGGTCTAATGCAATGCTATTCTTAGAAACTACATGGTCGAGGAAGCTGACCTCATGTATTTGCACTTCGAGAATTTTTCATATAATTGGTGACGTTCCAAAATTAACAATGCAGTCTTTAGATGCTCGTAGTGTTCTTCTTCTGACTGAGAAATGTCGTCGATGAAGACAATGATAAACTTATCAAGATAATCTGTAAAGATCGAGTTCATCAAGTCCATGAAAGCTACTAGAGCTTTGGTCAACCCAAATGACATCACAAGGAACTCATAAAGCCTATATCTCATTTGAAATGTTGTTTTAGGAATATCATTTGGCTTAACCTTTGGCTGATAGTATCCCGAACAAAGATCAATCTTTGAAAATACATAGGCACCATGTAGTTGGTCAAATAAATCATCAATCCGAGGCAAATAGTATTTGTTCTAGATTGTCACTTTGTTTAGCTCTCGATAATCTATGCACATACTTAAAATTGTCTTGGTCCTTGGTTGACCGTACCTTAATTATGGTAAACCGCAACCTCCCAAAGACACTAATTTCTTTTGAACCAGTTGCCCAATCCAGAACATATGTTTTGTCTTTCAAATGTCCATCCCATACGTGATTTTTCACATACTGACGATTGCCCAAATTACGTAGATGACCATAATTCATTTTTCTGGTATTTATAACCTAAGCTAGATGTCCACTCCAGAAATATTTTTTCACTTGCAGACGTATGTCAAACTTTCCATACAAAATTTCACAAAATACCTAGCATCCGAACGTCTACCCCAATACTGACGACATCTGTAACGTTACTAAAATTCACATCCTAAAACAAAACATAATCATCCATTATAATTAAACCAACAATTCATCCAAACCAAATAAATCTATATCTTCAACAATTAATATTTTTACACAATTTTTCCAAACATAGTTAATACAAAATTCACACTTAGCAAAATAAAATTTTTGAGTATTACTGCTAGGCTCGATACTGTATTAAGCTTAGCAAGAAGGTAGACGTTTGCCAACTTTAAGAGAGGGTAGGGGTATGCTGGATAGGGGTCAAGGATTCAACCCCTTGGTTTACCATAATTTTCATACATGAAATTATAACTAAAGAAAAAAAAGTTTGGTCTTTTGGTTATAATCTAAAAGAAATCAAAAGAGAAGTTGAGGTTCGATTTGATGTTCTAAAAAAATTAGAATACAAAGAAACAGAGGTTTCAATAGTGTTACTAGAAATATAAATTACCCATGATGATAAACGATATGCATATATTTTAATACCCCTCGTTCAAATTCATAGTATGCTCACAAGAATCATTGAGAGTTTTCTAAAGAAAAAATGAAATCATACAATTATATGTGATTTATAAATAAATTGGCAATTTACATGAAAGAGGGAATAGAAAAGAAGCATGATAGTATTAGCTAGAAACTGATGCTAAATGACATGACAATCAATCTCAATAAATTTGGTTCACTCATAAAAAACCGAATTATACGTAATATGAATGAAGTTTTTGTTATCACAATAAAAAAGGAAATAAGTCAAAGAGGAATAATGTCATTATCAACAAACAACTAATGTAACCAAACTATCTCATAAGTAATAGAAGTCACAACAATGTAATCTACCTCTATAGCGAGTTAAAAATACAATCATATTCGGTCAAAGAGTTGAAAAGTTGACCTATTTTGTCGCGTTGTGGCCACGTATAAAATTTTGGTTAAATAATCAAAATCAGTAAAATTGAGTATTACCCAGTGGTAAATTAATTGAATAAATAAATTTGGTATAATTATTTTGGCTAAAGAGTCATTGTCGGTTAGCATTTGGAATGAATCGAAATTTGAATTGGATTTATTTAATGTATAAAATATATTTTAATATATTTTATTTATTAAACAAATTAAAAAGAAAGTAAAAGAAAAAGAATAAATAAAGAAACGAATGAGAAGGAAGGATTCCTTCTCGTGGCTGATAGAGAGCGAACGAGAGAGAGGAGAGAATAAAGTCAAGCGTCTGGCGAATCTCAAGAGTGGCAAACATTCGCAGCGTCAAAGTCATCAACTTTTGTAAAGACTGTTGGTGAGTAACTCTATTTATTCTCTCCGATTTTTGGAATTTTTTTGGCTTTGGATTCGACCTTTAAAAACTTGAATCTGAGGGATATCTCTAGTTTATATTAGTATAATTGAATTTTGATAGAGTTATTTGTCATTGGAAGGTGAAAAATGGGGAAAACGACGTGTTTTCGGCAAGGAAATAGCGCTAGAGTTCTGTTTCGGTCGACCACTGGTCGAGCTCGGTTGACTAGAGTTGACCTTGCGCTTGTTGGAAATGCATGGGTCAAACTTTTGATCGACCAAATCGCTTGCAGTTGTCCGCAGTGGTCAATCGCATGTGCACGATCAACCGCGAATGCAAGTCCAGTTGATCACAACGGTGCTGGTCGACCGCAACACTGTTCTTGGTCGACCAAAAAATGGACAGATTGTACGAAATTGGCTCGTGGTTGATCATAACATTGTATTGGGTCAACCACATAGTGCAGTTTCACATGTTTTGAGTCTGTACAAGTCGGTTGGGTTCTTAGTCCCGTTATAGAACCCTTCCTTATGTCTCAAGGAGACTACTGCTCCTATCAGTAAAAGGGAAAGTTGAAAAGGTAGGGATTTTTACACTTTTGTGCCATCATGTTTTGAACTAATATTTTGTGGCGTACCACACTAGAAAACTTGACAAGAACTATTCAACAACACATCTGTTTTTAGGTTTACGTAGGTTTTCATACATTTACTTTATCGTACCTGGTATTCTCTTGGATATTCTGTGCATATATTGAGAGGGTGAATCATCTTAATGCTTGAGGCAAACTTGGTGCTAAAGCATCACGAGGCTCTCTCGTGTAATCTTCTTCTATGAGAAGATTAATTGTTTGTACGTGCAAAAGGGTGATAAGACATTGGTAATATGTTCTCGGGTTTCAAGCCCCGGACGTCAAACGGGTGACAGGTTGTGATGACACGCTCATTGGTTTTCGAGCCTTAGAACCTGGGCAAGATTTAGTCACATGCATTGGTGGTCGTCAGTCGTTGGGTTTGCTCACCTAGCATCTTTCCAATTGATGAGTGGAGTGCCGTCTCGTAGCTCCGCTCGTTGGCAACCTCGTCAACTTGGATATAATAGGTGGCTAGTTGAAGAGCAACCCAACATTGACAACCTTATACGTTATTGATATCATAGATGGGTACGCCGCCTGGTCTACAGACACTAGTATCATCTTCTTCTCTGTCTCATAAGGTGTTGTTGTCTATGATGAGTGTCGGATGAGTCCCTTTTTATTCCCGTTTTAGTTTGGAGTTTTTAAATTATTATTTGGTGAGAACATTATTTGGATTGCATAACTTATATCTGTTGGTTGGATTTGTTACACAATACTTTTCATTTATTATTTTTATGCACTATTTTTCTCGTGATTGCTATACAGATCTAGTCTCATATCTCTTGGGTCGCGCTCAATGCAAAAGTCTTCTACTGACAACCTAGCCTTGGGTTGAGCGATTGAGTTCTCTCCTAGAATCGAGTCGCTTGACATGGCGATTCTGTTAGGCTGCCTCCGGATCGTGACAATCCTGAGCTTTGGGCCACAAGGAAACACAAAAGCACCAACTGACTATCGATTAGACCTCTTCGCACGTGGCCGAAGACTCACAATTCATGGCAAGGATCTGGTCAACACAAAATAATTTAATTGGGTTGAAGCGAAAAATTTACGCGGAAAAAAATATAAAATCTAAAAATGAAGGTTTTTATAATTATAATTATCAATAAATGAAATGTAGTATCCGAACTCTCCGTTGTGATTATTGGAAAGTGTCTTCACACATGAGAATAGATAAAATCAAATGGCGTAAGAAAAACATAAATAATTTTATTAAAAGATAAATTGGAAAAGTTTGCAAGTTTGCTATCACTACAATCATAAGACGAATGACTTAGATAAAACGACAAATTAACCTTGGCAGTTGCAAAATTTGGTACTTTAAACTCATAAAAGATAGAGTCCTTTTATCTTAAAGCAGATCATGGGACTATAGGTCCTTTATATAACAAACATATGAATAAAACAAAAGTAATAACTTAGATTCACACAATTAACGAACATAAAGAAGATTAAAAGTTAACTAATGCATATAAACTCCAGAAAGAGAAAAATAAGGTGCTGCAATTGTACCAACACATACTAAAAGTATAGAAGAACTACCATCAATCATGTTTGACATTGATAACTTGGGAGAGAGCAAGATAAAAAGGATTCATCAGGCAACATATATTGGAAGTCATGAAAATTCAAGGCCTGTAAAGAAAAAGATATATATGATTGCATAGTTGATTACAAACCTACATAAGAAGAGGTAGACACAACATGTGGCTGAGCTACAAGCAATTTCTACATCTGTTCAGTCATAGATGCGTTCAATAGCAGTGAAACCATTGTAGTGTTAGATTTAGATGGTTTGTAAATAATTCAGTTACTACAAAGTCCACTAAAGTAATGAACTAAACTTGAGTGGTATCTATTTGGCCAACAATTCAATTACTAAACCCTAAACCCTAAACTTGAGTTGTATCTATTCGGCCAACAATTCAATTACTACATGGTTTCGTAACTGCCAGCTAATCCCACAAATTAGCCACATGTAGGAAGAAAATTCTAGAATACTAATGTCTTTCTGTTAAAAAGGCTTAAACATTTCAACATTAGTTTCTAATTAATATTATTTTGAAAATTAGATTATATGAAAAATGTTTTTGGATCTTCTAAAACCTCTTTGGCAACCTCACAATTGAGTGCCTATTGAATGCATAAAAGAGTTATTGATACTAATTCTCTATAATCAATTTCTTATTTAATTTTGGGTCTAACAAAAGTACCAATAACATAACCCACATATTTTCCTCTTTTAAAAAAAATTTCATCACAGAACTCAAAATAAATAATTTTTGTCATCTAATTGCACGCTAACTGATAGAACAGAATGATCTTAATACATTGTAAACAAATATGCAAATCATCCTACCATTAAATAATATCCATGAAACAAATCAAACCAACTAGGCAAACGTATCAAACTAGCAAAGATACGAGACGTGTCACAGCTCCAATCATTGTCTAAATTTGTGGGGTATGGGGTAGTTATTGTTTTTGAAAAGAAGGAGACGTGTGTCTCCTTCTCATCCCTTTCTACAAGCATTAATTTTGTCTTTATAAAGGCAGAATTTTCAGAGAGAGGGTGAGATTTCTACATGTTGTGGATTTTGGACTATGAAGGTGAATGCGTTGAGTGAGTGGTTTCAAGCTGGGAGTGAATCTCTCGGTCAAGTAATCTTTGATTTACAGGCGGATTTGTTGAAAGTCGTTTTTTTTTTGGGAATTCCATTGGTTATTGAGGTTGGAAATTTAATTTGATTTTAAGATTAAATTGGTTTGTTTAATCTATTAATTTTAGAAGTATATCACGTTATAATCATAAACAAATGTCTTATGATTTTAATCTCTGTAATGTTTTATTAAAGTAAAGTTGGATTCATTGAAAATTTTGGAGGTTTTGTTAAGTGTAAAAACTGAATTATTGATATTGGAGTTGAACTGGTTGGTTTAAAATGTTAATTTTGAGAGCTTCGGATACCACAACGAGGTAATATCTAAGCTTCAATGTTACAGTCTTGGTTGAAATTCAATTTGGATATTGAATGGTAAATTTATAAGTGAACAAAATGAATATAGTTGTTGGAAATGTCCAGTGAAGAAATTGTTGGATTTAAAGTTAATTTAGTTAGAAAATTAAATTTTTCCGTTCACAATATATTATTGGTTAAAAGTTAAATTTTGAATTATGGGTTGAAAATCTGAATATGCTGCATGAAAATAAGTTGATTTGTTAATTAGAGTCTGTTGGATTTGACGTTTGATAACTAAATACTTTCCTTACGTGAACGGGTTGGACGCTTGACACTAATAGACGAAGTAATAGCAGCTGGATGAGATTCGTGAAAACTCTAACGGATTGTTAACAGTTAGAAGCAGATGAAAGGACGTTCATTTCTATAAAAGATGTTTGTTCCTACAAAGTACGTTCAAAACAGTTTTAAAAATTATTATTATTATTAAGAAAATTAATTGGGTATCCATATATGGTGATAGGTTCGTCTAGTTAACGTGGGATTTGAATCGATTATTTTCCCATACAATTGAGTATTTTTTGGCTATTGGTAGACCAACTGAGGTAGGAGTTTTATTTTATGTCCAACATTTCATCATTTTTCAAATGACTATTTTGAGACGTGTTCTCATATTAAACGACGGGTCCATTTTTGACAGTTTGTTTCTATGATATTATATTTATTATTTTCATTGGACATGTTTTATTTCAAGCATGCACTTCATTGATAGTGGCGTGGTCTTGTTTTTATATATGCACATTCAAACGTTAGAAAATGTGTTTTGTTATATTAAATAGAATAATAGGGCAACTGACTGTGCCTTGTCCCTGGGTGCGAAACCCCAAACCTGATCAAGGTATTTTATGTGGTTTTTGCGATCATCAAGTATCGCCTTATTCTATATATTTGGAGTCCATGAGTGACTCCATTTTGACTAAGATTGTGTGGAGCCTAGTTTCTGTACATACCACACTATAGTAGACGTTTTTCATATTTGCCTCACTAGTGGATTTTATTTCATTTTAAATAAATATTTTATTCATAGCATGCTCCATAATTTATTTTTATTCTTATTGTTGAATATAAAATGCTACCCCTATTGAGTTTAGTCGACTCACTCCAAACGACATATATTCAGGTATTAATTTGAAAAATCCCTGGTTGTCGCTGCAGGATTGAGCAGATATTTTTCTTAATATTTTAGTATAACAAACATAGGAGCTAGATTGCCCGCAGCATATGGAATTTCACCATAATATCCACTAGAACTACCCTGAGAATGACCTCCATGGTTAGGACCCTTTTTCTAGTTCTTCTTAGACATTTTGCCACCAACTTGATGCTCTTTCTTTGCTTTGCTTTTGTATTCTCCAAAAAATTCATCTAGATCAGCCTCCATAAGTTGATCACTGAATTGAAAAATCGAAAGACAAGATTGGATTTTGGGTCTCAAGTTCATCCGAAACTTCACTATTCTTTCCACCGGGTGCACATCTTTTGTATACTGGGAGAGTTCCATGAATTTTGCATAATACTCAAGGACAGTAAGATCACCTTGAGATAGTTGATGGTATGCACATATTATTTTTTGTTTATAGCCCGCGTTGCAGTACTTGCCTCGAAAGATAATTTCAAATTGTTCCTAAGCCATCTCACTAACTGGAAAATCTAGCTTCAAAGATTTCCACCAAATTGTAGTCATTTTTTCAAAATAAAATACCGCAAGACCTACATGGTATTCAGCTGGGACCTCTGGAGCATCCATATTTTTCCATAAGACACCCAACCAATTTTCTGCAACACGAGGGTTTGGTTCTCCCTCAAATACCGGTGGATTTAGACGCCCCAATTCTCTAAAATAGTCCATTCGACGAAGCATAGGGTTCTGAACTCCACCATCTCTAGGAATATTTTGTAATACGTCTGGATCCCTTAGTTGAGATTCAGTCGTCTGTGCAGCCGGTGCTGCAGGTGCACGGTCTCTAGGAGCTCATCTTGGAGGCATTTTTCCAAAAATCTAAAAAATTTTCAGTAAAGGTCAGATTTCGTCCTTAGACACAATAAAGGAAACACTTTTATATTATCACTCTATCTATGTTATTGATGTCACTATTCAAAATGGTAACCTGGACATCTGCGGAGAAATTGTCTAGCAAATCAAAAGCCTTCTCAAGGTAGCTCTGCACCTGCTCAGTTAGTCCCACCTAGACCTAATTTTGAAGCTGATCGAGGAATTCCCAGTCAGGGTCAGCACTCATAATCTGGACCCTATATTTTTATTCCTCATCAGCCTACCGATTATAGGCCGCCTTATCGACATCAGTACCAACTAGTTGGTACGGACTTTTAGAAACCTACTGAGTACTACCAGAGTTATAATCTCACTCTTGCAGGGTCTTCTATCCAATTTGTGGGACCCACTCCTGTCCAATCTGGAGCTGGTTGCGGAGGTCGCAGGAAAGGAAAGGAGAAAGTGCCTGGGCGAGCATACGCAGTTGCTGGATCTGAGACATTTGATCTGCCTAGCTAGGGTGTTGTTGATGGTACAATCTCTATTTTCTCTACTACTACACATGTATTATTTGACATTGGTGTAACTCATTCTTTCATTTCTGCATCGTTTGTGCATATTTTGGGTTTGACTATAAAGAGATTTGAAAATACCCTTATATTGTGTACCCCTATTGATAAAAGCCATATGATGAAATTTTTCGTAGAGTCTGTCACCCTTTTCATTTGTGGGCATGAATTATCCGCTGACTTGATTGTGATACCCATGGATCAAATTGATGTGATCCTAGGTATGGATTGGCTAAATAGTTATAGAGCCAAATATTGATTGTCATTAGAGGGCGGCGACTCTAACGTTAATGAATGGTAAAATTCTGGTATATTCATGTGGTGGTTCTATATTCCCTATTGATTCTACTTTACAAGCATGTTTGGGTGGTCGAAGGAGTTGGAGCACTATGGGAGTATTTTTGCTATTAGTGATGACCGGGTTTTGGTCAGGTAGGATACGGAGCTGTTGATAGTCTCCGACTTTTAGGATGTTTTTCCTGAGGATCTGCGTGGGTTGCCACTCGGTCGCGAGGTTTGCTTTTATATTGATTTAGTGCCTGACACTACTCCAATTTCTATTGTTCCTCCATACCGTATGACTCCTGCTGAGCTAAATGAGTTGAAGACTCAGTTGAATGATTTATTGCAAAAGGGATTTATACAAAATAGTATTTCACCTTGGAGCGTGCCAGTTTTATTTGCAAAGAAGCAGGATTGCTCGCTTCGTCTATGCATAGATTACAGAAAATTAAATCATGTTGCAGTAAAGAAGAAGTACCTGTTGCCGAGAATTGATGATCTGTTTGATCAACTTGGCGGGTCTATGTTTTTCTCAAAGATTGATTTGAGATCTGACTATCATCAGTGGAAGATTCGTGAACAAGATATTCCTAAAACGGCTTTTTAGACTCGATATGGACATTTTGAATTTTTGGTGCTTCTGTTTGAATTATTTAATGCACCTGCAGCCTTTACGGATCTTATGAATCGAGTCTTCAGGCCGTATCTTAACTAATTTGTAGTGGTATTTATTGATGATATCCTTATATATTCACGATCTTGAGATGAGCATATGGAGCATCTGAGAATCGTTTTGCAAACATTGCGCGAGCATCAGTTATATGCTAAACAAGAAAAACGTAGCTTCTAGATGACTGAAGTAAAATTTTTTGGCCATGTCGTTTCCCGCCATGGTATTTCCGTTGATCCTTCTAAAATTGAAGCAGTGTTGGATTGGAAGCCACCTAAGAATGTTACCAAGATGTGCAGTTTCTTGGGCTTGGCTGGATATTATCATCGATTTGTAGAAAATTTTTCTTCTATTACTTTGCCGTTGACCCAATTGACTAGAAAAGATGTTAAATTTATTTGGGATGGCAAATTTTAGATAACTTTTGAGGAGATGAAACAAAAATTAACTATTGCACCAGTTCTAGAAGTACCCGATGAGACTTTATCATATGTCGTGTATATGGATGCGTCATGAGTTGGTTTGAGTTGTGTTCTGATGCAGCAAGATAGAGTTATAACTTATGCATCAAGGCAATTAAAGACACATGAACAGAATTACCCTACCCATGACTTGGAGCTTATAGCCATTATTTTTGCTTTGAAGATATGACGAAACTATTTATATGGTATAAAGTTTAAAGTGTTTTCTGATCACAAGAGTTTGAAATATTTATTTACAAAGCGCGATTTAAACCTTAGACAACGTCGTTGGATTGAGTATATGTGAGATTATGATTTTCCCTTAAAGTATGATCCAGGAAAGGCCAATGTCGTGGCTGATGCCTTGAGGCGTCACCCTCAATGTTCACTTGCATGTTTAGTGCTAGATGAGTGGAATAAATATCTAACTATTGAGAATTATGAACTGCACTATTAGGAAGATGATGAGTCAGTATGTGTATTTAATTTGATAGCGACTCCTACACTTTTGCAACATGTTAAATATATGCAAAAGTCTGATGATAAGCTAAAGGAGAAAATGGATCAAATTAGAGCTGGTGAGCAGTTTTAGGATTGGAAAATTTGTTCTACTGGCTTTCTATATTTTAGGGACCGTTTTGTGGTGCCCAATGATTTGGATTTAAGGCAAGAAGTTTTATCAGAAAACCATAAATCCAAATTTGCTATCCATTTCGGTACCACCAAAATGATTCATGACATGAAGCGTCAATTTTGGTGGGTCAGAATGAAGCGAGATATAACAGATTATGTGTTCAAATGTTTGACTTGTCAGCAAGTCAAGGTTGAACATTAGAGACCAGCTGGATTGTTGCAGTCCTTACCTATTCCAAAGTGGAAATGAGATAAGATCACTATAGATTTTGTGACCGGGTTACCAAGGGCCACATAAAGTTTCGATGCCATATGGGTGAGAGTTGATCGATTAATGAAGTCTGCCCATTTTATTCTGGTCAGAATGAACTTTTCTTTGACAAAGTTGAATAAGTTGTATATCGAGAATATCGTTTGTCTTTACAGTGTTCCTTCAAGAATAGTATCTGATAGAGATCCAAGATTTACTTCTAAATTTTGGAGAGCCCTTCAGCAAGCTTTGGGCACAGAACTTCATTTGAGTACCACACATCACTCTCAGATGGATGGTCAATCAGAGCGTACAATTCAAACTCTAGAAGATATGTTGAAATGTTGTGTTCTAGATTTCAGTGATAGTTCGGTGAACCATTTACCTTTAGTAGAGTTCGTTTACAATAATAGCTACCAAACCAGTATTGGAGTTTTGCCTTATGAAGCTCTTTATGGAAGACCATGTAGATCACCGCTACGTTGGGTGGAGGCTAAGGAGCGTGTTGCTCTCGAGTTGTATTTGATTCAGGAGATGACTGAAAAAGTACAATCTATCAAGGAACTGCTGAAAACTATTCAAAGTCATCAAAAGAGTTCTACAGAGCTTCTAAGAAGAGAAGTTGGATTTAAGATTGATAATTTCATATTCCTGAAAGTTCAGCCACGTCGAGGAGTTAGCCATTTTGGCATAAAAGGAAAGCTAGCTCCCAGATATATTGGCCCTTTTTGGATTCTCGAACGCGTTGGTGTTGTGGCTTATCGATTGGAGTTACCACCATAGTTGAATTATGTCTATAATGTCTTTCATGTTTCCATGTAGAGAAGATATATCTCTGATCCATCACATGTTATATCTTGGATGGATGTGCCCATTCAGGAGGGTATATTTTATGAAGAAGAACCTGAGAGGATACTTGGCCGTGAGATCAGAGTCCTACGATGTCGTGAAATTCCTTTGGTTCGAGTTCAATGAAAGAACCATAGCGAAAAGGAAGCTATATGGGAGATTGAATCAGAAATGGCAGCAAAATACCCACACCTGTTCGATGGAACGCTAGAAGTTGTTCTAAATTTCATGGACAAAAATTTCTTAAGAGGGGAAGAATGTAACAAATGGTGTGGGGTTGAGGGAAAGATTTGTAACAAATGATGTGGGGTTGGGGGGAGACAAGGGATGCATAGAAGTAACTCCCTCACTCCCCACACTATTTCTTACATTGTCCTTAAATGGACACTCTTCGTTCATTCTTTTTCTCTGCGTGTGAAGAATTTCAGAGAGAGGGTGAGGTTCCTGCAAGCTGAGGATTTTGGGTAATGGAGGAAATCGATGAGTGAGTGATTTCAAGCTGCAACTGAACCTATCGGTCAGGTAATCTTCAATTTACAGTCAAATTCATTGAAGAGGTTTTGGATTTTGTTTGGTTTTGAGATTGAGATTTCAAATAGGATGTTGAGGTTAAAGTGGTTGGTTTAATATGATAATTTTGAAAGTATATCACGTTATAATCATAAAGAAATGCCTTATGAGTTTAATCTCTGGAATGTTATTAAAGTAAAGTTGGATTCGTTGAACAATTTGGAGGTTTTGCTGAGTTTGGAAACTAAATTTCATTATTTAAATTGGAGTTGAATTTGTTGATTAAATCTGTTGATTTTGAATTTATATCAAAATGGGAAAACTCCGAACTCAATTTTCGTTCACGACGTATTAGAATTTTGACCCCGGTTTAATTATGCATATTCGGTGAAAAGTTAAGGTATTGAATTATGAAATGGAAATATGGAAATCTGGATGAAAATAATTGTAGTTTGTTAATTGGAATGCTTTGGTTGGTTAACGTTCGAGATTTTTGCTAGATAATTAAAGTCTGTTGGATTTAAAGTTTGATAAATAAATAATTTTCTTACGTTAATGGGTTGGATGTCCAAATGGACGAAGTAATAGCCATTGGATGAGATTCATGAAAGCTCTAACGGATTGTTGACTGTTGGAAGCGGATGGAAGGACATCCATTCTTATAAAAGACGTTCAAAACAGTTTTAAAAATTATTATTATTATTATTTTAAGAAAATTTATTAGGTATCCATATATGGTGATAGGTTCGTCGAGTTAATGAGGGATTTGGACCAATTATTTTTCCGTACGATTAAGCATTTCCTTGCTATTGGTAGGCCAACTAAGGTAGGGGTTTTATTTTATGTTCAGCATTTCATCGTTTTCCAAATGACTATTTTGAGATGCGTTCTCATGTAAAACGATGGGTCTATTTTTGACTGTATGTTTTTACGATATTATATTTATTATTTCTGCTGGATATGTTTTATTTTGAGCATGCACTTCATTGATCGTGACATGGTTCTATTTTTATATACACACATTCGACTATTGGAGAATGTGTTTTGTTGTACTAAATAGAATAATCAGGTAGCTGATTGTGCCGTGTCCTTGGGTGCGAAACCCTAAACCTAATCATAGTATTTTATGTGACTTTTGTGATCGCCGAATATTGCCTTATTCTATATGTTCGGAGCCCGTGAGTGACTCGATTTTTGCTGAGATTGTGTGGGGCCTAGTTTCCGTATATACTACACTATAGTGGACGTTTTCCATATTTTGTCTCACTAGTCGATTTTATTCCATTTTAAATAAATGTTTTATTCATAGCATCTCTTATTTATTTTTATTCTAATTGTTGAATATCAAATATTACCCCTATTGAGTTTAGTAAACTCACCACAACGACATATATATATTCAGGTGGAAATTTGGAAGTTCGTCGATTTTCGTCGCAGGATTGAGCCGGCATTTAGGTAATTAAATATTTTAATTTGAGAGATTGGTGAGGTTAAATTCCTATATTAAAAATTTGTAATAATATTTGTTTGAATTTTGGCACTTTTATTTCGGACTTATATTATTACTATATCTCGATTTCACTATTGAACCTTCGATATAGTCCATTTGGTTGAGTCCTGACAAATATTGTAATTCCCTAAAGACTTCCGCTGCATAAATAAATAAGTAAATAAATAAAAAGGTAAAGGGTCGGGCGATTTGGTACGGTTTTTGGGTCGAGCTGCTCCCCGTTCTATCTCGGGTCCCCTCCGGGATGTGACAGAATTTTTGGTAGGGTAAACTCTTTTATTGCAAATTTGTAATAATATTTGTATTAATTTTAGGAAATTGTTGGCTCTTTTATTTCGTACATATATTATCACTTTATCTCAATGTCACTGTTGGACCTTTGGTATAACACATTTGGTCGGGCCCTAACGATTATTATTATTCACTAAAGTCTTCCGCTACATAAATAAATAAGTAAATAAAAAGTTAAAAGGTCAGACAACTTTTGTTCGGTTTCAGGACGAGTCACTCCCTGTTTTGTCGCGGGTCTCCTCTGAGCTGCAACAAGACCAACACATTACTAGTAGAAGATGATTAAGCGACCTAGAATCATTACCCGAACCTCGTAAGATTAATGCACGAACCTCAAAATATAAATAAATAAATAAATAGTCGATTGACGGTATGTTTTTATGATATTATATTTATTATTTTCACTAGACATGTTTTATTTCGAGCATGCACTTCATTGATCATGATGTGGTTCTGTTTTTATATATGCACATTTGAACGTTAGAAAATGTGTTTTGTTGTATTAAATAGAATAATGAGACAGCTGACTGTGCCTTGTCCCTAGGTATAAAACCCTAAACTTGATCAAGGTATTTTTATGTGGCTTTTGCGATCGTCGAGTATCGCCTTATTCTGCATGTTTGGAATTTGTGAGTAACTCTATTTTCACTGAGATTGTGTGGGGCCTAGTTTCTGTACATACCACACTATAAAGGACGTTTTCCACATTTGCCTCACTAGTGCATTTTATTCTGTTTTAAATAAATGTTTTATTCATAGCATGCTCTGTAATATCCCGAATTTTCGTTGAGCTAAAGACATAGCTTACATGTTAATTTTGGGGATATTATGAGCTAAGTTGGACAAGTAAAGATATTGGTCAAGAGAAATGCAATTGGAATAAGTGAATGATGATACTCCGTTATGTTTATAGATAGGATATAAGAAGGATTGGGATCAATTGGAGAATTATCTGGTGATACTTGAAGTTAGATTGGTTGATATCAATTGGTTTGATAGTTACTGGGAATATAAATAGAAAATATATTTGGATGTATTTGGATATACTAAGGTTGAAAGTATATGATTTATACCATTTTAGGACACATTGGATTAGGAAGAATGGTGAAATATATGGTATATATTGAAGGTTATGTTAATTGGAAGAGCGGATTATAGTTTATTAAGAAGTATATTGTCACGTTATGGAATAATGAAATAATCTAGAAATTCAACGCTTGGAATCGGTGGTCGATTGTCGATCGACTAGCGTCATCGTTCGGTGTAAAAATGGGTAAATTCTGAAGGAAAATGCAGCGGCTGTTTGTGGCAGTCGATCGTCATGGAGGAGAACTGTGGGCATGATCATCCGCCTGTTAATGAAGGTCATCTGGAGAGTTTTTAAACTGATGTTGAAGATGAAGCGAACCATCCTCTGAAACGTATGGACATTGAAGGGTTGCTGGATAATGAAGGGTTGCTAGACATTAAAGAATGGTGTCCCTTGGCTTTCTATCTTCATGCGGGGAGACGTTGAATAATTGTCTATAAATAGTGAAGGTGGGATGAGTGTTTTACAGAGAAGAAATGATACTGTTATGCTTCCAAATTATTGCGAGGAGGTTTGTGAGGTCTGAGTGATGAGAGTTATGCTGTGTTTTGTGGATGGCTGTGGATGTGAAGTTCTGAATTGTGAGAGTCTGAAGGAAAAAAAAGCTGTGAATGGTGATGGAATGGCCGTGAAGGTTTTGGTGATAGGTGGAGGAGTTTAGTTTTTGGCTTCACTGTTCGCATGAATAATTCAAGTAACAGACTCTGAACATATTATTTGGTTAAGTTAATATTTTGTTGGATGTTGAAGAATAATGTTTGGAAAATAAGTGGGTAATCGAGTATTATTTGGGAAATAATACTAAAATTAGAAATTTAATAGACTTGTTAATGATGGGCGAAGTGATAAACTGTTGGATTAAGTAATTATTAAATTAGTTGGTGATATGGGCTTTGTTAATTGGTAGATTATTATTGGAAAAAGTATTGATGTATTAGGGTGTTATTCATAAAGTTGGTTATTATTATGTAGTATTAGTTGTTGAGGTGAGTTGTAAGATAATAATAGTTTTGAAATTAGTGGGATGGAATAAGCATGTCCTATGATTGTCTTGCTTATTGAATGAGTGTTAGGATGATATTCCTTGAGGTGTTGAGGATATGTAACTCAATGAATAGATGATTGTTGCAGAGATCTGATAAGTAAATATGTATATGATCTGAATAGGTTTTTGGAAAAATGACAACTTTAAGTGATAACTCGTTAAAGCTAAGGACTTCAAGTACGTGCCATGGCATGTGCTTTATCTGAAAGGACATACATTACGGAAATTAGGGGGTGTTTACTATTTGTGTTATTGATTGTTATGAATTGTATATTTATAGATTTAAGTATAGTTTCTTAGTTAGAACGGATCACGTTTTAAGGATATGATTAAAGAACACGTTAGATAGGATTGTATATGCACGATAACATTAAGACTTAAAATCCTAAAGTACATGAAAATGGAATATACGTAAACTGCTATGGTTCGGTTAATTATGCCCGGCACAGAAATCAAGTAAACAACTGTGGTTTGTTACGCCAAGCACAATAAACAAAGATAAGTAATAACTGTGGTCTGGTTTGTTACTTTCGGCACAAATGTTTATGTGGTCCGGTTTGATACGCCCGACACATAAACAGTAAAAGATTGAAACAATATGAGACAATAGAATGAAACAGTAAGATACGTAAATAGCTGTTTTTGTAGACCGGTTAGATACGCCCGATACAAAAACAAAAGATAAGTAACTGACTGTAGTCTGGTTAGTTACGCCCGGCACAGAAGTCAACCGTGGTCCGATTGGATACGCCCGACACATATATTTGTATGGTCCAGTTTGATACGTCATGCATATAAACAGTAAAAGATAGAAATAGTAAACGAATATTTGTATGGTCTGGTTTGATACACCCGACATATAAGCAAAATGAAATAACGATAAAAGACATGAACAATAAAAGAGAAACGAAACAGAAAACCTTACGTGATACTATAGAAATTGTACATGAAATTCATGTTTTACATTTATATCACGTACTGAGCGTTAGACTCATAGTTAGGTCTCGTTGGTGTAGGTATGGAGCCAATAGATGAATAAAGTTGTTGATGGAGAAGCTGATGGAGTATTGTTGTGTGGACATTTGTACTGTTTGCGACATTGACTTGTGGTTATAGCTCATGGAAAGGAATAAATGTTTTTAAAGGATTTTAAGTGTTTTATGATTTCAAATGAATGTTTTAAGTTAATGTGTTTATTTAAATGTTTATTCAAACAATTGATTTGTGGTATTAAATTGTAAAAGACTTCCGCTGTATGTTTTATAAGATTAAGACTTCCGCTGTTTATTACTCTGGTGTTCTATTATGTAATGGTTTTAAAAGAAAAAGAAAAGTTGTACGAAAGAATGTTACGAGATGTTACATGCTCTATCATTTATTTTTATTCTTATTGTTGAATATAAAATGTTACCCCTATTGAGTTTAGTCGACTCACGCCAAACGACATATATTCAGGTATTAATTTGGAAAATCCCTAGTTGCCGCGCAGGATTGAGCAGATATTTATCTTAATATTTTAGTATTTTATTTCGAGAGTTTTCGTGAGGGTAAACTCTTTTATTTAAAATTTGTAATAATATTTGTATTAATTTTCAGAAATTGTTGGCTATTTTATTTCGTATATATATTATTACTTTATCTTGGTATCACTATTGGACCTTTGCTATAATACATTTGGTCGAGCCCTAACGATTGTTATTATTTACTAAAATTTTTTGCTGCATAAATAAATAAGTAAGTAAATAAATAAAAAGCTAAAATGTCAGACAATTTTTGTTCGGTTTCGGGACGAGTCACTCCCTGTTCTGTCTCGGATCTCCTCTAAGCTGCGACACGACCAACACATAACTAGTAGAAGATGATTAAGTGACCTAAAATTAATACCCGAATCTTATAAGATTAATGCACGAACTTGAAAATATAAATAAATAAAAGCTTTGGATCCCACGCAGGGGCGCCTAGATAAAGTTGTGGAAGAGATTACATTAGTTTTTGTAGTTGTGATATCATGACAGAATCTAAAAAGATGAGAGAGAAACACAACAAGAGAAACAAAGGTTTAATTAAATGCTTAAAAAAAAAGAATACGAATAAAGCAATGTTTAAAATAAGGTCACGATGAATAATAAGAAAAGATTAAGAACTACGCTAAATCTTAAAAGATATACAAATAATCTAGATATTTTCAAATGCTTTAAGTGGCTTCCAATCATTCAAAAGTGCTTGCTAATATTAAATTTAAGCACAAAGTATTAAATTAATGAATTCATGTAAATAATAATTGGTATTTACTATCTAGAATGCTATGCAAAGATGTTAATATTAAAAACAATCGACTATCAAGAATGGCATTAAACGTGGAATATTAAAAATTGTTGACCTATATTTTTATAAGTCAAATAAAATCCATGACGGCCATGTGAACATAGGTTGAAAGGTCAGTTGCAGTGTAAACTGGGTTGCTATTGTAGCAGCCCAAATGGGTCGGTATCTGGTCTACCATGTGGATAGGAAAAATCATATTTGACCAATCTTTTGGCTGCATTCACACACATATATATCGAAAGACTAAGAGAATGTCAAGTTTCTAACCATTGTGGTGATTAAATTACTAACATAAATGCGAATACTAAAATTTTAAGCATTTTATTTACGTGAGAAAATTTTAAAATGAGTTCAATAATGACTTTAAGATGATGATGATTTAGAAGTTAATACTAGTTAAAATAATGATTGTTTGTGATTATCCAATATGTGTTAGTCATACATGTATGTGTGTTCGGGTGTTCAAAACTGAATCGAAATTGGTGAACCGAACCGAAAGCAATCAATTCAATTCGGTTTGGATCAGTTTTGAACACCTCGAAACCGATCTTCGGTTCTATTTTGTAGGAATCGAAGTTACTTGTTGGATTTTTTGTTTGGCTTATTCAAAATCGACACTAATCGAACTAAATAGATAAATTTATAATTTTTATGAAAAAAAACTTGGTTTATTTGTTTGGTTTAGGGCTAATATTAAATAATTATTCAATAAATTGTTATTTGTACAAAACTAAGTCTCACAATTGCATAAAATTTAAATTATTTGATTAATAGCTAAATAATAATTAAATTATTGATTAATTAGCTCTTAAATTGTATTCATTAATAATTAAATTATTATCTAATTACTAATAAAATTATTGAATTATACAAATTAATCAGTCAACTAGTAGATTATACTGTAAATATATAAATGAATTATACTAACTAATTATTAAATAAATTGATTATTTTTTGATAATTCATGGCTGATTTTTTTTTCTATGCAAGAAAATGTTTGTTTTGATTTTTAATTATTTTTGTTAAATTTATATTTGTAAAAATTAAATTTATATTTATATATAAAAATAAAAAATATATATTATTTTATATAATGAATAGAACCGAAACCAAATAAAAAATATTAGTTTGGTTTCGGTTCAGTTTTGATTCTTAAACGGTTCAGTTTCGTTTTCATTTTTTACATACCGAAAAAGTCAGTTCGATTTCGATTCAACACTAAAACTGAACTGAACCAAATTTTGCACACCCCTACCGTGTGTAATAAGCTGATCAAGTAACGAGTATACACTAAACATAAATATATGCATGGTGGAGCAATATTTTCCTGTTACTGGGTATAGGTAGTATTTATTGTTGAATATATGCATCAATTTCTTAATGAATGGTATAAACATGGCCATTCACAGTGATAAGTTCGAGTAGAAAAGAGGACCAAACTCTAAAATTAACTTGGTTGGATTTGGATCATACAAATTTTTTATATTTGGCCCAACTATCATTTAGATTTAGAAAGCTGAGTTTAAATAATACATTTCAAGAGTCAAAGTAGCAATGGCTGGTGACAAGAGTGAATTACATTTGATAATAAAATATGATTACTAGATGTTGTTAGGGATAATAAAACATTGGTTAATATTGGGTTGGAACTTCTATTATAATACATAGGCATGATTCTTGTAACCTATTTGGGTAAGCCCAAATATTTAATCTAAAAATTAGAAAATCATATTTTGTTGAACTTCAATTACAAATTCATTGGAGAATGAAGGCAACAAAAAAAAAAAAAAAGCAGAGTTTGGTCAATATTTAGCACATAATCGACTATGGTCAAGTATCATGCTCGTCCAAAGCAAGACACATACAGTTCTTCCCCTAGTTTTTGTCTTGCAAAATCTTGGGCCTTCCTTCTAGGAATCTCATATCAAGCATTTTGGAGAATGCCCTTCTTTGGCTAGGGAAACTACGCAACATTATTTCAACTTAATTGGCAAATGACCCAACACTAGTATGGTCAACGCGTATGCTTAGCTAGAGTCCCTCTACTTCTTGAAAATATCTATTTCTTGCCTATGTGGCTGAAATTAAGAGCTCACACGTCTGACAAAAGATTTGGATTATAACATCATTCAAGTTGCATTATGATACCTCTTGAAAAGAGAATTGTTACATCACAATATTTATGTAAAATCTGCTAAGTTTAGAGCTATTGTTTACAGAATTTATGTTTTTACTATTGAAAATGATATAGCTTTGGGAACATTGAACATGTTGAACTGATCTTAGAGATTTACCTACAAAATCTAATTTAATCTTATATTTTATGCAGATTAGTTACCAAGGAGACATGGATCGATGGATCAAGAATTAAATCTCATGCAGGCAAACTCAAGATTATATCGTAGATTCAGAGATGCTCTTAAAAGATATTTTGTTGGGTGATAGTAATAATGAGTTTTAAAATGGAACTTGTCTCGACTCAAAAGGGACCCAAGACATAATAGAGAAGGACCCGACCTAAAGAATCGAATCGTCCAACCCATTTCACTTAAACTTTTATTAATTAACAGCGGAAGACTCAAATATTAGTTACAGTTAGGTCCCAACAAACATGGGCTTAATAGGTCCAATAAGTGATATCATATAGTAAAGCAATATAATCTAAAATGAAATAACTGTGCAGAAACTAAAAATAGGATTACAGTCATCCAATAAAATGTATACCTCACAAAGCAATCACTCAAGAGAGAAAATAAAAATAAAAATAAAACTTTGCCGAATCTAAACTTAACTTGGCAACTGGAAATCCAACTGATAAAATCTTGAAATGTGTCATTTGGGTGAGTTGCCTAAACTCAATAGGGATTATGTTATTAAAGAAAAACTTAGTTAAAATTGATGTTTATATGCATAAATTTAAAACTCATGTTTTATAAATAACTTTCAGAAAAAAGTGTACAAAATGGCATGTGTATGAAATCACTTACTAATATGTGGTACTTAATTAAAATAAGCCCTTGTTGTACAAATTAAAAATCAGAGTGAAAAATGAAGACACTCATGGACTCTAGGCAAACTGTGTCATAGGCACATAACATAATAAAGGCAATGCTCGGTGATTGCAAAAGCTAAATAATACCCTGATGAGGTTTAGGGATCCGCAACCTAAGGACACGACACATACAACTGTCCTATTACCTATTTGCACTTTAAGAATCCGAACCCAAGGACATTTGAAAAATCTTCTATTACCTAATTCATTAACAAACAAACACAATTCGCACGGTAGAATATGTGAAAACAAAATAGACCCTAAATCGGGTCGATCAAACTTGATTCGCACGAGCAAGTTGATCAATACATATTTATATGCATGTTTAAATGAAACGTGAATAATGAAAATAAAATATAACATAAAAATCTGACGGTCATAAAAATGAACGCGTCATTTTAATATGAAACAAGTCTCAAAATATTCACTTAAAAAAAATTATGCAATGCAGTGCATAAATTAAACCCCTATCTCAAATGGGCTTACACCGATTAAAGTCCAAAAGTATAAATAGCACAATTCTAATAGTCCACATATTTAATTTAAGGTGGGGTGCCTATCCAAAAAATAAGGCATAAATTTTTGGGTTAAATGGTTATATCTTAAATTCTCAAATTTTTATTTAAATTTAATCCAAATTAAAAAAGTAAAAGTTTACTAAAAAATATGGGCCAAATAGTCCCATAATAGGCCCAAAATTACTTTGGACTACAGTCCAACCCAAGATTAAACAGGCTATCCATGGGCCGCAAACCTGTAGCCCATTAAAGTCAAATGCAGCCCAAATACAGGGCTCCATGTGGATCATTGCCTTCAACGCGGACGATCGCAGACTGGCCATTGTGAGGGGTACCCTCGTTCCAACTCGTTGAGAACAAGTTCTTCCCTGGCCAGGACTCCCTGTCTCGGCTAGTCGCTCATTCAACTGAAGTTGAAGATATCTCGCATCGCAGCTCAATCTCTATTGAGTTGCATCTAGGCTATCAAACGCAGATGAAGATCGCAGGGATCAATCGCTGAATAAACAATTTGTCCAGAACCCAACTCATCAACAGGTAAAAATAAAAATCCAAATTTTCGTAGTTTAATTTTTCCAAATTAAAACGTCCATAAGCAGTGAGTTCTTCAAAGGAAAGTTTGGATTTTTCATACCTTCTGGCGAAGGTTTTCCGATCACTGAAACCGCCATTAACTTTGTGAAGATCAACATTCTCCTCTTCCGAACCACAATTAGAAATAATTTGATCATTCCCTTCATTACCAAGAACCAAATTTGTATAAAAATCCAAAATTTCAATCTAAAGTTTCAATTGAAATAGAGGGTAAGAGATGGGCTTACCAGCGGCTAACGATTACCGACCATTGAGAGTTGTACTACGGAGGATCTTCATAACTAAAAAATTTCCTTTCCAAAGTTTGAATCAAAAATAAAAACTTTACCCAGTAACTCAATCAATACATAAAGGGAGAAATCCATCTTACCGTGACTAATTTCTCATGCTACAGAAGTGGAATCTCTTCCTTTCCCACTGAATCCTCTCGCGGTTTTGCCGAGAGTGTGTGAGTGACAAGAATAGAGGGCAAAAAGAGGAGCGTGAGTAAGAGAAAATGGACGTTTAAAGGAAAGAAAATGGAGGAGGAAAATCAAGGAGTGGATTTGGGGAGAAATCCCTCTCGGTTCGTAACGTCCTGTATACAAGGAGGAGTTTCCAAAGAAAGAATTTGTTTATTCCTTTAATTCAATTTATTTTATTTGTTTTTTTATTTTTGACAGATATTACAGAACTCAATTGGAATAAGGAGTTTTCTAGTTGGCTGTAGTCCCCCACGCTATTCTCTTCATAAAGTTTAGGGAGTTGCACCTTTAAGGAGGGACATAATTTCTAGGGCTAGAAATTATTTGGTTTGGTTCGGTTAAGTTTTTTACCAAAATAGAACTAAACCTAGTCAGTTCAGTTTTGTAATTTTAAAACCGAAACCTAAATTGAAACGAAGACAGCAAGAAACTGAGTCGAAAACCAAACTTTAGTTTCGGTTTTCATTGGTTGAATTTGTGGTTCGGTTTGATTTTTTCTAGACTTTGAAATTTGGGTATCCTATTTTGGCCACGATTTTAAGCCCGAATATTGCGGTTTTAGGCTTAATAGAACTGTTTAACAGCTCTTTTTTATGCTCCATTTTATAAGTTGAAAGACTAAAGTATATGTTTTGGGCACCATATTATAACTTTAAAACAATGTCAATCAAATAATGATTTAATCCAACAATGATTTAACTAAACTTCACAAAAAGCCAAAACTGAGAACATACAGTACTAAGCAAACACCCACATTTCCAAAAGTCTCAACAAACATCCACAAAAGATAATATTAAACTAATGTTCCCAAAACAACATTAGGCCAAAAATCTATTTTTATAATTAACCTATGTAATTGAGTTCCAAACTCTCATGCCTCTAACTGTGAGCAACCCATTACAACTAAAGATAAACTAAAAATAGTTGTTGCTATTCCTAGCTTTAATATATCTAGAAACAACCGAATAGCAATATATGGTGATCCGTTTATTAAATTGGCAGAAATCAATGAATTCCATGTAACTACATTTCTGTGTAGCATTTCATCGAAAAAATTGGAATTAAAGTAGTGACTCAAATAGATTTTCAAGTTTAGTTTTATTTTCGGTTCAGTTCGGTTTTTCTTGGTTTTTCTCACTTACAACCTAGAACCGAACTGAAATAATCGGTTTAGTTCGATTCGGTTCCATATTTTATTTTTGTCATATCAAAACCGAATCGAACCGAACCGATCAAAAATGATCGGTTTGGTTTGACTACCCTGTTCGAACCGAACCAATTTTCCCCCCGAATAATTTCTATTTTTTAATAAATCGAGATTAAATGTGTTCAACACATTGGGAAAAGTATACACAACTGGGATTTGATGTGAACCAGTTTTATAACCTCCATCTAGCATATTCTCATACTATCCAATGCATTTAATTTATGCATGTAATGTCATCGAATCCAATATATGTACATTTATATATATTTTTGGGTTATTTTTATTTGACACCTTCAACTATGGTCACCTTTTTATCTGTCACCTTATGGTTTAAAAATTTGCAATGAACACCTTGTACTATGCAGTGTTTTCATCTAACACCTTATGTGTAGCACCGTTAGTTCTAATATCCAGAAACCTACCTCAGCACAGCTCTTCTCTCCTTTCCTCTCCAAAGCTCGCTCTCTCCTTTTCTCCCCAAAGCACGAAGGCGAAGACGAAGACGACGACGACGGCTTGAAGCAAATCCTGACTCTGCATAGCGACCTCCAACTTTATGAAGATGACGACGATGGCTTGAAGCAAAGCCCGACTTTGCGAAGCGACGACGACTTCTTGAAGCAAAGACCAACAACACCTACTGTTTAGTCCCATTTGTTATAATCTCCAGAAACCTACCCCTTTGCAGCTCGATTAGGTATTGGGTCCCTATTTTGCTCACTGTTCTTTGCGTGATTTTGAGAATTAATTTGGTTCTTCCATGATTTTGAGAATTAATTCTTCTCTTGTTGCCTTATTTTTTTCTTAATTGTTGCCCTGCTTTCGTTTAGGTGTTGCAGTGGCCGTTGGTTTTGTGTGATCTTCAGCAACACCACTGTTTAGGTATTGCTTTATGATATGATTGAAATATTGAAATTCTGTTTTGGATGTTGATGTTGAAAGAATCGGTTATTGCTCTATGATTGGTTATTGCTCTATGTTGCAATGCTGTTTTGGATGTTGTTGTTGGATCGGTTATTGCTCTATGATTGAACTATCGAAATTCTGTTTTAAATGTTGATTGTTTGATTGTCGAAATTCTAAACTTCTCTTAGGGATGAATTCAGCAACATGAAACCCCAATCATTTGTGCTATAGAAAGTTGAAATCACTCTATTCTTTTGTAGAATCTATTGAAATCACTCTAGGTTTGCCCATCTCTGTGTTTGCTTTCACAAATATAATCTTTCCAGATAATTCAGACCCATCTCCATATTACAACGTGTTAGTGGCAGAAATGCTTATTCCTGGAAGTGAGCTATCACAACATATCATCACTGCTGGAATGGAGGTAAGTGGTACTAGCAATATGAAATTTGCCCTCAATGGTTGCCTCATAATTGGAACATTGGATGGGGACAATGTTGACATCAGAGAGAATATTGGAGAAGAGAACTTTTTCTTATTTGGTGCAACAGCAAACGAAGGGCCTAGACTACGCAAAGAGAGAGAGAATGGATTGGTATGAATTTTTTATTGCCTTATTTACATTGAATGCATTATTAGGAGTGGAGCATTTGGAAGCTTTGATCACAGCACCCTCCTCGACTCTCTCGAGGGAAACTCGGGTTATGGTCGAGGTGCACTAGAATTACAATCAAAAGATTGTCCTAGCTGACCGATATTTTTTTCCCATTGTTGCGAGTTGCTTTTCTTCTTATGTGCTTTCAAAATAAGACTTGAATTGTGTTATTTATTGCATTGTTAAGTTAGAAGGATTTTGTCTTGGCTTCTTGTTAATTGTTTATTTTGTGTGCAGGGATAAAATGAGATGGCTAAAAATGCCGATATTAAGCACTGCTGGGAGTGGAAAATTCAGCAGTGACTGGACAATCGCTCAATATGCCAAGGAAATATGGAGGATAGAGGAGTGTCGGGTGCCTTGATTCAGACTTTTTCTGAGTTCAAATCTGCTTTGATCCATCTTCATGGAGCAAGCTAGATAAATGGTTGGCCATTTTGGAGAAGCACTCGTAATCCCCGGGACTGCATTTTATTCGATGAAATCGTATGCTTGGGAAATAATTTTTGCAAAAACGATGTTTGTGCTGGAAGTAAAACTGCCATGGTTTAGGCATACAGAGAACATGTCGATTGTGCACTTTTTGTATTTGTACTCACTTTGAGTAGAAAGACAAGTAAATGTTATTCTTCTAACATGAAAATTCTTACCTCTATTCTTTATATTAACTCAAAGCTCGATATATAAATGCTGCCATTATCAATTTCTGAAAGATAAAAAATCACAAGACAGAGATCAATAACAATATAATCTCAAGATCAATCATACACTTCATTTATCCAAATTTTATAAGTCAAATACCACACCCACTTTTCAAGGCACGAGGAGGAGAATACCCAGTTTCCTCAAACATTATTAACCAATGGTGTGGGAGAAATTCTATGAGAAAGACACACCAAGAAAGTGTAATGATGACTTATACAACAAATTTTATGCCTCGTTCTCACTTGTTTGAGGCAGTGTAAATTATGAGTATTTTATACCTGTTCGCTCACTACGAGTCAACACCTTGAATTTTCTGGTTGCAAATGATTCGCCTCTCTTAAAAATCAGTCTTCTCAGCTCTGCATATGCACAATAATCAACTCCATAAACCTTACAGTCCTCCATGAATGAAGAAACAGCAACTCCCACCCCTTCACCTATAGTGGTTAGAAAAATCAAATCAGCCACCTTTAGAAATTTATTCAAATACAAAATCAAAAAGTTAGAAATATAGCTCAAATCAAACTATAGTTGTTGCAATTTCCCATGTTGTTGAACCAATTCTTGCAACTAGAATTTTTAATAATCAGAACTTAAAAATAAAACTTACCGTCCGTAACAAGAAGCAAGTTTTCCGACGGAAATTTGTCTGAGGGCAACGAACCATCCCAAGCAAAGTGCTAAAAATTACAACTACTGAATATCAATTTTCTTCCTGTAGGAAAGAACCAAAAGAGAAAAGATTGTTAAATTGAAGCCAAATAGTCCAAAAGATCACAATCTCCACATATAGTTTATCTTAAATGCACAATACTACGGGTGTTCAAAACCGAATGGAACCGACGAACCGAACCGAAACCGATCAAAAAATAAAAACCGAATAAGGTTTTTTTCTATTAAAAAACCGAATAAGGTTCTCTTTTGTAAGAACTGAGTGTTTTAGTTCGGTTACCGGTTTTATATTTTCAAAACCGAAAAACCGAAACCGAACCGCATAAATACGTTTATAGTATTTTTTTGTTTTTGAAGTTCCATATTCGGTCATTCGTGCCTCAGCCTCTGAAGTGATTTTAGCTCTAAAAGACCTAATAACTAATTTTTGGACAAAATTTTGTTTTGAAAAGAGAAGAGGAAGAATAATTTTGTTGTTATTAATTATGTTTTTATAATTTTTATACAATTTTTATTATAATATTTGAAAAAAAATTATTAAAGAAAAAACCGAAACGAACTGAAACCGGAACCAAGATTTTAAAACCGAAACCAACTCGGTTCTGATTTTTCTAAAACCGATTCCGGTTTTGTAATTTTAAAACCGAAACCGACTAGTTTGGTTTGATTTCACATTAAAACTGAACCGAACCGAACCGTGAACACCCCTACACAATACAGCTAAAAGTAAAGACAAATAAAACATTTATCTACAATATATAGCCCAAATAAGGTATGAAACAAGCATAATTATCACTGAAAGAGTGCTATTTTAGCTAGTGACTTTCATTTCAATCATCATTATAACAATCTAAATATAAAACATATAAACAACATTTAATTTTAACTACTAGATGGTGGCAAACAGACACCATTCTCCAAATAAAGATGTTGACTGCCTTAGTCATCAATTAGCAAAGACTTACCAACTGGTTTGGCTCTAAGTTCAATTTATTGAAAATATTTGGTTCGTTCGAGTTGAAAATTACAGGTGGATTGTATAGTTTGTTGCACAAGCTCAGATTGATATATAAAATGAAACTAAAAACTGAACCAATTAAGCTTGTAAAATAGCTTAATCGGGAAATATAGTTGCATAATTCCAAAATAATTTGGAAATAGAATTGCATAATTCCAAAATAATTTGGATATGGATCAGGCTGGCCTACATACCATACGTGTATCTTCCTCAGAAATAGAAGAATTGAGCTGCAAAGGGGATGCTAGACGAGTGTCTTCTATCTTCATAGAGAAGGGGATCGATCGTCTTCGTAGCGCAGGGGTTCGTAGAGCAGGGTTCGTCTTTGCCCAGCCAGAGGTTGCTTCGCAGAGGCGGGCTTTGCTTCAAGTCTTCGTCGTCGTCTTCGTCTTTGCCTTCATGCTTCGGGGAGAAAAGGAACGAGCGAGCTTTGGAGAGGAGAGGAGAGAAGAGCTGTGCAGAGGTAGGTTTATGAAGATTAGAACTAATGGTGCTACACAGAAGGTGTCAGATGAAAACATCACATAGTACAAGATGTCCATTGCAAATTTTTAAACCATAAGGTGATAGATAAAAAAGTACCCATAGTTGAAGGTGTCAGATAAAAATAACCCTATATTTTTACTTGTGGACTATGATGTATGTTCAGTCAGCGTCCCAACCCATGTAACATATGTTTAAAAAGTTAAGATTTATTTCAATTTATTTTAAAAAAATAGCACCTTAGCGCAGTAGCGCTCAACATGGAGCGTAGCTTCGGTCAACTACCTAGGGCTCTAGTGCTAACTCGCAATGCTAGGGCTCCAAAATCTGATCGCACTTGCACTCAAGTGTCGTAGCGCCAAAGGTGAAATCAAAATTCTTCCAATCGCAAATCAGGTGTCACTATTTTCTTGCCAAAATCCACTTTTGATTCATAAAATAATACCAAATGACTCAAAATCATGTTATGAATACTTGTATGGCATTAATATCATCAAAATATTGCAAATCAAAGATTTTTATTTGTATTTTCAAAGTCTAATGTGTAAGAGGAAACTTACAGATTCGCAAGTTTCATCGTGAAATTCTTAAACCAAAATGTTTGACTCAATCTTAGGAACACTTTTGATGTGGATCTCTTCTTCAAAATAGCACTCTAACTCAACAATTTTTTATTTTGAAGTTTGGGTTTTCAAAAACCTTTTTCTCCGCTCTCTCTTCATGTTTCTTCGGTTGCAAGAGATGATTTTTTTAATATAATTTATTTTTATAAATTTCATATTAATGAATTAAAATTAACCATGGTTAATTAGTTTAATTAAATAAAGCCACTTATATATATTCTATTTGTCAAAAGTTATCTTCGTACCAATTGTTAATTTTTGGCGTGTGTTGAAGAGTGGAAGTTGTGGGAGAATAGGCGCTCTCGGGATGGAATGCGTCTGCAAACAAAAGGAAAAATTGTCTTTCGCATGGAGTATCCACCAAGAAGGAGACTTCAGTGCAACGTGTAAAATGCCGTCATTCAAATAAAAATGCGAGGGAATGCGTGGGTCCACCAGAGCAAACGCTTTTGCAATGGGTATATAAATGTAAGATGTTGTCATTTTTAATGGAGAGTTTGCTATGAAGAGGGGACATCACAAGAGAGTAGGTGTCTGCAGAATGGAATGTGTCCACAAATCGAAGAAAACGTTGTTGTTTGGGATATGGACCGGAAAGAAAAAAGAGTGGCGCGAAAGCGTAGTTGTCTGCAAAAAGTAATGCATCCACCGACTCAAGAAAATACTATCGTTAAGGTTAGAAATTAATGGAAAACAGTGAACATCGCGGAGATGTAGGCATATGCGGTAGGGAATGTGTCCATAGAGGGCGTTTTTCCACACCCTAACTATGAGTAGAAAATGATAATTTATGAAAGGCTTGAACTATTTCATTATGACGGTGATAATAAATTTGTCTGAAATTGTGCAAGGAAAATAGAACATTCAGGAAAAACTGAGAAAGAATTGCTAGAAGCTTTATTCTTTCATTTGAAAGCTTGAGATAAGTAGTAACGCATGTGTATGGCGTCACAGCCTACACCGTAAGGTGTTAGGAATCTTTGTATTTTTTTTGTTATTGCTTTTACTATGATGAGTCGAGGATTTGATGATAGGTGATATGTTCATTTCTAGTATACATTGTTGTTGAGAATCTATAGTTTAGTTTTGTTGAGGATGTTCCTCTCTTTTTATAGTGATAACATGGTTGTTCAAGGATTTGTGTATACTTGCTTAAGTTATTGCCTATATTTATAGTGATAACATGCTTGTTCAAGGATCCATTATATAATTGCTCTGAGTTGTTTGCTTCTATATATAATGATAAGATACTACTTGTGAACCTGTTGGTGCTTTTATTTGATAGATAATGCTCTGTATATTGATGAATGATGTTGATGATACGTTTCATTCATATGTTGGATGTTATGTTGCATGAATGATTATGCACATAAGAAAGATAAGAGATGATAAATTCATGTAAATAGGTTTTCAGGATAGGCTGTCTAATAGGGCAAATCAGTGGGTATATAAACCTGTTAGTTTGTTCCTAGTTGATGTTGGAGCAGACCAGCTCAAGGTACGTTGAGTCGTTAATTGGTTTAGGTTAATTAGCTCAAGGTGAGAATTTACCTTAAGTCTAGGTTAATTGGTTTGGGAAGTTCAATATTGCCGCAAAGATTAATTCTTTGTGATCTATCTTCTAGTCCTCTATTCTGCCTCCGGTTAGGAAAGTCAGTGACCGATTGAAAGGAACTCCGTGGCTGTTTTGGCAATTTTGGTTACTACAAATTTCAGGAAAGGAATATATGTCTTGATTGGGCATTAGGCTCTACATCATAGAGTTGTAAGATTTTTAGATATTTTGTGTTGGATTTTTCCTTGTTGTGGTGACTATGAGGTTGAACACCGTGAATTAGATGGTTACTGTCAAACTCTGAAGTTAAAGAAATCCATCATCAATGTATAATTGAATCTATTTTCTTGCTCATAGTTGTACACTGAATAGAATTGAATAATTGCTTAGTTGAAATGTTTAGACTCTAAGATTAATTGAACATGTTTTCCTACTCATGGTTGTACATTGAATAGAATTGAATAATTGCTTAGTTGAAATGTTTAGACTCTGATATTAATTGAATATGTTTTCCTGCTCATGATTATACAATGAGTAGAATTAAGTAATTGTTTAATTAAAATATCTAGATTTTGAGAATTTTGGTTAGAAATTGAATAGTTAGGTGTAGAAGTTATGTTGTTTACTGAATCTGTTATCTATGCATCTTAGTTGGTTCACTATCTGAATGATTGAGATATGAAAATTTGGAAGTTGTTTTGTTGGAATTTGAAATCTAAATATGGTTTATGCTAATGATTACTGTTAGAATCTTTGAAGGAATGTTATATATGTATGTTTGGCTGTTAAGTGGACTGCTATGATGGAACGTTATATATGTATGCTTGGCTGTTAAGTGGACTTTGTGATGGAATGTTATATATATATGCTTGGTCGTTAACTAGTCTTTTGTGAGGATTTGCCATTGTATATATTCATTTAGTTCATGTCTCAACATTGAGAATATTATTAACATGTTGGGAAAGTTTGAGGATGTCTTGTTAATGATGGAACATTATATATGTATGCTTGGTTGTTAAGTAGCCTTTTGTGAGGATTTGCCACTGTATATATTCATTTAGTTCATGTCTCAACATTGAGGATATTATTAACATGTTGGGAAAGTTTGAGGATGTCTTGTTAATGAATTGGATGTTGAGGATGTCTTGTTCTGTGATGAGTGAAGATAGAAGTTAAGTTTACTTCTTTGTTTGTGTTGTTGCATTATTGATGTTTGCAAATTTTTGAAGACTAGATATAGTTGTCAGATGAGTCTATTCCATGAGGATTAATATGTTTGAGAAATTGTTTTGTATTGGATGTGGTTATGTCAGTTAGGGTTGATAGTGGGTGCCTTAATTTAATTATGGTATAAGTTGAGGATGTGTTGTTGTTGTTGTTCAATAGTTTTGCCTTATGTTTTGATTTAAAGTTCAAATATCGGATTTTAAGATGTGTTGGGAAAATCCAATTATAAGGTTTAGTTGATTTCCAATCTTAAGTGTAGAAATCTATTATGAAGTGACAATGATGCTGCCTATGTATATATGCTGTTAATAGTAATCTTTCCTCTAGGTTGGAGTTTAGTAATCTGTTTGTGGTATTTTAAAATATAATATGTGATGTCCATGACTATTAATTGAGGATATGTTCGGTGATGTCTGTAATTTCCATAAGAGATGTTAGACAATTATTAAGTATCATATGCATTACATGCATCACGTTCTCTAGAAAATGACGAAAATGATTTACATGTGTATGTTTTCATGACACAAAACTTAAGATATGTAGTAAGTTGACTGTCCCGCATAAGGTAAACCTAATGGTGTCAACTAAATAATTGTAAAGAATTGTTATGGGCAAGGTTTAAGTTGACTATCTTGCATGAGGTGGACCAAATGGTGTCATTCTCCTTTAGACTGATGTCTTACAATGATCAGACTACAAAGTGAAAGAAAAGAAAAGAAAAGACTGTTTTTACGTGCTGCATCTCATAGACATGTCATATATTGCATTTTGTATGTTTTACGCTTTATGTTATATTGCTTGCTGAGTATTAGACTCATTAGATGTACCTTGTGATGTATGAAATGATGGGGATTAAAGAATTCAATGATAATGCGGTTGAAGAGGAACTCTCATGGGCGAAGCTAGAGTGTTGTCAAAGCGAACTTCACCGTGAGTGAGAAATACTGAGTAGATGAATTTTAATAATGTAAATTGTTGTTATGATTTATTTATGATAAATTTATAAAGGAAGCAACTATAAATGTTTCTGGTTATTTTAAAAAATTGGTTTTACTACATTTATATTTTCAATGAATTTCTTAAAGACTTCCGCTGTATGTTTTAAAGGAAATATGAAAAGTAAATTAATAAAAGTTAAGTGTTACTAAGCTTTGATTTCAAAAGAGATTTTTTATAAAGACTTGTTTTGTACGAGTTTCCAAAGGACCCGATTTTCTATAGATGTATAAAAAATAAAGTTTAATGCTGGATCATTACAGAAGAGCTCATTGAATCTCTTATGACACACAAGATCACCATGAAGGCCAATGAGAAAAATTACAAAAAAAAAAAAAAAAGAAGAAAGAAACATCCAAGAAGAAGTATATTGCCCTTAAAGCCTCATCAAGCAATCAAGTGGAATCCTAAAAGGAGGAAGATGATGAGAGGATTGCATTTATTACAAGGAGATTCAACAAGTTTCTTCAATGAAAGAAGTGGCAAGGAAAGAAAGTCACAAAAGGGGATCGACCACAAAAGTAGAACGTAGCCATTTTCTTTGAGTGTGAGAAGTTGGGACATTTCAAAGCTGATAGCCCACAAGTCAATAATGTACCCAAGACATTGAAAAAGAAAGCTATGAAAGTCACTTGGGATGATAATTTAGAAGACTCATCATCTGAGGATGAAGAAGTTGCTAACGTATGCTTTATGGCCAAGGAGATCGAGGTACATGATTCATTTAGTGATCTAGTTAACAATATGATGAAAGTGAATTATTAGATGTTTTTGAAGAATTGTATGAACAATTTAAATTGCTTAAGGCTAAGTATAAATCATTGAAAAAAGAAAATAGTGAGTTAAAGAAAAAACATGCTAATGTTATTTCATCTTTTGAAAATGAAATTTTTTAGCTGGAAAAGAAAAGGGTAATTATCAAAATAGCTCCTAAAGTTAGTGGGTATTTTCAATTGACACTTTAAACTTTTAATTTTGTTATCTATCACCTCAGAGTTTAAGGTGTTAGCATTAAACACTTTACCATAAATTTTTGTTAAACTCCATTAAAAAATCATTTAAGGATTTGAGTATGCCTTTCTTCCGTCCACTATCTCATCTCTTCTCTCCCTCCTCTAAAAAAAATACATTTTTTTCTTGATTCCAATAAAAAAAATTTGATTTTGACTTAGTGAAAAAGCTCTTAAAGTACAACAATGGCGAACGCATAAGAAAAACCACAAATCAGAAAAACCCATTAGAAAAAGCTCTTGAAGTCCAACAATGGTGAACACATCAGAAAAACCACAAATCATGTACTGAGGAATGAGCCACAAAATCAACACGGGCATTACAGATTTTGGGTTGTCGAGTAACCATACTCTCTAGCAATGCTTACCCTTTTTGATTCGACATTGACAGAGACAACCATATTGAGCACCGACAAGAAAAGACCAATTCCTATTCTTTGCAGGACGGATATTCCGAACAGGTGACCTGAGAGTTTCTGGGTGATGGGGACAAAAAGGCAGTCGTAAAACAAAATAGCTAGGAGTATGGTGAAGCCAATGACGACTTGAAGAGATGCAAGGGGAATTCGAAGTGGGGGTTAATGGCTCAGATCATGGTGTTTCCTTGCTTGGTGAAGAAGGTGTGGAGCTAAGCTTGGACGATGGTGAACATCAGGCAGGCGAGTCAGATGGGGATGAATCGGTTCACTTCTTCTACTTGGTTTAAAGTACATAATCTCAATGGATTTTGAGTTTTGGTTTAATTTTGAGGAGAGAGAAAGAAATTGAGAAGAGTGAGAAGAGACAAGACAAATGGAATAAAGACGTACTCATTAAACGATTTTATTAACGGAGTTTAACAAAAATTCACGGTAAGGTGTTCAATGCTAACACTTTAAACTCTAAGGTATTATATAACAAAATTAAAAGTTTAAGCTATCCATTGAAAATACCTCCTAACTTCAGGGGCTATTTTGATAATTACCCAAAAGAAAAATATTGACTTACATAGCATAATACTTAAATTTTCTAATGGTAGTATAAACTTGAATATGCTATTAGGACGACAACGAATCACTTTTGATAAAGTCTATCGAGGTTATGAACCATATGAAAAGAAAAAAAAAACTTATAAGAATTTCTTTGTTCAACCATCCATTTGTCACGCATGTAACAAAGTAGGGCATAAATCATTTGTATGTCCTTTAAAGTCTAATGATAAGAAAGGTAGTGCTAAAATAAAATGGATTCCAAAAGAAACCAAAACTAACAATCAAGAACCCAAAATGACTTAGGTGTCTGAGAAAAACACCTAATTTTGCTTAAACATTCGATGAAACCATTCAACCACCAAACAATAGAAGTGTATGAAGATCTTAAAAGGGAGATGGAAATACTCAACTTGGAAGATAATGATTGTACTAATCAAGAAAAAATACCCCAAGAAATTCCATCTAAGGAATTAGAAACAACTTCAATTGAGAACGACAATGAAGACCTACCTAAGGATTGAAGGTATTCTAAGAGTCACCCCATTGCCGACATTCTAGGTGTTTCGGCTTTAGGTGTCAAAACTAGATCATCACTTAGGAACTATTGTGTGAACATAACTTTTATCTCTCAAATAGGACCTAAAAATTTTGATGAAGTCAAAATTGATGAAAATTAGATTTTGGCCATGCAAGAGAAGCTAAATCAATTTAAAAAGGAAAAATGTATGGGAACAAGTCTCAAGACCAAAAGAACACTCGATAATTGGAACTAAGTGGGTGTTCAAAAACAAATTCGACAAAAATGGAATTATGGTAAGAAACAAAGCTAGTTTGGTTGCAAATGGTTATAGTCAAGAAGAATGTATTGATTTCGAAGAAACCATTTTATCAGTGGAACGTTTGGAATCCTTTCGTATGCTTCTTGCATTTGCTTATTTTAAGAACTTTACCCTATTTCAAATGGATATTAAAAATGTCTTTCTTAATATATATATTATGGAAGAGGTTTATGTTGAGCAACCCTTGAGCTTTGTAGCTCATGACAAACTTGATCATATTTATAAGCTCAACAAGGTACTTTATGGCTTAAAGCAAGCACTATGAGATTGGTATGAAAGATTGAATAAGTTTTTAATGGAAAGAGACTTTAAAATGAGAAAGATTGATTCCACCTTGTTCACTAAGTACAAGGGCAAGGACTTGATTCTTGTGCAAATATATGTGAATGATATAATTTTTCTTACAACAAATGATTCACTTTGTAAAGAATTGGCTGAGTTAATACAAAATAAATTTGAGATGGGCATGATGAGAGAGTTAAGATAATTCCTTGGCTTACAAATTAGGCAATCTCAAGAACGAACTTTCTTAAATTAAGAAAAATATGTAAAAAAAAACTCATCAAGAGATTTTGTATGGACCCATCCAAACCATCTGAAACCCTTATGAGCACCTCCACTTAGTTGGGTAAGGATGAAAATGGAAAGATTATGGACATAAAAAAATATCAAGGTATGATTGACTCATTATTATATCTAACGACCAATAGACCTGATATTCTCTTCAGTATGTGCTTATATGCTAAATTTCAAGCGTACCCTAAGGAGTCTCACTTAAATGCAATAAAAAAGATTTTCAAATATCAAAGAAGAACTAGTGATTTAGGCCTTTGATATCATAAAGGAATATCATTTGAAATTGTGGGTTATTCTAATTTCGATTATGGCGATAGTCTAGTTGATAGGAAGAGCACAAGTGGGACAAATCAACTCTTTAGAAAGGATGAGAAGTGGCTGAGACTTAGCCATTTTATGTTGGAATAGAGGATAAAAGAGAGAGAAAAAAAAAGGGAGAAGGAAGAAGAAGAAAGGGAAGGAGGAGGAACTGGCTTCAATAGAATCCTTTTGAGCTTAAAATCAAGAGAAGGAAGTGAAAATTAATTGATTTTCAAGAGGTAAGAACCCTAACCTAAGTGTTTTATAAACTCTGTTAAATATTACGTAGTTTAGGTGCAGAAAATGGTGGGTTTAAGAATTATAATTGAAGTTCATGAATTGCATGTTAGTATCTATCTAAATATGAATATATTGGTGATTAAATTGGTTAACTAAGTGAAGATGGTAACTTGTGGAAAAAGTTAATAAAAGCATGAATTTGAGTTGCTTAGCAATTGGATATTGAATATGTAATTTCTTAACTGAATTGCATAAATGCTTGAAATGTGAGAAAATGGTAAACCATTACATAAACTTGTGAGCATACGATCGCAACTAGGGTGCAGATGTTTGAAACCTATGATTTAGGATGTTTTCTTTAGGTTTCAAACCATTTGTTAACCATTGCATAATCTCCCTTTGGGTGAGTATTGAGACATAGATAGAACATGTCTAGATAGATGTATGACACCATTTCATGCATCATTCGTGTATGCTTAATAACAAGATTTGCAAAGTTCATATTACATGCATTATTAGTATATATTATATGTATTAATTGTATGCATAGTGAGGATGCCAACTAATGCATCATGAAATATTTATATGTACAAATATATAATCTAGATGGTATTATTGGTCACAAAGGAACCTATATACCTTGTCATACTATGTATTGTGTGATGTATGTAAAATGAGAAATAGAAGGGAATGACTGTGGGTTCCCCTTGGGTTGAATATCTCTAGCCCTCCAGATGTTTTTATATTCATGGACACACCTATTTGAGTCAGTGACTAGTATGGTGGAGTTTCATGATCATGTTCAACTTTACATATAATGTTGTATGATCATTCATGTTGATAGTCACATAAATGTTGACATTCAAGGATATGTTGATATTCACGTATATGTTAATAATATAGTACGTTTTAAATAATATGACCATTTAATATTAAATTGAGTATTGCACTGATTCACATTATCACTACATCATTGTGAAAGGAGAGTTGTGATATGCATTTCATAGCTATATATTGCATAATTATGGATCATGGGATGACATAGCTAGATGAATTGTTATGATATCTAGGCTATGATTTGATATGTCATAAATCTAAGCATTGATATATACATCATGTTGAGGAATTCCTTCATATAGAGAGATCATTGGTCATAGACATTAATTGTAAATGTCTAGATAGTTTGTCATAGACATTAAATAGAAATATCTAGACAGTATGTGAGAAACAGTAATTAGAATGTCTAGAAATAAAGAAATCTTTCATGTATAGGATTATGCTGTTAAAGTATAGTTTATAATAGACCTGCCTTATAAAGGTCTAGATAGCTTGATAGCTTACGATTAGACATATTAGAGATGTCTAGTGATGATAATAAAAAAACCATAGAAGACTATGAGATGGTTTGGAGAAGGCATTAATTAGAAATGTCTAAATAATAATGGTGATAGATAGATCATAATAGAACGTGTGATCCTCAATATGGGAAATCACGTTGGAAGGTAGTAAAGATTTGCAGAATAAGCATTCTATAGAGTTTTGGTGCTTATTTGGAATAGCATGTGAGGTTTGTGTTGAAAGTATTTAATAATTAAATATGTATGGGAATAAGTTGTGCATGAAGAGTAATTGTGCATGAGAATGGAAAAAGGTAAGCTATGGTTATTTAAATCATAGGCAAAAATATTTATACATAAACACAAAACACTTTTTACACACAGAAGTGTTTCACATAGTTGAGATATTAATTAGAGATATCTAAATATCTAGTTAAAACATAAAACCTGAGATGTGTGATCATGAGTATACAAATAAGTGTTTCACATAATTGAGATACTAATTAGAGATATCTAAAGATCTAGTTAAAATATAAAACCTGGGATGTGTGATCATGAGTGTTGATCAAAAGTTATATGTTAGAAGTTAAGAATGTGAGCACTAATCTTGTTGGCTTAGAACATAATTAGTTGTGATATTGGAATGGTTTATTGAATCCTTAGATTATGATTCTTACTGAGCTCATAAAACTCACGATTGTTTATCATGTTTTTCAAGAATAGGTGGTAGCAGCTCAATGATAAAAAAATCAATGATCTTTTAGTTATCAAACTTTGCACATCATAGGCCCAGTGTGTGAGTTTGTGTTTTTATTTTGATGTATTTAGTTTTAATTTGGCTTATGTATGTAAAATAAATTTGGATACAACTTTGTAAATAAATAATAGTGTACAAATTTTCTGTTTGGGTTAAGATTTTATATTTATGTGGCCCGATTTGAGTGCATGTGTGATTTGTGAGCTTTCACTGCGAGTTGTGAGTTGTGAGTTGTGAATTGTGTGATCATTCTTTGGGAAGAAAATTTGATTTGAGGTGCGGTTCCTGAGGAGATTGGAGATCGGGTCGGGACAACACTCTCTCGACTTCCTGAAGGTAAGATGAGTTTTCTTCATGGTTTAAAGGAATTTTAAGAGTTTGGTTAAATTTGTGAATTGAAAAATGTGGATAATATAAAATTGGTCAAAACTGCGGAGCTTTGGTACTTGGAAGCTAATGGTCATTTTAATGAGTTTATAATTCAAAAAAAAATTTTACTATGTTATATTAGACATCTCAAGGAAAATATAGGATCTAGGATTGATGGAATTGGTTTATTATATTGTAAGTTATGAATCGTTGAAGTTGGATGAAAATAGTGAAGATAAAACTAGAAACTAGTGCATATTGGAGTAAGTTGTGATATGTTTTTATCTTAAGCATGCATAAGATTTATTCAAGTCGATTTGTTATGTTAGTATACACTCAGTTGGTTAAGTTTAGGTTTTAGAATTAAGGGACTTGGTTGTGTATATTCAAGGTTATGCACATTTTAAGTTTCTAGTATTTGAATAGATACTAATGTAAGATTTAACATATTTTAGGTGTTTTAATTCAATGACATAATTGAGTAGATTTATTGTATCCATGCTAAGCCACAAGGTAAGAGAAATGTGAATGTATTTGTTAACTTTTGCCTACATTACAAGAAATAAGGGTAAAATTGTGATGTTGTTTGACATGTTATGTATATGAGAATAGTATTATGATTAGTTTAGCTGTTTGTATGCTATTACCATGATTATTACGGTATGAGATATATGAGGATGATATTTGATATGTTATCATAATATAGGACTTGATAGAATGATGTGCATTAGCATATTCATATGTGTCATTTCTCGAAGGCGACCCTAACAAAACCGTCAGGTCAGGCAATTCGATTCTCGAAGAGAACCTGATTACCTAACCCAAGGCGTAAGAAAACGGAAGACTTAACGGGAAAAATATCAAGTCCAAATCCAAATTACATGGGTTGGGGTCCACAGAGTGATCAGCTAGAGTCATGATAGTATAAACAAAGAAATGCACTGTGCAGGAATTAAATCAAACAACTCCAAAACTAAAAACCCTAAACGTACTTGATAATTAGGGATTGAACTGACGAACATCTACCCATCCATGGGGAGATCGAAACACCCATTAGAGGACACCAGCATTGCCCCATGGCAACACGTGCAAATCCTTTCCATCAAGCCTACACCCTAACCTGGGGAAAAATATAGTCTAAGGGGTGAGTGACAAACTCAGTAGGAAAATTGATACTAAATGCAATGCATGCCAAAAACCATTTTCCTTATCTTTGAAAATCATTTCATGTTTCTCATTTACCGTACATGGATTTAAATAATTAAAACACCTTTACCATTTTATAAATTTGGTCCATGGCCCTCAATGTGGCTACATCAAAACTTGCTGTATACATAGACAGCTATATCGCAAAATATGCCAACATTGTTTTCCACACGAAAACGTCTTCAGTGAAAAGGGATGGTCACACAAGGACCCATCCGACACATTCCACAGAAAGGTGGCCATCTGTCAAGAGCAACACCTCGTGAGACAGAGGAAACACAATGATGGTGATCTGATAATCCATCACATCACCCGAGTTGCCGGCGAGCAATCTCCACGAAGACACAACTCATATGATCACCTGGATGTGCCAACGAGCCGTAACTCAGCGTCGATACGATCCTTAAATTAAAGGGGATGGTCGTTCAAGAACCCATCTGGCACATCTCACAGAAAGATGGCTATCCGTCAATAGGGACACATCATGAGGCAGGAGAGAATACCAATGACAACAACCTAAAGATCCAGCACATTGTCGACGAGCAAGCTCTGCAATGACCCAACTCGTATGATCAAATAAACGGATGTTGTTGCCTACAACAAATTGCTTCTCAACTAAAATATGTAATATCCCGATTTTCTATAATATAATAAGTCCACTTAAAAATAATAATAATAATAATGAAGAGTAATCAAATTAATTGGATATTCATCGGGATATTACTAAGGACAAATCCCGTTATTTTA